>JAYKAV010002330.1:105571-207417 GCA_035582835.1 Phoebastria nigripes | reverse complement strand
GGCCGGGCCGGGGGGCGCCGTGGGTCGGGCGGGGGCCGCGGATGGGAATGCAGCGGGCGGCCTCCTCTGACGGGGGCGCGGGGCGCGAGCCCGGCCGGACGCCGCCCGGGCTCACGGCCTCTCCCTGCCGCTTTGCAGTGCAGTTCTCCAACGGCAGGCTGCGGCGGTCCGACTCCATGCGGTTCACCGTCTACCGAAACAGGGACACGGCCCATCCCCGGAAGAAGCATCGGAGGATCCTGGTAAGGGCCCGCCTGGCAAGCGCGCTCCCGCGGCCGCCTGCAGTCGGTCCTCGTGTTTGCAGCGTCGGCGGCTGCGGTAAGGGCGGCCGCGGGAGCCCAGAGCTGCGCCTGCCCCGAAACGGGCCGCGGCGGCGAGTGCAGCTCTGACACTATTCACGCCGCTCTGTCTGCGCCGYGGCTTGCCGTGTAATAAGGAATGCTGTGCTGTAGCCTGGGCAGCCGCAGGGAACGGTGCGTTGGGAGGCTGCAGCGCTGCGGCCTCTGTTAGAGATCAGGGTGAGAGCTACACCCAGACCCATGCTGAGAACGCACGAGTAATTCCCACCTCGGCAGGTAGTGACGGGTTTTCACCCTTTTTTCCTGTTATGGCTGTGGTCATGGCAGCCCCTGCAAGTAGGAACTAGAAACCTCGGTCAGGCACACAGTCCCTGTGGTCCAGTTTTGGGGAGACTGCTGGTCCTCTCCAGGCTCCTGCCTACTGCCCTGCTCCAGTTGCTCTCATTACCGTATTGTGAGCAAGACTCGGAAAATCTGCGTGGAGCTTTGCTTTGTAGCAAATTAAAAAAAAAAAAAAATCAGAGTTTAGCCCCAGCATGTGTGAGAGAGAGAGAACCGTTTTCCAAATTTCACAAAATCTCTGGAATTTCAGAGGAAGTTCTGGTTCTTATGTGGGCTGCCACCACAGTGGAGGTGGGCGTGATGGGGGGGTGACAGAACAGGGAAGCGCTCAACGTTCAGGGAAGCCCTGCCCTGTGCAGGGGTGGGCAGGGTGAGAGCCATTCCCTTACGCTGTAGAGCGCTCTGTGCTGGCAAGCCAGGCTCCCCGCCGAGGCCACCTGCACTTCTATGGAGACCCATGAGGTGTCCTTGGACCCTGGAGAAGCGGGTGCAGGTCCTGCAGCCCTGCCAAGTCTCAGGGCACAGTGGTTTCTGTGGAGTGTGTCAGGATCAGACCGTTCCCTCTCGGGCTTGGCATTGCAGGTTGATTCTTGGGACAGAAAGGAACCTGAATAATGCAATGTGGGACATTTTGATTAATGATATTGAGAGTGACATGTGAGAGTTAGTAACGTTTCCATCAGAACTGAATACGTGCTTATTTGAAAAATTTTGATTAATATATGGTTGTGTATTCTCAGGCAAAAGTTGATTTACTGAAGTTGTGTGTGTTTTGTGATTTATTTTAATAACCTAAAGGGAAATAATGTTTGAAAATTAAAAGCTGTTACTTAACAACTAGTCAGGTCCATTTGATCACAAAATCTGTTGTTTACACAGTGAACACAATGAATTCTTTACACATGCCTGTAGGGCTATGATCTTATTGGCATCACAGAGACGTGGTGGGATGGCTCCTATAACTGGAGTGCTGGAATGGAAGGATACAGGCTCTTTAGGAAGGACAGGCAGGGGAGACGAGGAGGGGTGTCGCCCTCTATGTCAATGACCAGCTGGAGTGCTTGGAGCTCCGCCTGGGGATGGATGAGGAGCCGCCCGAGAAATTATGGGTCAGGATTAAAGGGAAGGCAGGGACAAGTGACATTATGGTGGGGGTCTGCTACAGGCCACCCAACCAGGAAGACCGAGCAGATGAGGCCTTCTGTAGACAGATAGGAGCAGCCTCATGTTCACAAGCCCTGGTCCTCATGGGGGGCTTCAACCACCCTGATACCTGTTGGAGGGACAACACAGCAGGGCGTAAGCAATCCGAGAGGCTCCTGGAGTGCATCGATGATAACTTCCTTCTCCAAGTGGTAGAGGAGCCAATGAGGAGAGGTGCTATGCTGGACCTTGTTCTCACCRACAAGGASRGGCTGGTGGRGMAYRYGAAGCTCAAGGGCAGCCTTGGCTGCAGTGACCATGAAATGGTGGAGTTCAAGATCCTTAGGGCACCTGGGAGGGTGCACAGCAAGCTCACTACCCTGGACTTCAGGAGAGGAGACTTTGGCCTCTTCAGGGATCTGCTTGGTAGAGTACCATGGGATAAAGCCCTGGAAGGAAGAGGGGCCCAAGAAAGCTGGTTAATATTCAAGGATCACCTCCTCCAGGCTCAGGAGCAATGCCTCCCAACAAAGAGAAAGTCAGGCAAAAACGCCAGGAGGCCTGCGTGGATGAACAAGGAGCTCCTGGACAAACTCAAACACAAAAAGGAAGCCTACAGAGGGTGGAAGCAAGGACAGRTAGCCTGKGAGGAATACAGAGARAYTGTCYRAGCAGCCAGGGATCAGGTTAGGAAAGCTAAAGCCCTTATAGACTTAAATCTGGCCAGGGACATCAAGGGCAACAAGAAAAGCTTCTACAGGTATGTCGGTATAAAAGGAAGACTAGGGAAAACGTGGGCCCTCTCCGGAACGAAACGGGAGACCTGGTTACCCGGGTTATGGAGAAGGCGGAGGTACTCAATGACTTTTTTGCCKCAGTCTTCRCCGGCAAGTGCTCAAGCCTCACCGCCCGAGCCGCAGAAGGCAAAGGCAGGGACTGGGAGAATGAAGAACCGCCCACTGTAGGAGAAGTTCAGGTTCAAGACCATCTAAGGAACCTGAGGGTGCACAAGTCCATGGGACCCGATGAGATGCATCTGCAGGTCCTGAAGGAACTGGCGGATGAAGTTGCTAAGCCACTATCCATCATATTTGAGAAGTCGTGGCAGTCCGGTGAAGTTCCCACTGACTGGAAAAGGGGAAACATAGCCCTCACTTTTAAAAAGGGGAAAAAAGGAAGACCCGGGGAACTACTCTGTGCCCGGCAAGATCATGGAGCAGATCCTCCTGGAAACTATGCTAAGGCACATGGAAAATAAGGAGGTGATTGCTGACAGCCAACATGGCTTCACTAAGGGCAAATTGTGTCTGACAAATTTGGTGGCCTTCTGTGACAGGGTTACAGCGTTGGTGGATAGGGGAAGAGGAACTGGCATCATCTGCGTGGACTTGTACAAAGCATTTGACACTGTCCTGCAGGACATCTTTGCCTCTAAATTGGAGAGACACGGATTTGGCAGATGGACCACTCGGTGGATAAGGAATTGGCTGGATGGCCGCACTCAAAGAGTTGCGGTCAACAGCTCGATGTCCGAGTGGAGACCAGTGACGAGGGCATTCCTCAGGGGTTGCTATTAGGACCAGCGCTGTTTAACATCTTTGTCGGTGACATGGACAGTGGGATTGAGTGCACCCTCAGCGAGTTTGCTGACGACACCAAGCTGTGTGGTGTGGCCAACACACTGGAGGGAAGGGATGCCATCCAGAGGGACCTTGACAGGCTAGAGAGGTAGGCCTGTGTGAACCTCATGAAGTTCAACAAGGCCAAGTGCAAGGTCCTGCACATGGGTCCTGCATAAGTTTGCTACACTGATAAACTCTAAGTTATGGTTCGTATGATTTCTTTGCAATGGTTCCTCATCTTCTGGCCCAGTGAAAGCTGAGGTAGAATTATATATCATGGGTAATTTCAGCTTCAAGAAATGTTGTCTGTCCTTTAAAGATTTTGACCTGATGCAAAACATACCCAAAATGGGCAAAGTGAAGTTTGCCTTTGCATGACTAGTGTCCGATGCCTGGGAATATAGAGCTTTGTGGCACCAGGGAAAATAAAGTTGATGCAGAGAAGGTTTTTCACAGCCCTGTATTAAAGTAATTTTTCTTTGTTTTTCAGGTCTCAGAAACTGAAAGGCTTTCGTATGTGGGGAATAACTTCGGCAGCGGAGTTATGAAATGTAACTCCCTATGCAGGTATGGGTTGCTGGCAAAATGGGGGCAGGAACATGGAGGTGAAAGCAGAGGAATTGCTTGGATACAAAGTTCCTGGTAGCCTTTCTTAAAGCTGGCTCAGAAGTTCCCACTGAGGCCGTGATTTGAATCAAGAGGATTTTGACAGGAGACTTCAGCACCTGGCAGCTGCATTGTTTGTGCACGTTACGTCCCTTTGGAAGTTGTGATGTTACATACAAATAGAGTGTATTTGAAAAGGTCTTGTGAAGGAAACGGTGAGGAGATGATTTGACATAGCTGAAACCTAGGAATAACAGCTTTGTTATTAAGAAACTAAGAAATTAAGATTAAGAAATTGCCAAGATCATCTGCTCCTGCCCAGGAAACCCCTGGGTCATTAATCACCATGTAACTTCAGGGCCACAGCGCAGTGCTGCTATGTGAACTAATAAGCTGTGCCACACGCTGTAAAAGGAAGCGTTGGTGAAATCACCAGCCTTTACATGTCCTGGTTTAAGAATGTGACCTTTGTAGCGTTGGGGCAGATCCCACTGGCCTCCGAAGAAGTATTCTGTATGTGAGATCTTTCTCGTTCTCTAATATGAGAACCACCAAATGGGTGGAGAGCCAATGTGAAATAATCTTGCCTTATTATACCATGTTTGTTTTCTCCTTTGATGCATATTACTGCTCCTACTAGCCTACACTACGCTGAAATGCATGTAATGTGCATGTCTGGCTCTTGGTATCAAGTGCTCTGCTCTGTAGATCCACTCCAGTTGCTCCCTGCAGTTTGCTTACATAGTTCATCTTTTCTCTAGTTGGACTGCATTGACCTGATCGTGTCTGACTAGTTAAAGTACAGGTGGGGTGAGGGAGTGAAGAGTTGTGTAAAACTGTTAGGAAGAGGATGTGCTTTCAGATGTTAGTGCCCTGGTGGTCCTATGTTCTGAATAAGACTTGACATTAGGAAGCATTTCTTTACAGAGAGGGTGGTCAAACACTTGAACAGGCTTCCTAGAGAGGTGGTTGATGCCCCATGCCTGTCAGTGTTTAAGGGGCATTCGAACAATACCCTCAATTTGCTTTAACTTTTGGTCAGCCCTGAATTGGTCAGGCAGTTGGACTAGATGATCATTGTAGGTCCCTTCCAACTGAAATACCCTGTTCTGTTCTATAGTTCTGTAAAAGGAACTAGCTTCACCTCTGCAAATAGTCTGTCAAAACATGCTAATACTAGTCTTTGTTCTTCTTTCTGAGAAGTGAAACCAGGAGAGCTGGACCTTTAGATGTAACAGTCTTCAGTTTAAGATGCTGTAGCTGAAAAAAGGCACCGAGGGCCTTTTTATTCTTGAGTTTGGAGAGATAAATTTAGTTTAATGAATATGTATGATACAGGTATCAATGCAGTATTATTTCTAGGCAGATTTAGCGCTCTTATCTCTGAACACTTCACATTGCTGATTAAGAGATGGTTTTACTGGCTTAAGTGGTTTTTGCCTGCACCTCTGGAGATCCTGAGCTATGGAAACTAACAAGGCAAGCTAACTGCTGATATATGTTCAGCTTCAAGTATTAGCTTTGCATTAGGTGTGCACATGCCTCAGGATCTCCAGAGATGCAGGCAAGAATCAATTAAGTAATTTCTTGCTTTTCTTTCAAGTTTTCCCACCCCATCCTTCTGTCCCTTTCCTCCCACATCTGCTTCAGCTGCATGCATGAGGATTTCCTCCAGTGGATCCATTCCCGTAGCTCTTAGCAGTGGTCAGCCTAAAACTCTGCACTCACAACTGCTGATGTGGGTGTAACACAGAGCAGAAACCACCTCTGAGCAAACAGCCCTGTTTATTCTGAGTGGAAAGTCAATGAGTCTGCCAAACCTCTGGGCTTCCTGAGACAGCAGGAACTGCCCAGAGATCCTTTCTGGCCAGTGGGGCGCTGTGATTCCCACTGTACTTGGGCAGCTCCTCTGAGAGCAGTTGCATAGAGAGTATTGCTCCCACTGCAACAAGCAGCCTGTTGTGCAAGCGGGTTTTGTCTTCAGAAAGTGTGTCCTGAGTTTTAGGAAGATATGTTATGGAGTAGAACAAGTTCAGGCACCAGTCAGAAGGGATCATGTGGAATGAACTCTTCTGGCTGGATTAGAAACTGGTGGAGTTGATGCCCTGATCAGCTTCAGCCAAGGGTGACATACAGCCTGTTCCTGGTGGGCCATGAGACATGGTGAGGAGCAGCACAAACCATTTGGGCTCGCCCCTCTGAAATGTGGGATGAGAAGGAATTTACCTAAGAGAAATTATCCTATTTTAGAGACAGCAAAGTCACATTTCTGAGAAGCTCTGAGGACTTAAAGTGACTTGTACTAAGCAGAGAACTGGCCACAGGGAACCCAAGTTTTAAAAACACAGGAAACTGCATAGAAGCACTGAGAAACCAAGGGTCCTGACTCATCAAAAAAGACAAAAGGAATAGCAGCTAGCACTCTGGCACCTAGACTTTGTCTGTGCATTTTGGAGCTAATTTAGTTGTCTTAAGACTTCTACATTTACTTAGAGCAACAAGTCTATTTATATATATATATACACACACACATATAGTGCGTGCCTTGAATGTGACTTGTTTTATTGTGACATTCTGAATGTGCTTGGAAAACTTGTGTTTGCAAGACAAAACAATTGGGAGGGGATGGGGAATACACATGGCTCTGCACCATGTATTTCAAAACATCACTTCCACTGGACTGTCTCTTGCTAATCACTTGCCCTTGTTCTTCCCAGGTATTTTGTTGGTGTGTTAGACAAGGACTCTGGGCAAATGGAAGTCTATAATGCTGAAATATTCAACATGCAGCCCTTGCTGTCAGGTAGGAAGATACTGTGTTTAACCCCAGCACCAAAGTCACAGCATGCTAGACATATGTATGCATTCAGCTATTGACTGCTTGGTTGCGGACAGCAGTACTCTCTGTTGTCTCCCTGGCTGCTCTTTCTTCCTCATTTCTGCCTTATTCCCTCAGCATGGAGGAAGGAGGATACGTTACACTCTCCTTCTAAGGCACTGCATGATGTGAAAAACAGAGAGAGAAGGAAGCAAGGTGAAATTCAGGGTTGAGGTTAAGCAGAGAGTGTTACAGGTGGGAGGGTGGAAGTGCTGGAGTCAGTAACAAAGTTGTCACTGTTCAGAATAAGTGCAGCCTTGTCTACGTATGCGCTGCTGAGGGAAGCCTGGAAATTGTCACATCAAGGGACTGGATCACTGAAAAGCAAAAGAGCTTTTCTTCAGAACTGCTTTCTGTTAGTGAACCCAGGAGGATAACCCAAAAAATATAGTCTTTTGGGAGCTTATTTTTCCCCTCTGCAGCAGGACCTGGGTATTGCTGCAATCCATGCGTTATGCTCGTAGGCTTTATAGCAAAAATTGTCCTGCTTTTCCTTTTTTGTTCTAGATCCATACTCTTATATTCAGTGTGTTCTTTAATTGACAAAGTCCTATGGAGGAGATCTTGAAGTGTTGTGCCAAGTCTTTCAGTAATGGATTAGAGCTAAAGGGATACTGAATATGTATGTTGTCCTGGCTGCTGCAAGCCAAGCATACTAACTTTTGTTCTTTTATAGATAACTTAATACCTGATGACACGAAGGATTATCAGAATAAATCCTACAGGGAGAAGGTGAAGTTGAAACCCCATATCGTATTCTACTGTGATTATCCAGCTAACAGTGGCAGATGATACTTACCTGAGACTGTGATGTTTGGTTTACTGTAGGGTAAACCTGTGCAGGTTCAGCACTCTCTCTGTGCCTTGGAGGCCTATGAGACAGTGCATTATTAGTGCCYAACTTGGCAGTATTTTCACAGTTATTTCAGACTTGATTACAATCCCAGTTACTTCCTGCCCCCTTGCAGATCAGTGCTTGTCGTATGGTTGGGTTGTGCGCAGTGAAATGTTTGAAGTTTTCTTAGAGAATGTGAATGTGGAACAAGTGGTGATTAGCTGAATTTTCCTCTTAAATGCAAAGTGTCTTCAATTCAGAAGTGTGTTTTAATTTGCTTCTCTCTTGCACAGATGGATTTGTGCATTGAGGCCTTTGGTACCAGCAAGCAGAAGCGAGCTCTGAACTCTCGGCGAATGAATGCAGTGGGCAATGATATTCTGAATACTGCTGTGACAAAAGCAGCAGCAAACATTATAGATGCAAAGGGAGTAACAGGTAAGAATATTGTCTCAGGGTTTAATGAAGGCAATCAGAAGTGCCTTTTTCTGTCTGTTCCTTGCCAAGTATGGTAAGAAGAAAGGGTTTTTCTTCGAGTGACCAAGGAAGCAGCTGGTCTAACAGCTGAGAAGGGCACATGTTGGGGAACTCGCAAACCTTTCTGGTGGAAAAGGAACTGCTTCCTTCTGAATCTGCTAGACTTAGTGTGGGAATTGCCTGAATGAGGGAAGGTCCCTGTGGCATCAGTGTCCGTCCCTGCCCATTGTTGGGAGCTCTTCTGGGAGTCCCTGGATATCAGTTACTGGGATAAAGACAGTACATTCACCTGGTCTGAACTGAGATGCTGAATGTTCATTAAGGTGAACTGTACCCTGGCTTCGCAGTGACATGTCTATGGAAAATGGTCCATGCCCTAAACCAGGTCACAGCCCCATCAAGTGCCATCCCCAGTGCTGTTATGAGCCAGGCTGATGGACTTAGGCTTCTGCTGTGGAGGAGCCTGCAGCAAAGAGGAGTCTGCTGTGGCCAATAACAAGAGTTATTGTCACTACTGCAGGGAAAGTTCACTCTCCAAAGCATTACTCTGAGGTGATGTTTCAAGGAGAGTTGATAACCCCACTACTGAGTGCTGGTGAGGCTGCATCTGTATTATGTTGTCCAGCCTGTGCCGCCCCGCTGCGCCCCTGCCCTGATTAAGAAGGAGGTGGAGAAATGACAGAGGAGTCATGGCAGGGCAACAAGAACGAGCAGGGCCCTGGAGCACACAACTGACAAGGAGAGGCAGAGGGAGCTGGGCTTGGTTAGTCTGGCAAAGAGGAGGCCAAGGAGGATCTAACAGCAGCCCATAGCTACCTGAATGGCAGTCAGAGCCAAACCCTTCCCAGCAGTGCCAACAAGGGTCAACAGCACAAGTTGCAGTGGTTCCTGGACCTTGGGAGGTCCAGGTGGGAGACTGGGGGAACCTTCTTGCCTTGGAGGGTGCTGCAGCCCTGGGACAGGTCACAGAGAGGTGTGGAGTCACCATCCTTGGGGGTTTCCAAGCTTTGGCAGGACAAAGCCAGGGCTGCCGTGATCTAGTGCAGTAGACAGTCCTACTCCAAGCAGGAGGTTGGACAGGAGACCTCCAGAGCTCCTTTCCACCAGCATTTCTGGGATTCTGAGTTTCGTTGGCTGTGAATGGGAGAGATGCCTGTTGACTATAGAACCCGTCAGCTCTCATCCCTTTTGTTCCAGGTTGGACATTGACTGTGCTCTCAGAGCTGCTTTGTGCCAAATGGATGTCCAATGGAACCCAGAGTGTCAAAACCATATTCTGCCCATCCTGCAGGCAAGAGGTGCAGCAGCAGMAGCAACCAGTTTGTCTTGGTGCACTTCTTTCCTAGATTTTTCTCTAGTCTGGAGTGGCTTTTCTAAATTTTAAGGAGCAGAAAGTTCTTGGTAGAAGTGATGACACCAGTCTAAAACCCAGCATGCTCAATACATAGCAGGCATATCAGAAGCTCTCAGCCTTTCTGTGGCTACTGGAATGCTTTCTGTACAGTCAGCACCTACGTGTGGCAGTAATGAAACAAAACAGGGAAGAGCTGTAGCCTTTTCCTTACTACTGTCCCAAGTGAGATAAACTGAACTGTGACTAAACTGGTGTTGACAACCATTGAACCACCATTGAGTAGACTTGTGTTTAAAGGAAGGATTTGGGTTGTGGTCATGTTCTCTTTGTTTTTGTTTGCATAGTCCAAATACTCTCTTCTTTCCTGCTTCCCTTCAAAGCTTTGATCCAGGATGTGGCCCAAGATGATGTACAGAACAACTCCATCTTCCTTCCACCGTGTAATGAAGATGCTGACAAACCAGAAAATGTTTACAAGTTTGAGGACAGTATCTTTTCCTGTGGCAGAGTGGTCTATAAGCGTCAATGCCAGTGGTCTCACATGTGGGCATGAGTGCTGCCAGGCATGTGAATGAGCTGAGCCTTCTCCCCTCACAAGCCAAAACCTGAGAGCAGGGACATGCTGTGTTGAGATTTTTGGGCCTGCAAGTCCCATATCCTGCCTCTTTCCTACAGAGAGCAGGATGCTGTGCCTCCCTGTTGGCAGAAGTTTGACTGAGAATAGTAATGAGGTCAGCCATGCAGGAGAAGTGACTTGTGGTTGAGCCACAGTCCTTTAGAGACCTTTGTTATTGGCCAGCTTCCTAGTCTTGTCATTATGTCCTGCCTATTTATAATTTCCTTCCCTCCTTCCCTGCCCCACACCTCCTAAAGCAAGAGTGGACAGAGCTTATCTCAGTGCGGGCTGTTCAGACCAGAAGGGAGAGAAAAGGCATGCTTGTTCTTTTCTTTAAAATCCTTCCAGTTCTGTCCCCAGCAGAGTATGAAGCATTGCAGGTTCCAGCAGCAGTCTTTGTTAACATCACTCCAGAAGAAATCACCAAGAAAACAGAAGATAAAAGGTAATGCTGCTGCAAACAGCCTTGTAATAGTCAAGGTGGGCCCTGTGAAACTAGTTTTCCTGTGGGGCAGTTTAGCTACTGCTGCCAGCTCCACAATACCCAGGCTGATCTTTTCAGTGCAGAGGGAGGACATTTGGTCCAAGCATGGATGAGCAACACCTACCTTGGGGAATGTGGGGTATAGTTTTACAGGTGGGGAAGTTGTGTGCACAGCAGCATGGTTGCCCTTTGGGGAACTGATTGCAGAGGAAGAGAGTAGAGAAATCCAAAGTGGGGTCTGAAGGCAGGTGCCTAGAAGGGGGACAACAGAGCTGTGCTGAGCACACTATGCCTGTGGCTGGGCACTGTCCCAGCCAAGTACTGACTTGCGGTGGAAGTTGCTGTGGCTTGGCAAGCTGACATGGATGTACACTTAGAGCTGTTAAGCCCTTGTGTGGAGGGGCTGAAGTGAGCAGGAGAAGCACAAACTGCACCTCACTCCCTGTGCTTCCTGTCTGCCTGTGCCAGCGTAGAAGTGTGTCTGTGTGCCATGTTGAGAGCCTGCAGTTTCTGCAGTGCAGGAACCTTAGTAGTTGCACACTGAAAGGGGCTGGCTGAATATGGTGTGCTCACAAAGCGGCCTCCTGGGCTATCCTTTATAGGTGTTCAGGGAACTCTTCTCAAACAGCTGAGCATTGAAGTTACAGGTGTGTCCTGTCCTCCTGATGATGTAAACTGGTTCCTGGTTATTTGAACCTCATCCTCCCCCTCTTTCTCCTTCAGCCATTGCTCCTTTGTTTTAGAGGAGCTGAAGTTCCTGCCTGCTGATGAGAAGAGCAGAGATCACAAAGCCCGATGCCTCTGGTTCCTGGACACCCTTATTAAGTTCAGCTACCTGAAAGTGATCAAGAAGAAGCGTAAGAGAGTTTTCAGCTCCTCCACTTTTAAGCTACCTGCTGAGACTTGGTTTGTAATTACTGCAGTAGAAAACAGTGAAGCTGCCCAGAATGAGCTGTGATCAAATGGCTAGCTGCAGCAGCTGCTTTCAGCCTGTTTCATGCTGAGGTTGAGGATCTCCGTGTTGTTGAGGGTTGTTAGATCCATGTCTGCTGGGAGATGTATGTCCAATCCTTTTCAGTCCCTTCGTAACTGCCGTGCATCAGGATGGCACCATGAGATCCTCTTGGTAGGAGACAGGGTAGCTTAGATTGGAAATTTTGAGATTCTTTCTAGTTTATTGATAGTTCTGTACTTGTAAACACTTTTTATATTTTCAATCTTTAGTCCTAAGCCAAGAGGCTGGAAACTATCAGCTTTCTCCCTCATCCAGTCTCCCTATTCCAGGTGCAAGAGGCATATAGTACACAGTACATCCTTTATATCTCCTTTTGTGCTTTTGAGAGTGTTTTCATCATCCTGTGCTTATTAGGTCAATGTGTGGATCACAGTGATTATACCTCTTTCGTCTTCAGGATCTTTCTTTTAAAATGGCAGGAACTGCTGTTCTCAAAAGCACTGCACAAAATATTTTGGTTGAGATTTTCAAGTCTTGCCATCTTCCATAGAACTTGTGTATCTGAGTCTCCTTGTCAGTGCTGAAAATGTCATTGTTAGCATTTTCAATGGCAGCGATGCAATGGAGGAGGAAATGGCAAGCCTGTCTGTAAATATCTTCCTGCATTCCAGGAGACACAGGAGTCGCCCTGTAGGACTTACTCAAGGAGGATGTGGAAATGTCTAGTCTTGGTGGTAATAGGAATTTGTTAGTGTAGTTTCAGTTTTAATAATATTTTGTGACAGGACCATCTATTAAAAGGCAAGAATCTATTAAAAGAAATATATGCATAGGCACACATGCGTGCATTTTAGATTGTGTAGGATTGAAGTGGGAGATCCCATTTGTAAAGAAAATAAAAGCTGTTAGGAGCCTCTCTCTGACCTGAAAAATGATGAGACCTAGAAATCAAGTGCCCAGGTTCCTTTTAGGTTTTCTATGTTCCTGGGAAGAGGCGATAAATGTTGGGGTAATAAATGTGCTATTACGATAGGTGGAGATGGGCAGTACAAGGAAGAGTATGTGTTTCTCATGGCACTGCAAAACCCCTTTCTGTCCTAGATCCAATGGGTCCTGAATGCCCACACATTATTAGCAGAAAACTCATGAAGAATTTCACTTCACTGACCTACAACAATGGCAGGTAAGGAACTATGTTTGCTTTGATGTTCTTGAGGCAGAGATATACAGCAGAATTCAGCTTGAAGGGCCATGGACACATTATCAGAAAATCTCCTACCAAAATTGAACATGGCGCTAGCTTCTCTTGCTTTGCACCCCTGGCCCTGTAGAACATTGGGTCGTGGCTGGTGATAGTCCATTTTAGACAATGCAGGTTAAAATGTGACTGGGAGAAGCAGGGTCATTTCTGCAAAAGCAAGCCTGCACCTGTGGATTTAGCTAGCGTGACCAAGTGGGGTGCCCAGCCATCTGCCTGACCATTTCTGGATGCAGGATGGCAGAATGGGTGCTTGCTTTGCAGCTGACTCCTGACTGTGCAGCTAAACAGGCAGGTGTCTGCACGTACATTTTCACTGTGAACCAAGGCAGCTGACAGATGGATGTGTCAGCTCTTCCACCATCCCAGAGTGGGTCAGGACAGAGGTAGTGCAGTGGCTAAATAATGGTGCTTTTTTTACACTCACATAGTTTAACTAGCATAACAGGGGTGCTTTTACATGAACCTAGACCTCACTTGACTTATTTGGATTCTCCATTGAAACCTACACAGACAAAACAGTGTAAAGATTTGCACTCGTTAACTCACGCTGGGCTGACACCCACGCCGTTGCACCTATATGTATACAGACCAAAGAGTTCTGCCTAAGCTTTGCCCAGGCGTTGCCCCACCAGCAGTGAGAAAGTTTGGTATAGTAAGGTAGGGTCTGGTCCTGAAGTGGAGGTCAGCCGGGAGAAGCCGCCACCCCGTGACTGGACTGGGAAGCTACTGCAAGGTCCTCCTTTCCAGCAGTGTCAGAGCCACTTGTGTGGTGCTGAGTGCTGTCTCACTGCAGGGAGGGCCTCGGGCAGCTGTTGGAGGCTGCCTTTGACCAGGTGGCCCTTGGMTGCAGCCTTAAGAAGGATGCCACTTACAACTAAGCAGTTATAAATCTGGATAAACATTGTCAGCAATCCTGTTGAGTGGAAGCATCAAAATGCAGGCAAGAGTGAGTAGTATCCTCACTCTTGCCACAGTGCCTTCCCCACACTCAGGGAGCCAACAGCCTCTCTGCCTAGAAGGGAGGTAATGCTGTTGCTAAGCTATTGCACAGCTGCACTGCCATTGGTAATCTGACATGAGCAGAGAATTTGAGTCCAAATGGGCCAGCTTTTGTCTGAAGGCTCAAACCAGTGACAAGCAGTCAAATGCTCCCAGAGGATTGCCAGCCAGGGATCTGCTTTGTGTGGATTGTGTATTTGAGGTGCCATTAGTAGTTACAGGAATGTCTTCAGAACAGCTTCCCTTTGCTTTCCTCTTGCAAGGGACAAGCCTGCCAGAGAGACTGATGTGCCATTAGTTGGTGATTTTGTCAAGGCTGCATAGTGATAAACAACCCCAGGGGCCTGCACTTCTGAACAGAAACGGGCATGTGAGGAGGACAAAGAAGCCTGTTAGGCCCCTGTGATCAGAGGTTTCTGTTGCTTTGTGCTTTTTTTTGGTGCCTAGGAAAAGTTAGTCATGTCTAACTGGGGCTCCAGTTCTGTTTGCACCTCATGGGGGTTATGTTTTGGGTTCACTGATACTCCACATCTCATGTGTTCTCCCTCTTGCCATGCAGTGTCCAGAATTTAATCTCTGCATCAATGAAGGCTAAAATCACAGCATACATCATTGCATTGGCTCTGCACATTAACAACTTCCAAACAGACCTCACCATCCTGCAGAATGACATGAAGCTCCAAGAAAGCAGGTGAGTCGTCGTGTTTGTTCATACCTGCTGAGATAATGCTGTGATCCTCCTACAAAGAGCCCCTGGGGAGAGAGCTCTGGAGCCTCTCTGGCACGTAGGTAGTACAGCAATACCTGCTAGTGAGTCCCTTTTGTTGTAATTGGACTGTCTTTTATGACTCCGTTGAAGCTTCATTTTGAAGCCCTGATGCTCATAAAGGAGGGTGGTTATACGTCTCAAACTTTGAAAAGGCACTTGTCACAAAGAGGTCCTCAGGTACATCAAGAGGCTCTTCAGCTATTCTGCAGGGAAGGAAACTGAGGCAGGCAGCACCAAAATGGGCAGCCAGGGCAGATTCCAGGACAAGACCTATCCACTGCCACCCAGCCCTGTTTCTTGCCTGACAAATCCCATCACTCTTCACCTTCCTGTCCTCTGTGCACCTTCTTCCTGCAGAGCTCCAGTTCCTGTTAGGTACCAGTCTGGGTGTAAGTGCAGGTTTGGAGCTGACTGCAACAGGAAAACTAGAAACAGGGATTTTTTTTCTCACGATTGCACTGAGAGCATGAGGTTTACATGGTGTTTACATGGAGGGTTCCCAGGCCCCTGAAATTTACACACTCTGGGCTTGACACTGAGGAGATTGGTTTTGTTTCTGAAATACTGATGGACTTAGACTTCTCAGCAAAGCATCACAGGGAGAGGTTGTAGGCAGAACTGCTGGCCATAGTATTTGAAATAAAGATTTGCCAAATCAGGGTTAGTGAAGGTGAATGGGTAGAAAACAGTTTGCAGAATAAGCTTCAGGGCAAACAACCCATGCTGTGTTAGCTTTTGGGGGCAATTGTTCTCTGGATTTTAATTTTCCATGGAAGAATACAGAAGTGTCGTGCACCTGCTGCTAGCTGCAAGACTTGCTTTTCCCAGCAGGTGTCAGCTGGAGCCTGCTGCCAGCTCTTCTGGCTCTGGGAGCTGTTTGCGCTGTACTGTCTCTGGCCCCTGCAGAATAAATCAGGAATTGAGTAGTTCCTATCAGCCAGTCCACTGTGCTTGCTGGGAAGTCTCCCAGCAAGCAGACATCAGCTCAGCAGGCAGCTTGTTAATGCTGTTTGGGAAGGGGTCAGGTGGCCCTGTTAGTGACTGTTCAGCCATGCTCATTAGTATCACTCTCCCACCCTGTCCTGTTCTGTGGGTGTTAGTGACACCAAGGACATGTGCTTCCTAACTCAGTCACATTGGTCTTTCTTAACAGGATTGCTTAGAGGTCATGTGGCTGGGTAGGAACTGCGGAAGGACACAAACCCTTCACTGCAACTGAGAAAAACGTTGTGGACTATCCTGGGGTTTCTGTCTGTGGGATGTAATGTTAAGGTCTGGTAATAACTGGAAGTTATCAGAGCCCTTAGTGACCTCTTGGTTTTGCAAGCTCCCTAGTCAGCCTTAATGCAATGACTTCTGATTTTGCCCCCAGTTATGCTCTTTATTCTTTGATGGGTAGTAGTGGGTTTAACAGCAGTGTTTGCTGTTGGTTTCCATCCATTTTTTCTTCCTTTTTTTTTTTTCCTTTTTGGAACTAAGCTTTTTAAGGAAGCCATGTTGGTTTTCGCAGTTGACGCCCAGGTTTTGTTCTTAACTGCTGTACTGGAGCTGGGAACACAGGGCATAGGATGCTGTTCAGAAAAGGGTGGAGGAGGCTGGGACCTATTGGAAAAATTGAGGAGAGACGCATAGCCCTGAGCCACTTGATGGGATGATCCTTGCTTGGAGTGGGAGGTTTGACTGAAGAATCCTTCCCAGCTGAATCTGTTTGTGTTTCAAAGATAATAAAGTCAGCTGGGAGGATTCTGGGAGCTCTGTGTTCTCAGGACCACAGCTGAGGCCGGAACACCTACTTCCCTGCTAGCTTCCCTTCGGATGCACTTTGTTCTCTCTGTTTKACAAGCTTCCAGGTATGTTCTGGCTTGTGTAGGGTGAAGAGCTTGTGTGAAGAAGGCACATCTCAAACAAGCCCCTCTTCTTACAGCTAAGGATGCTGAATTTTAGTGGCTAAGAGGAGGTGCTCTTGCTGTACTAGGTTCCATTCATCATACCACACATGGGAGATGAGTGCACTGGGAAGCAAATATGGGCTGCCAGCAGCAGCAGTTGAACACAAATAATGCCTGTTCTCCTCTTCGTAGGGAAGTGGAGAGCAGCATTATTTTTTCTCAAGTCATCTGGCCATTGAGTAAGGCAGTGTGGGTTTATAATGCTCTCCGAGGTGGTGGTGCACAGCTCAGTAGCATTCTAGCCTCGGCAGGAAGGCTCTCCCTTGTAGCCTTTGAATACTTCCAGCTTCTGTCTCCATGGTATCCTTGAGATGCAGAGAATGCATCCTGCTTGCTGCCAGGTGCCTCCTGGCTTCTCCCTTGAGGCAAAAGGCTGTTGACCTTGTGTCATGCTACAGAAGACCTGTGTGCCCTGCTGACACAGTATTTCTCTGGTGTATTTTCCAGGATGATGGACATCGCAAAGGCCATGCGGTTGAAGGTCTCCAAGGCAAAGGGACTTGAGAATGATCAGAACCACAAGCTGGGCACTCTCTCTCTCCCCTTGCCTGTGCAGAAGGCATCAGGGAACCAACGGAAGCGCAAGAAAATGAACTAAAATGTCTGGGAGGTCTGAGCAGGGGCAAAACAATTCCTTTCTCAACTGCCGTTCTGCACACAGAAAATCATGGGGATGCTTTTGCTTTTGTCTGTTGGATTTGGCTGTCCAGCATCAGCACGTGACCCTGCTGAAACCCTGTCTTGAGGCTGGGCTGGAACATATGTTCACCTCATTAAATGGCTTCTTTTTTCTATTTATGTAGAAAAAGCTATAATAAAGCATCTGTCTCTTTTCCTGTCTGTATGAGGGGAGAAGGATGTAGGTTGTGCTGGAGCAAGAGAACATGGTTTGAAACTGCAGGTCCTCCGCTGACTGCTGTCTGGTTGGTTCTGGCAATAACCTGTCAGCTTGTGGCCTGTTTTACCCCTTTTTCACACATGCAAAGTAGAAAGCATAGAAAGAGACAGACTAGGCAAAGCATTAGTTACACACAAATTTGGCTCTGTGTATGTTTGTTTCTCCAGAGTTTCAGCATAATTCTGTGTTGAAAAAGTGTAAGGATGCAACACAGACAAAATGTTTCTGCCACTTTCCTTATCCTGGCTTCTTGCCTGGAGGAGGGAGAATTCTGCTGACTCAGAGCTGGTGTCATCTTCAGAAAGGGTGATTAGTTTGAATCCACAGCTGTGGATTCCCAGTCCTTGGGAGAGAGACTTCTGTGCTAGTTTCTCTGCATTTTGACTCTAGTCTTGGGCTGTAAGCCTCATTGCAGATGTTTACTAAGCAAGGTTGTAGGAATCTGGGGCTTGTGAAAAGCTGAGGATCGCCTCCAAGAGAAAAAGCTTGTGTGAAACAGGCGGAGCATGGGATGTCAAGAGCAGTCTTCTCTTCGAGGTGTCTTTGCTTCAGATAGTAATTTGGGTTTAGTACATCATTTTGGGGTTTAAGGGTAACTCCTTACATGCCTTAATGACCCACTCTTCACAGCTCTCATTAGAAGTGACACAAACATCCCATTTTCTGGGTAGAGGATAATTAATACCATGGGAATTACATGCTGCAGATAATCGATAGGAATGTTATCACAGAATGGTTGAGATTGGAAGGGACCTCTGGAGGTCATCTTGTCCAATCCCCCTGTTCAAGCAGGTCCACCTGGAGCCAGGTACCCAGGACCATGTCCAGATGACTTTTGAGTATCTCCAGTGATGGAAATTCCACAACCTCCCTGGGCACCCTGTGCCGGTGCTTGGTCACCTTCACAGTAAAGAAGTGTTTCCTGATGTTCAGAGGGAGCCTCCTGTGTTTCAGTGTGTGCCCATTGCCCCTGGTCCTGTCAGTGGGCACCACTGGAAAGAGCCTGGCTCGTCCTCTTTGCACCCTCCTTTCAGGTATTTATAGACATGGATGAGATCCCCCGAGCCTTCTCTGCTCCAGGCTGAACAGTCCCAGCTCTCTCAGCCTTTCCTCTTAGGAATGATGCTCCAGTCCCTTCAGCATGTTAGTCGCCCTTTATTGGACTCTCTCTGGTATGTCCATGTCTGTCTTGTACTGGGGAGCCCAGAACACGACACAGTACTCAAGTATGCCCTCACCAGTGCCGAGCAGAGGGAAAGGATCACCTCCCTCGACCTGCTGGAGATGGTCCTCCTAATGCTGCCCAGGACACCATTAGCCTCTGCTGCAAGGGCACATTGCTGACTCATGTTCAACTTGGTGTCCACCAGGAACCCCATGTCCCTTTCTGCCAAGCTGCTTTCTGGCTGGGCAGCCCCCAGCACGTCCTGGTGCATGGGGTTGCTCCTCCCCAGGAGCAGGACTCTGCACTTCCCCATGTTGAACTTTGGAAGCCTCTGACTTACCCAGGCCTTGTTCTCCAGTCTTCAGTAGAGTGAATTTGCTCAGGGAGCTGATCTGGCTGAAACTACTTTTTGTGGTTTTTTTAATTCTCATGAGGATCTGGTCTTCTGCATATCAGAGCCAGCAGCTCTGACTTAGACTGGTATGAAGCACTATTCTGAGATACATAATTAGTCTATCCTCTTTAATTTAGCTCATTGCTGCTGTGTTTCAGATGGTTGATATGGGCATGAGAAGGGGAGCAGATGTGGATCACCCTGACAATGCCATGGATTTTTGGATGAAAAATTAACTGCTGTTGCAAAGATGCTTCTGCGTGCCAAAGGTGGTTGCCCGACCAATCGAGCAAGAAGTGATGCTCTTTTCCATGATTTGGAGCCACTTGCAGCAGAGATGAGGATGTTAATAGCCTCTCTTGACATCACTGCTGTGTGCAGCAGGGCCTGTTCTGACCTCATCTGAGAGCAGCACCCCTGATTTGGGGAAAATGAGTGCTAATTTAGTCCAAATGGGAGAATGACTCATCTGCAATGTGTCTCACTGTTAGCCGCTGCACTTTGGAAAGCAGCTATTCACCTTCCCGATAACACAGTAGAGTTCTTCACTATACGGAAAGAAGTGTCAAGGCAGGGATGTGGCAGTGGGGGAAGGGGACCCGAAATCCCGTCGTGGGGCCAGAGAGATGCCCCCCAGTGCTGGGCAGCCCCCACTGAAGCAGGCAGGACAGGGCAGCAGGCAGGTCCCGTGGAGAGGACTCTTATCAGGTGTGAACCACAGCAAGATGTAGGTAGCCTAGAGAGACTCAGAGCCCCCAGTCAAGTACTCTCGTCCCTATCACATCACGGAGAGGGGAGTTTGAGTAGATGGTTTGATCCCAGGGAGACAACAGGAAAAGTTGAAAGGAGAAATCCAGTAGCAGTGGGGAAAGATTCTTTGCTAGAAATGGGGAGAGGTTTTCTAACATTCTGTTCAACTTTCTGGGGTCACCTTACTCGAGAGCACATCCTGGACATTGAGAGTGCAAAAGAGACTGGGAGAGAGGCCACCAGGACAGGCTGGCCGGGAGCAGGAGGGCCATGGCCACAGCTTTCCTTGGACTGCCACCAAATGGCTCTGAGCCCATGCTCTGACCACACCACACCTGCCCACAGCTGCTGCCTTAGCAAGCCTGTGCCCTAGCCAGGCAGCGTCAGCATGCCTGAGCCAGCACAGAAGGAGGTGAGGCAGGACCTACAACAGGTTGCATCATTGTCCTTGTCTGAGTGGGAGCATGTTCCTATGGGAGCAGGGTGGCTCCCATGGCTGCCTGGTTTGAAGGTGACCAGAAGCTCTCCCTGCTGCTCCTCTGCCTCCACTCCAAGATCACTCCAGTACTTCGCTGGCATATACAGACAGCATTGCAGTCCTCTTGATAAGGTGTCTGGCCACCAGATAAAAGGTTCCATGAAATAGGCTGGGTGCAGGCTCTTTCTCACACCTAAGAGTGTGGGGCTCTGTAGGACAGTGTTGGGTTGGAGTCAGCTTCTGTCGGCAATGTTGGCATTGTCTCACAACTGGTTCCTGCACAGACAGCAGGAGGACAGGCACAGCAGCAGCAGGGAGGCACTCAGCTTTTGCCAGTGCTGCCTTTCTGGAAATGATGAGGTCTAATTAACTTGCAAGCAGACAAATGTGCTCTTTGAGCAAAGCAAAATGCAAGGTCTGTGCTGCGCCAAGAAGTGGCCGTGGAGGTCATGCATGTGCACCAGCTTTGCATAATGTTCAGGTGGTGAAAAAGCCATCAGAGCTCCAGATTGTGCTGTCAGCAAGCTGCTGGGTCAGGGTGGCTGGGGGGCTGTTACTGACTGTGTCACAACAAGCACTTGAATTAGGGGTTTGCACCAGTATAGCAGCACCCCACACTACTTCCATTATGCTCTATAACCTATCCACTGTAATACAAGAACATAAAATATTTTATGATTAGTGAATGCCACTGAAAATTAATTAATGAATGCCCACTGAATTCTCTTCACACAAGGAGAGAATACTATTTTCTGACTTTGTGTCTGAAAGTCCTAACTGTACTGACCAGTCAGGGTCTTAAGTACATTTAACATAAAATTGAAAGATTAATTGGGAAAGCAAACTTTATTTTTGCTTTGCTTGTGAAGATGAAGTCAGTATGAACATTTGGATTTTTCCATAGTGATTATTAGTACAAATATTAACATTTGAAGACACTATTTGAACTCTGTACTTCCAGCTCAACCTGTTGAAAATTTAAGGATACTTGATCATGTGACCTCTTCCAGGTCTTACTCCATATATGGAAATTAACTGCTTGCTCATATTCTGCTATGATGTGAAGTGAGTTAAACTACATATATTTTGTGAACAATTTTCTGTATGCCTGCTTGACAGCATGTGGATCCTCCATGGTGCATTTTGCTGCCCCAAAGTGCAAAAAGCACAGAATGAAAAGGATATTAAAGCTACTGTGAAGATCCCAGATCTCACTGGTTTTTGTTTGGTTGGGTTTTTTGGGGTCTGGCTGATGGGATTCAGAAGCCTCTGGGAAGTGCCTGAACACAGAGATGTTCTCCTAAAGCCCAGGGTTTAGGCCACTGCAGGCAGCCCCAGGCGTTACAGGTTCCCCATCTTATTTTTGAGATTCTCAGCATTGGCTTAGACGTACGTGCAAGTTCAGCCCACTCCAGCTTCAGTGTGCCAGTAACCACCACTGTGAACAGCCTGAGCCTCCACATCTATTGCAATTGTGCTATATATTTCCCTACAGGCATTTTCAGAGTAGTACTGAACATTTCCAGGTGCTTCTGCAGGCATGCCAACCTTCTGGCAACTTTCAGTTTAAAAACACCACCATGATCTTTCTGTCTGTGCCAGCAGCCTGGCTCTGTCCTGAGTGATGTACAGCCCACCCTTCCTCTCCCAGTTCTCCCATCTCTAAAGGTTCCCCAAGGTCATGCCACCCCACATGTCAAGGCTGTGGATCCATGCCTTTGTATATGAGGCAGGCAGTACTGCAGAGACAGCTACACAGAGTCTGGGACTTCAGGTTCCTGCCCTGCAGCATGAATTTGGGTTCTTGCATTCTTCCCACACACCTATACCTGGTACCAACCTGTGCATTCATTCCTCTCCTGCCGCTTACCAAGTGACTCATACAGGCATATTGTGTATTGGCATCTCTCCCACTACCACTGGCAGCTTCTTCTACCGCTTGACTCTACCCCTGCTCCAGGACCATCTGTCAAGCAAACCAACCCTGTTATCAGCTGGAGGGTGGGTCTCAGCTAGGAGCTATAAACCTTCCCTGAAGTTTGCCTCCTCCCGAGTAGCACCACCATGGCAGGGACTGCCTGCAATGACCCAGTGGGTTTCATCTTCCCATTTCTCCAAGTCTACTTCAGTTCAGCCATGCTCATCGCAAGAGATGCCCCCCATGCTTGGCCCTCCCTTGTGCTGTGCGCATCTCCTCCCACTCTGCTTAGGGAATGGAGATGAGCGTGCTTCAGATGCGCTGGTCTCTGAAGGCTTGTGCTAGGTCAGCTTTGCCTTTATCCCAAGGCAAACCAGGCCTTTGACCAACTCACTGACCATACCGTACCAAAATAAAACAGGCAGTCTTTTAATGATAAAAGATTTTCTTTGGTGGTGGTTCGAGACGACTCCAGACCGTACACCCAGAATTTTTACATATATATATATATATATATACACATACAGCTAGGGGCAGAGATTTGCCAACTTACAATGTTGTTGCTTACCTCTGGTTTTAAACTTACTCCTGAGCATATGAAACCCTCCAGGCTTTGGCACACACTGTGTGCTTGCCAAGTGCCCATCCCTGCTGGGTGCACAGGGCTGCATCCCACCGCCTTGCAGTGCAATGAGCCCCTTCCGAAAGGGTTGCCCTTATACCGACTACAAAGGAATATTGAAGAGATATATGGTTCTTTGGTTGAAGTAACGCAGAGGAGTTAGGAATGCTTTATGAATAGACAAGCTGGACATTCAGTAGATGAAAAGGCCTTGAAACTTTGTATCTTGAGTAGAATAGATAAGGAAGTTACACCAGAGTAAGCTCGTTTGTGCAAGTGAGATCATGTAAACCAAGCCAAGGGTTAAACGGAGCATGCATAAGGACTGAGTTCAACTAAAGGACACTGTGAGGATGACTATCGACGACCACCAGAGGACCCTTGAAGACCACCTATGGATATAAAAGCACATGCGTCAAAGACTTTTACATATGTTAACGAGTCCCAGGAAATAGCATGAATATGTTGGAAATCTAATGAATATGTATACCTCGATTGTATATAACCCCCACAGTTGAGTAATTTGGCRYRCACACTAGGTGGAGYGATCCCCTGTGTGCCCGGYGCCACAATAAAGAATGCCTGCTTTCTAAAACTCCAAACTGAGTCTTAGAGAGTTCTTATTTCACCGACTTACGGTAACAGCCCCAAAAGCCGCTCTGGAAAAATTCACTCAGTTTGGAAAGCAACTCAGTTACTAAAATGTAGACAACTTTTAAAACATAGCATTTTATTTGTGGCAGATAGTTTTCCTGAAATTATAGAAAATAGTACTTCTCCTTTTAAAACAAAAAGAAGTGGATTGGATCTTCTTACAGCATTGGTCTGCAGAGAAGCAGCAGACCACATCAGACTACAACAGTTATGCCAGCTCGTACCAGAGGAGGAACCTGTCTGGACAGCTTGTTATGTGAATGAGACAGAGAAAATCCAGTGGGAACCCGCTGCCAGTTTCAGGCGGGGGGATGACAAGGCAGAAACCACTAGCTGTTCATGAGAGGTTACAGCGTGCAAGCCTCCATCTCCCCACAGCAAGAGCCTCAAGCCCCAGGGGATGGCAGGGGATTGCCAGTGACACCCTCAGAGCCATGAGCCCCTGCCCAGCTCCTCCCAGTCCCAGGGGAGCTCAGCCCCATGGGCTGGGGGACACCCACCTTCTCCCAAGCACCTCACAGACCAGGGGTCACTGCCAGGGGTACAGGAGACGCTACAGGGTGCAGGGGAAGAGCATTCCAGGATTGCATAAGGCTTATTGCAAGATGCCCAGGGGAGGAACCAAATGTGGGGAAACGCAGGGATCAAGGTGGTTTGGGGAAGAACAAACGTGGGAAAACAGAGGCATAAGGGGATAAAAAGTGGCCCATTGTGTAAACAGGTGGCTGGTGGCCAAGGACAGATGCTGGTCTGGCCATGCCTGTGCCTGACGAGTGCTGTCTGTCCTGTCCACTCACCAAATGCTGTTTCTAACTCTTCCGGGGGTGAGGGCTCTGCCTTTGGTGTGGGTGCCAGCATTGGTGGCGCGTGTGGATCTGCATCTGCGTGGGGCTGCTACCAACAAGGAGGTGAAGTGGTTTGGGAGCCCAGGCACTCTGTCTGCCTGCCTGTCTCTGTGTGTCTGTGTCTGTCTGCCTGTCTGTTGAGGGGGGCCTGCAGCCTCTGGGGGCTCATATGTCCTGGTGCCAGAAACTGGGGAGACTGGGACCCAGGGGCAGGTACTGGGCAGACAGCGTCTGAGCCTGGTTGCTGGAGGGACCCACACTGCACATATGTATGTCTGTGCGCATGTCCGTCTGCGTTGATCTGTGTGCCCCTTCTGGGTCAGAATCGGCACAAACAGAAATTGAGCGAGACCACACAGGACGTGTTGTCAGCCTCTGATTCTTCTGGCACAAATGCAGATGGTCACTGACAAAGCAGCTTCAAAGCAAGTGATTCCCAAATAAATAATGCCACAGGCCCCATGGGAACAGTGGTTTGTCCGGAACTCAGGCTGGGGAGGCCCAGCCAGGTGCACCAGTGGTCCTGCCAGGAGCGCATTTCATCTAAGGAAGTGCTTGCTTGTAAATTACCCCAGCAGCGATCTCAGTGGGCAAAGAGGAAGAAATTAACGGCTGTTTTCCCAGCTATTTTTTATTTAGTGAGGTGCCAATGAAGTTGCAAAATCCTTCATGAAAAAGGGAGTACAGTTCAATGGGGTTCCCCATCCCTAAGCTGTGAGAGCTTCCTGGCAGCAGCTCTGGAGAAAAGACAGGCAGAGAGACTGGTGAAGAAACCTCCTCCCTGGTCAAAGAATGGTGCACAAGATGCTCCCGTGGTTGTGGCAGCCCCCATCCACCCTGGTGGTTATGCTGGAAACCCTCTGACCACCAGCCGCCGTGCAGGACCCCAGGGCACCTCCTTCGATGTGAGGCCGTGCTGGGGGGTTGATCAGCATGCACTCCATATCAAACCTGGGAAAAGGAGAGACGCCCCACACGTGGCCGTGAGCGGGGTGGAACAGCGCTTCCAGAACAGCCTTAGAAATGCTCCCTTAAGGTTCACCCTTCAAGGAGGAAAGGGGCAGTGCTGGCAGGCGCACAATGCTCACCACGCGACATCTGTTCGAAAACCCAAGTGGGACAGAAATGGTTGGAGAATTGAGACAGAACATCTTGCTTTACTGCAAAAACTACTTTCTGTGATTTCACAGCCAACACCTCTAAGTGACTGCAAGTTCTGGGAGATGGGGCAAGAGCCTGCAGAGGGAGAGTCAATGCTTAAAGAGGCCCAGATTTGAAAACCTAATAGAGGAATACTGGAGCTAAGGGCACTGGAGCAGGTGCTGAGAGTTCTCCTAGTGCATTTGACTTTCATGCTATGGGATTCTGGAGGACCAGGTGAGAGCATCATCAACCTGGGATACCCCATGGCCTAACCTCCCTCCAGTAACGCAAGTCTTCCAATTTCACTGTGTCCTCTCCCACACCCTGGACCAAGATTTGTGACCCAGAGAGAAGAGTCAAGGTCAAATTTCTAGCTAAAAAGAACAATCCACTGAATACCCAGTCCTTGTATGGGTGATGGAGCTCCAGCTTTCCCTCCTCAGGCATCTGCTGCAGAGTCCTGGTCTAGAGTGACCTGTTTTGAACAAGGCCTATAATCATGAGAGTCAATGAGATCTGGGTGACAGCCAGCAGCTAAGGAAAGCTTTGCAACACCCATTAGAGGTCTGCAGCTACAGCTGCAGTCTCTGAAGACCACCAGAAGACACGTTCTTACACTGGCAGAAAGACCAGGGTAGCTAAATCACACCTGGGAAGAACAAGCAGTCCAAGATCCATTTTCCCATTCGCCATTCATGTTGCTCTGGTTGCAAAAGCCTGGAGATGGAATCTGGTGCCTGAAGCCACCCTCATCCTCCTCACCAGCACAGAAGCACAATGCAGACTGGGCTGTTCCTCCTTCCTCTGACTCTCTTGGCCCAGGCTACAAACACCCTGGGGCTGTCCGTGCTGCAGGGACAGCAGTGCAGTATGCAAACACAGCAGTCAGGCTTCAAAGGCAGCACTGTGCAGGAGAATGAGCTGGCCAGGGCACAGGGCAGATGTCCCTATGCTCAGAGACATCATGAAGACCCACACTGGCCTGTCAAGGAATAATCCAAGCCCCTCACTTGGCTTTAGAGGTATCCCATGAGGAACCTCTTGGCTCTGCTTGATCTGCAGTCCTCATCTGCAGTGGTTCACCACGCACATGGGGCTGGTGCTGTGGGTCAGCAGGTGTGGGAAGCTGGGAAAAGGAGCTACAAAGCAGAGCCCTCCAGTGCTCACCTAACACAGGAGCACAACAGTGGCTTCAAGCTCACAACTGCACCCCATGGTGCCAGGGGTCTCACCTTTTCTTGAAGGTGAGAAGCACGTTGTTTTGGATGACGCAATCCTCTGCATTTGACATTGGTCGCAAAATGGATTTCTTGGATCTCCCTTGGAAAATGAGGTTTTCCTGCACCAGGCCTTTGGCTTCATCAAAGAGAGCAATCCCATAGTCCTGAAAGGACTGGATCCTGTTCTTGGTCACCTGCAAAATAAGCTTTAGACAGGATGGCCCAAGCAGAAGGACATTTTTCATACAGCTCTTTGATCAACATTAAACCAAACCCCAAAGCTCTTCTGCAGGCGCACTAGCACTCCCTGGCAGTTTGGGAGCGTACCAAGGGTTCAGAATGGATGCACTGTAGCCATGCACACACAAGCTTTCCCAAAGCCTTCCACACATTACTGGTGGCCCAAGCCGGCAGCTCAGTTGCTGTCAATGCTAGATGCCACAAGCTTCACTGCAGCTGGTACCCAACCCCCTGATGAAACACAAGCACAGATGCTGCTGAATATGAACCTGCCACTGCTCCTTGCCCTCCAGGTTTCAAACAGCTGTACTGACAGGCTGTCACTTCTTTGTAAATGAAAAAAGAGCACTTAGGAGTCTCCTCTTCCCAAGAAAGGCAAGGCCACAGCTCTCGCTGTGCCATCATCTGGAAGATCAGTTTGGTCCCTTCTCCTCCTTGCCTCCACAGCAACAGCTGCTGCAACACTCCTTGCCCAGCACTCCCCCCCACTCAGCACTGCACACCATCTCACCTCCTCTCAGGCTCCTCTTGGGCTCTGCCAGTGGGCAGACGAGAAACAACAGCACCATGACATCACCAATACTTCAACAAGGACTGTGCCGCCTGCTCTGCTCCCCAAATGAACCCTGCAACATGAGTCCTGCCTGTGTGCTTCAGGAGACTGGACAGCTGGGACCGCGGAAAATGCAGCGGTTTTTAGCTTCTGGTACACAGGACTATGTTCTTTGGCATGGTTTCTATGGCCAAAGGAGTCTGCAGCCCCTGCGGGACTCACACAGAGCATTTGTCTTGGCAGGGCTTTCTGTATACTCATTTTAGGGATCCTTCATGATGAGTTAAATTGCATTTATCTATCATTTTGATGCACAATGGCTTCACCTCAACAAAGAACAGAATGGAGGCAACTTTGAGCCAGGTACTAACCTTGGGAACTGGCTAGATGCTGGAAGACTGCATCTAACTTCCAAAAAAACTAGTTCAGATGCCAGCTACCCCAGTTCTTCAGCACAGCTCACGCAGCCTGCAAATCTCCAACAAAGGCCTATGGGATCACCCACTTGACTGTGCCATTCAGTTAAATACAAGGGACAAGCCTGGGAGAAGATGGACTTTGTTGAATGTCATTGCACCAAAATGCACAGGATTCCCTTTGCCGCTCTGAGGGAAGAGAGGTCTCTCCTACAAGCCATCTGTGAATCCACTGTGGGAAATGACAACTGAGCTGTCCTTTACCAACACTTAAACATCAGACAGATGTGACAAAGCCACCTGTGGATCACTGTCAACAAGGATACAGCCTTGAGATAGGACTTCCAAAATTTACTCTTTTCTTTGCCACTGATCAATGGCATGAGCTTGCACAAGCCTTTCCCACATGCACCTGCCCACCTGAAAAGCTGCTGCTGCTCATAGACCTCCTTTCACATTCCTGTCACTTTGGGTACYGAGTGCTCTAGGGCAACACGGCCAGCTCCGCTGATACACGTGCTTTCCTGCTGCATGTGAGCAATAATAAGCATGGACACAACAACGCAGAAGCGAGGGACGATCTCACCTACTCCCTCTGGACCCTACAGAGCACTTCTAAACCTCTCTTGACAGATGTTAGGATGTGACACGCTTCAAACCCACTAGAGGTGGAAATGTCACTTTCTTCTGAGCAGTGCACTCTAGTTTTGCACTGCTAGCCCAATTAAAAACAAATGCTTACTTAATTCCCACCTACACCTTCCCTCAAACAATTTCTGCCAACTTTCCTCCAGGCCATTCCCAGTGACTGCCCATGAAAAACCTGGAGTTAAGGAGTGCTGGTGGAAGGGAGCTCTGGAGTAGGACTGTCTACAGCACTAGATCACGGCAGCCCTGGCTTTGTCCTGCCAAAGCTTGGAAACCCCCAAGGATGGTGACCCCACACCACACTGTGACCTGTCCAAGGGCTGCACCACCCTCCAAGGCAAGAGACCCCCAGTCTCCCACGTGGACCTCCCAAGGTCCAGGAACCACTGCAACTTGTGCTGTTGACCCTTGTTGTAGTGCCTGGCACTGCTGAGAGGGGCTTGGCTCTGACTGCCATTCAGGTAGCTGCGGGCTGCTGTTAGATCCCCTTTGGCCTCCTCTTTGCCAGATTAACCAAGCCCAGCTCCCTCTGCCTCATCTCATCAGTCATGTGTCCTGGTACTCACCCATCCTGGTAGCTCTGCACTGGACCCTCTCCCTTTTCTCCACATCCCTCTTGACCCTGAGGTCCCAAACTGGACACATTTCAGATGCAGCCCCCCGATGGCAAAGGAGATGGATGACAACTTCCCTCGATCGGCTGGACACACTTCTAATGTAGCCTGGAAACACACCCCCTCTAATCACAGGGTCGAGGATGCAATCCTGATTGTCCACTCCTCCTGCTGGCAATGCCAGGGCAGTCCCTCCTGTCCTGCTAGCCAACCGGGGGGCTGCTGGCTTCCCCCTCGCCCAGAGAGGGAGGGCAGCAGCAGCAGGCTCTGTCTCGCCTCTGCCCCTGGCCGCAGGGGCACAAAAGTCAGTGCCCCCTCAGCTCTCCACAAGACGCACCTTCATGTCTGCTGCCTGGAGCAGCTGAAGGCCACACCTGTGGTTGCCAATGATGTCGTTCTCCGTGATGATGCCCTCTCCCTTGGAGACAACGCCATGGCTGCTGTTGTCATAGATGCCGTTGCCGTGCAGCTCCACCTGGCACTTGGCCTCGACCAGCACGCCTCCCCGGCTGTTGCAGGAAATGCTGTTGTTTGCAATGCGCGTCAGCTGGGTGCTCTGCAGCACCACCACCCCACCATCGCGGTTGGCATGAATTACATTGGCAATTATGTTGAGCGCTTCGCTGCTCTTGACTTGCAACCCAGCAGCTGCCAACCAAAAAGAAGAGCTATTGGTTAAGAGCTTGCAGCCTCAGTCATGATGATCACAAATGTATTTCTGTTTCTAAAAGCTACTCAGTTTCTTCTGTCACAATACGACTTTCTGATTAGGAGCTTAAGAACAAAAACCCACCCACACTCAGGTCTTGGCCCACCATTTCTCCAGGGGGCCCCTGGCCTGGTGGCAACTGAGGAAGACCCTGGCTGGTGGGCCAGGACAACACACCATTCTGCATGCCACCCCTTCTCCTGGAGCCCAGGAAGAGCCCCAGGCCCCGAGCTCACCTCCATTGTAGTTAATGCTGTTCAACTCCACCAGTGCCACGCTGATGGGACGCCGGGCAGCCGGGTACTCCTCTTCGGTGTCAGGGTCGTTCTCCCCACCAGCACCCTCCCTCTCCTCCTGGAAGTTCTCGCTGCCCCCCTGGCCGGGGGGGTAGTCACCAGCATCATCCTTGCGGCAGAACACCGCCACCCCGTAGATGCTGTTGTGGCTGATCTGATTGTTGATGAGGTGCGGGAGGCTGGAGGACATCATCCACACGCCGCAGCCCTTGTTGCCTGCAGTGTGGAGCGGCATACCTCACCAACTCAGCAGTGCTTGGAGACCCCCAGCCCTGCCCCAAAGCAGCTGGTAGTCCACAGGCAGTGCAGATGGGATAGAGGCAATAATCCTCTTTGAGCACACATGAAGGCAAACCCTACGTGTCAGGGGCTCACAGCGATCCTTTGGCCCTGACTTGGTCCTGCTGGGCTGACTCGAGCCCATGAGCTCAGTGCCTTCGTTTCCCCACCTCTGCCCTCTCAGGGCACTGTCCATGCTCTGACCCCAGCTCAAGTTCCCTGGTTTAACTCATGCAACCAGGAGGTAAACCCCTGCCACACTGGGGCTCTGCAGGATGGCCAGGCACAGCCCTGTCCACTGGCTCCATGGGCAGGTGGCTTTGCCGCAGACAGGCAGCCACAGTGCTGGAAGCCCATGTGCTGCCAGCACCCCATCCTGGGATTAGGCATGCCCTGGTCTCTCCTCCTCCAGGACTGGGAGTCTCCGGGGCCAGGGAGCGAGCAGCTTCGGGAACACCAAGCCGGGTTTCCCCGAGGCTTAGCCTCGGGTGCCTAGGTGTATTCTCCAGTGTCTAATGCAGGCTGAGCTGCAGCTTCACCACCCCCAGGGTGGCTGGGCCCTATGACCACCCTCCTCCTGCCCCAGCCACTGCTGTTCCAGAAACCTCTGGGAACTCCCTATCTGTGTACCTTACCCTCACTGCGAGGGGCTGACACTGGCCGCCAGCACTACTGGCCACCACTGCCTCCAGCGTTACTAACAGGACAGACTGACAGACAGACGCACACAAAGCCATGCTACATGACTGCCTGCATCCCATCTCTGTCCTAAACAGGGCCAGAGAGGAGCACAGCCCCTCCAGGACTCCGACCCGTGCCCTGGCAGTGGTGGGCTCTCTGCAGCACTTGACTCTCTGCAGTCGCTTTAAAACCCCTTTAAAAAAGCTCTTTCCAGCTTCCTAAGAAAGTCACCTGGGGAGTTTACCCCATCAGACTTTGGCCAATTGTTAGATTACAGACCCTGCCAGACTCCTCCAGCTCCAGGTTAGCTGGCTGCAAGACAGCAGCAAACGCGGCTCCCCTTGTCCTGTGGGGACTGCGCATCCTCTCCTGCAACCCTGTCCTGCATGAGAGTGATGGTGCAAGGCCAGCTTCCCTCTCAGGGCTCAGAGGGAAGCTCCTGCCCTCCGCTGGAGACAAAGCGGTGGTCTCCTCAGCAGGGACAGGGCCCCTCATGAGCCACAGCCCAGTGGCACTGGCAGCACGACCTCTGCAGTGCTTGCGCTGGCCTGGGCCTGGTGCCATTCCCAGCCAAGCGTCCTGGGCACCCACTGCAGCTCTGGAGTGCACCGGAGGTAGAGGGCAGCCCGGCAAGCCAAGAGGACGGGGGGATGGGGGGGATGGGGGAGAAGGCGAGAATCGTTCTCCACCTCAGCTTGCTTCCTTACCGTAGATGGTGTTTCCTTCAATGAGGCCCTTCCCGCGCTCGCCCACCACCACGCCGTCTGAGTAGCCGCAAGAGATGAGGTTGTTCCTGAGGATGGGGTCACCCCCATGGCGGATGTCCGCCCCGCCCCACTGGTTCTCGCAGATGATGTTCCCTAGGGCCAGGCAGGGAGGACGAGGTGGCCACACAAGCCTCCTGCCCACAGAAGAGCAAGGAGACCTGGCAAGCCGAGACCTGCCCCCACCAAAAAGCTCCCATCGCCTGCGGCAGAGGCCAAGCCTCAGGAGCTTCCCCATTCCCCCATTCCCCTGGCAATGCTCTCCCGCACAGGACACCAGTCATTAGCAGTTCCACTAACCACCACCTCCCTGTCCTCCAAGGTGTAGGACAGAGTGGAAAACCACTCAGAGGTGCCACAAGAGTAGGAAAACATCATTGACAACTTTAGCTTCTAAACTGGATGGTACACGAAGGAAAAAATGCCGTCCACGTGGCAGATTGCTCTGGAGCACAGTTCCATGTCCCAGCTGGGCCAGAGATGAAGGGAACAATAATTTGGAGGACACACTGCAGAAAGACATGCTCCCTCCGTCAATGGCAGAAATGCCAACTAGAAAATGCAAACCAGGGGATTGCTGCACCTAAAGTCACCAAAGAACCATAACAAGATAAATTTTGCAATCAAACAAACAGACAGAGCTTAAAGAGAGAGATGAAYCAGGCATAACAACGCCATTTTCATTCCCATACCTGTGATTTGGCCTCTCCCGTTCTCATTCACTGCTATTCCAGCAGCCAGTCCCTGGAAAATATGGTTCCCACTGAGGTAGGAGAAGAAAAGAAAGTTACCAGCAGCAGTGTTGCCTGCTCATGGTTTGCACCGATGCCAGCGCAACGGATCTCTGCACAGGCACCAGTCTCCCTGGCTGGTTACCCATCGCAGCCTGTTGTCTGTGCCCAGCAGTGAGAGCTGGGCACGGGGCAGCCACACAGCGAAGTGCAGCGAGAGGGAAGCACAGTGGGGAACGTACATGCAAAGCAGAGTGGAGCTACTGACAACCAAACCACTTTCAAGGAGGTGAAAGCACAAAAGAGGCACGGAGAAACACACGTCAGTAGGAGCATTTGAAGAGCCAGAAGTGCTCATGAACATCCAAACGGCCACTGTGTCAGACCACTTGTCTGTCCAGCCAGGGTGCCATCTCCAGGATTGTCCAGCCACAACCGCAGCTACAGGGAACACACTGACAGGGAGAACCAAGTGCTGCCTTTTGCACCCTGGCCTCTACACCCCACTGGCTGCCTGCACCCACTATTACCCCCACCCTTGAGATGGACTTTCCCTCTCCTCAAGATTAAACTCGCTCCTCTGCAAACCACCCTGCACACTCGGCTCTCCCAGCACCACACAGCACACCCTGGGGGRAGGCAAGCCACCCGCCACCAGCTGCCACGGCCTCTGTACCCCCATGGGCGGTGCGGAGCAGGGGGCTCTAAGCTGCAGACCCCCGTGCCCCCATGGAAGAGTGTGGGAGACACACCACATAGCGGCCGGAGCCCACCTAGGTGGACGTCACAGAGGAGTCTGTGAGGGCTTTAGCCTGTTTCCCCCATCCTCCCCAACCCAAGGAGGAGGCGAGAGGCTTTATCAGCCATGGGACTGCTGCTCCGAGAGGAGACCCGAAGCCAGCAGGCAGACAGTGATCGTGGTTGATGGCGGGAAACATTAAACACGGTGGCAGGAGCAGAGGCAGTGCCGCACTGGGAACGACGGCCTGGAGAGCACGCATGGGCCCCGCGATGCCTGAGGCATCACCCACTGTCCCCTGGACTCCCACCTATTGCCTGTCAGGAGGAACGAAGCCCAGGAGCTCTGAGCCCACCACCACCTCCTCCTCCACAATGTGACCCCGAATCTCTGGCTTGCTGAGGTTCAGAGCGGGAGAGCAATCACGTTGATCATGAAGAAAAAACACCAACCGAGTGCAGTGCCTGGCACCGACTCTGCCCTGGCATCCACCCGGGAGCACTCACTGGAGACAGCTCCACTCCCTCTGGGCTGTGAAGGGAGCGGAGGAGCTTCTACAGCAGCGAGCCAGGGTGGGAAAGCAGTGCCTGTGACATGCGATCACCAGCAACGCGTGATCACCAGCGCTGGCTGGGGATGGAGGGGTGGGCGTAGCACTTCACACTGCTGTCCTGTTCCCAGGGACAAGTGCAGGCAGAGCAGGGGCCACCCCACCTCGCTGGACAGCTAGTGCCTCTGCTGTCCTCGGCTGCCCTGACATGGCTGCCCCAGCACAGCTGCCCCTCCACTCGCAGCGGCCTGCTCGGGGGCAGTGGCTGTGTCTGCCCGCTCGGGCAGGGCCGCTCGGTCTGGCAGCTGAGGGAAGCCCCCACCACCCTGCCAGAACAACACAGCTCATCAGCAGTGCCCAGAGAATGGAAAGCTGCTTGTGGGCTGCAGGGCCTGATGAGACACATGCACCTCCCTCTAGAAAGAGGGACCAGGTGAGAAGAGCGCAGAAGGCGCCTGTACTTTAAATCCACGCTTTCACCAACGGCTGCAGGGTAAGGAGGATGAGAAGTCGTGAAGCCATCCCAGAGGCAATCCCCCAGGAACACAAGGCAGGGGCTCTCAGCTGCCCAAGTCCCACCGCTGTGGGGCAGTGCCCTCCAGTGCTGCTCTCACCAGCTCAGGGGAGCAGGCAGTAGCCTTGCACCACCAGGCACCATCACACTCGGCACCTCCCAGCCTGGGCACAGCAGGGGACGCAGTCTTACCCAAACTGCTTTTTAGCTGCTGCAGAGGGTACCTCTGACTGGAAGACGTACACACCCAAGGGCCTGTATCATGCTTAAAAATGGTACTTGGCATCCATATCGCTGGTACACTTCTCAGAAGGACACCCCCCTGCTTTCTGCACGGAGCCCCTCACAATGCCCCACCAAAACCTGTCACCCAGCCAGGCAGCTGCAGGCACCAACACGGGATGGAGCTGGGCTTGCAGCTCTCGGGGATGGGCAAAACATTATTCTGTTTCCAGCTATGGAAAAGGCACCCAGCAAAGGATATTACTCCTACCATAAACCTCCCCCTTCTGCCAGCCCTGCCTGCCCGCAGCTGCACACGCCATCCTGTCGGTGAGACCCAGCCGTGCCAACAGTCCCCATGCTCAACACAGCTGCATGTGGCACCACTGGGACAGAGCTGGTGCATGCAGCCTTGGCCAGTGCCGGAGCCTGCCTCGAGCCAGTGCAGCCAAAAGGCAGCATAGACTGGCACGCATGAGCGCAGCAGGGGAGCTCCTCCAAAACGGGTGGCTGATCAGGAGGAAAAAGGTGTCTTCCCACGGAGCTTCCTCCCTGCCTCCTCCCCATCATCTCCTATGTGCCAGCAAGCATGGACGGTCATACATCAGTCAGGAGGTGCAAGCTGGGGTTGCAAACAATGTTGCGAGAAAGTACAGAGGGAAGGATATCTAGTGAATCTCTCCATCCCACAGTGTGTTTCCTCTGCACTGTTGGGCCCTGCCATTACAAAACGGCTTTTCTCAGAAATCAATACCTCTCTGAGAGAGCACTTTCATAATGCCTTGTTGGAAGGCCTGGCCCTGACCCCTGTGTTTTCAGGGCTGGTACGTCTGGTGCAGACTTCTCCTCTTCAGGTGAGGAGAGGAGACTAAATGCCTCGGTAACCCATTCTTAAGCATCCATACAGGCAGTCTGTCTAAACCTCACCAGCTCTGCACACAGATCATGAACCTGCAAGAAGTCGCTTTCATTAGGACTGCAGGACTTGAGGCTGAAGCACTGTTAATTATCAACACTTCCAGCATGAATACTCACATCCTAGCTATGGGGCTGATCCAGGGCAACCATTTTCTTCCTTTTGTGCCCTACCCTGCTCTATAGCACCGCAGTGAGTTGTCACACACCTGTTCCTTATCACCCATAGGCACAGGTGAGAGGTGGGAAGGGGTGACAGTACAGACGAGATGCCCCTCACATCTGCAACCAATACCGTGCTCCAGCTGCTATCTCATTTCTGAGTTCATTGCTACCAGTTGATACCACCAGGTAAAGCTGATGGCATCGACCTCAAGAAAGCCTGCCAGACACCAATACTAACATCTAAACCGAATGGTTTTAAACACACACAAGTCAGTAGCTCCAGGTGTTTAAAGCAGAAAGGTGAATTGGGAGTAACAATGATTGGAGTGCCAAGGTCCGTTACTCCCTTTCCTGCAAAAAGCACCATGACATGTGTGGGTTGTTCATCTTGAACACAGCCTCTGTCCTCCTCAGATCCAGGGGGAAAACCCAGGACTGGCAGTTGGCAAAGACCTGTGTGCAGCAAGCAGATAGAGGGAAGTTACAGAAAGGCACTAGTGCACTGTTGTCCTATTTCTGCTCTATGGTGGGGATAGAAAAAAAGAGAAGAAAAGTGTGCACAGTGGGAGGAATAATTCTTAACAGACGAAGGAGGAGAGAGAGAGGTCAGTGCTAGCTAACATACCTCACAGCAGGGTTTCCATTATACAGAATATAAATGCCAGCTTCTTTATTCCCATAGATCTGATTGCTACGGATGACGCCTTTTCCGTTGCCAACGACGACAATGCCTGAGCGAAGGCCACTGTGTATCTTATTGCACTACGGTTTTATTTTTGCACATGTAGAGAGAATAAAAGCAAAAGGAAGGAAGGTCACTCATAAAAGTGAGCAAGAGGAGACGGCAACCACAGAGAAAAGCAACAGCTCCCAACCCTGCTGGGGAAAAGGGCAGAAGGGTAATTAATCCAGCTGCCAAGAAATCACTCTCAAACGGTCAAGGCACACTTAACTTTTACCTTTCTTTGAGGTTCTAGTACACAATGCCAAATTTCCCTTCCCATCACGCCTGCAGCCTCTTCTTCCTCCAGCAGCTCCTGCTGCCATCTCCAAGGGCTGCCCTGGACCTGGTGATGCTTCGTTCCCTGCAGCCCACCTGACAGTGGGCAGAGCTGGTGGGGCTGCAATTCCAACACCTCCCCACGGCCACCAAGAGGAAAAGACCCTCGGTGGCACCCCACAGGAGCTGGAGGCAGGAGTCCAAGCAGGGGGCTCGGCATTACAGCGTGGTGCCTTTTCTCAAGCTGCTAGATGGTGCTTTGCACAGCCTGAATGACCACTGTCAACAGCCACACTCTGCTGCTTCTCTCCACGACAGGGGTCAGCATCTCCCATGAGGACAGGAGTACGCTGGGACCCTCTGAGCAGGAGAGCAGTCCCAGCCCAGCATCTCACGGAGTGGCAGGGTAGGAATCGCCAAACCAGGCAAAGCAACAAACAGCAGCTCAAAGCTGCAACCAAGGCCAGACACGGCCTGCAGCTCTGTGGCTGAGCTGCCACCTCCTCCTCCACGGGGCCACAGCTCTGTCTGCCCCATCTGCTGTGCAGAGCTCACATGGAGAGCTCAATGCAGCCACAGGGTCACTCGGATGGTAGTTTGTATCTACCTCTCTGCCTCCCCCTGCATGGTGAGGCCCTGGTTCCTCCAACGATGACTACAGATACAGTGTTCAGTAAACAGGGACTAGGTCACCTGCTGCACAGCTGGAGACACTACAATTCAGAGGAAAAGCCATGAYGCTAGAGAGCGGGCTGCTGCTCCCCTACTGCCTGAGGCTGACCAGAGAGCTGAGACCCTCCACCAACTCCCAGGGTAGACAACACGATTCCCAGTGTGGGAGAAACAATTTACAGTACAGTGCCAATTTACTACCTTGCTTGCACAAGTTCACTCGTTACACAGAGGTGTTTCTTTGATAGGGGAACATCCCCCCACCCTCCCCTCTATGCACAGCAATTTTAAGACACATACCATCAAATAGAGCAGAAGACCATGCACGTACCATCAGGCAGCACTTCACTGTGCCTTGCCCTTGGGGTTAGCTGTAGTATAGTTCATCAACAAAAACCTAAGAAACAGGCTGAAGGGCAAAGCTAACAGAAAGGTCAGTGTTTTCTATACTGGGAGATGGATCCCTGCTGCCCCTCAGAGAGAAACAGCATGTGAAAGAGCATGCTGCCCTCCAGCACGGCTTGGAGGGGTACATACCAGAACAAGGGGGTTGGCTCCCTTACGAATGTCCACTCCGGCCTCACAGTTTGAATGGATGTTGTTGTCTGCAATCAGGCCTCCTGCCGACAGGCGCAGAAATATCCCCGATGCTTTGCAGTGGTGGATGTCATTCCTCAGCATGATAACCTGCAGGGAAGAGGAGAAGCACCTGTAGTTGTAGTTAGAAGGACGAGGAAGAGGACATGACCAAAGGGTATAGCTCTCCCTTCTGCAAYCTCTGTGCATCTACCACCTCTCTGCCTCTCCCACAACCCGGGGTGTGCCAGGGACACAGGCCAGATGAAAGGAAGATCAGTGAGTGTGGACAAGTGCTACAGTTAAGCCTGTTGGGTATTACCCACTGGCATGGGTCTGCTTGGGGATGGGGATCCGCAGTGCTTGGTGCAGCACAGCCAGAGCAAAGATATCCTCTTGGCCTGACCTATCCCTCAGCTTGACAAAAGCCCACGTTGAGGTGAACCCAATGGCTTCATTCACTGCATTGCGCTTGCACACTGTCAGCAACAGTGAGCAACCATTCCCTGTCCCATCTCCACACCGCTCGTGGTACAACAGACCTGCTCCCTCCCCACTCAGGCAGTCCCCATTTGCATCAGCATCCTCCCCGTACACAGTCAGCAACAGGCTGCCTCCTGACTCTCTGCTGCACAGAGCTGCTCAGAGGTGACATGTCAAATGCCAGAGCATCCTATGAGTCTTCCATGAAGCTGACTGGGCCAGTGCGCTACAGCACACATGCTCAGCATATGACCTGTCCATCGCCTTGCACCTTCAGAGCAAAGATGTTGCCATTTGGGGGCAGAAATGGCCCAGCCAGCAAACTGAAATCACTGACACCACTCATAACAATCTAGTTTCCTCTAAGCAAATAAGTAGTTAAATATTTACACAGCAGCAATCTTTACTATTTTCCAGCCAAACAAAATCATGTCTTAAATCCATGTCTTATGAGAGCTGAGAAATAATCTACAAATTGCCTTTGCATATCCCACTTCAATGAGCAACACAGATCAGAAGGTATTTAAATTATACTTCCTTTTATTTGCTCATTCCAGAAAGGTGCTTCATTCAATCTCTCGACTAAATGTGGAGCTCAGCAGGGCTTGACAGCTGCCTGTCTTCATCAGTCACGCTTGGCTGCCCAGGGAGGGAGCTACAGGAGGCAAGAAACACAGGCACCCACTCCAGCTGGGTCCCACACATCAGACCCTGGTCCAGGCTTGCCCTGTGCCGGAGAGTCCTGGCTGTGCAAGGACACTGAGCCCTTGCCAGCTCCGCTGCGCTCCCACTTCACGTTGCACCCTGCCCCCTTCTCACAGCCAAGCATTTCACTCTCTCCCATTGCCTGATGCTCTGACACCCACCTCTCGACAAGAGCCTCTGGGCTAATTCCTAGTTGAGCAAATTCTCACTGTGAGCAGCAGCTGGACTGGCCTCATCTCCCTCCCGTTTGCTACCAGTTAAAACCAGGCTGCTGAGCGAACTAGAAGCAAACCAAGGGGAATAAAAACAGAACACGGCTCCATTTGTTGCTAGCCTAACTCCCATGAAAACAGCCCCTGAGCAGCTCACAGGGGCTGAGCACCACAGCAGAGCCGCGCAAGATGCCTCTGCTCCCTTCTGCTGCCACTCTGCATCCATGGGGCGGCCTTCAGGAGGGCACCTTTGGTATGGGTATCCCTTGGAAAAAAAAGGAGCTGTCCTCCACTGCCAAGAAGCAAAGCATTTCTGCAGGGCACAGGCAACAGCGTTCTACAGTCCTTCTGTGGGGACTGCAGATCGGGAGCTAGCACCATCACAGCAAAGCCCTTTCCCAGAATCGGGTGGAAAAACATTGCCCTTCCTCTCTCTGCACAAAACTTTTATTTGCAGTCTTTTAAGGCAATAGGCTGAAAAATGGGCCCAAATCCTGGGCTGCCCTGACCAAGTGGTGGGGATAGTCTTGCTCTGGACAGGTGGCTGGAGAGGAGCCTCCTGAGCCCCCCCGACACTGCCAGCACTGGGGATTTTGGCGTGATTCTTCCCCCAGTCCTCACCACCACCATCCTGTCTGAAGAGGAGCACAGGCACAGAGGTGGAGACCTCCGGGCAAGCACAGAGTTACATGATGCTGTGCTGAGGAAAAACCTCAGTTCAGCCTCCAGCACATGTCCCCAGCCAAAATCCCTCTTTACACCCCATCTCTGCCTGCAGCAGGCATCCAACCCTGCAGGCTCTTCTGAAGCAGCCAGGACTGGCCACGGCAAGGGGCAAGACCAGGGGTTGACACTGCAGCCCCCAAGTCCCTGTGTTTGTGGTATGGGTTGTGCTGGGAGCAGCAAAGGTGGTGATAACCAGCAGCACTTTTACAGGGTAAGAGTTTAATTTACAGGTAGAGCAGGCCTGACTACACAACCCCACCATGCCACCAAGTTAACGCCTCCAATTGCAATTACAACATTACTGCATGCAGAAAGCAAGCGGCTGCAAGTGACCTGCCTTTTGTTTGATGTGGTTAACCCAAGCTATACATAGGAAATGAGCTGGTGAAGCAGGAGGGAGAGGGAAGAGGGCTTGCAGCAGTCTTCACAGCACCTTACTGTTTTGTATGCAGCGCACTGCATAGGTCAAATCCCTGAAGATGCTTCCTTCCAGTTTTGCTTGCCCTCGTGAATAAATGAATATTCCTCCCTTCCCATCCCTGAAAAGGCACTCTCGGATGATGCAGCCTTGCAGAGAGTTGGCCAAAGACTGGGCCTCCTTGTCCTGCTGCAGCTCCTGCTGCAGAGACTTGAGCTTAAGGTCCCTCTGAAGGGTGTGCAGTCCGTTGCTTTGAAGCCTGCTGTGTGTAACATCAGCAAGTGTGTGACTCAGGCTGTGGGCTTGGTAGGGCAGTTTGTATGCAGCCTGAGCATCCTCTTCATCGTCGCTGTGTAAGTCGCTGTCACTGGAGTTTGAGTCGAGGGTTGGGTACTCCTCCTCCTTTGCTGCCCCCAGGCTCTCTCCAAATTCAGTGTCCTCCTGGGCTGAGCCAAGCAGGGCTTGAGCACCCACAGCAGAGAGGAAGCTGCTTCGTTCTTCCCCTACGACAATCTTGCACGTTCTCACTGGCCCCAGCAGCGATTCCCCCCAGTCATCCCGCCTGGCCATGGGCCAGCTGGCTGGGTCGGGCTCCCACATGGACGCTGTGCAGGATTTGGCCAGCACGGCCAGGTGCTTGCAGGCCCAGTTACGGTCAGAGCTTGGGCAGCCCTCCACAGTTACAGAGGCGTTCTCACTGCCAGTGAACTCACAGTTCTCCAGGACGCAGAGGGCCATGCTGCGGAGGTGGATGCTGGACTGGCTGAAGGTGCAGAACTTCACCTGGCACGTCCCTGGCGCATGGATCTGCAGCTGCCCACTTTCGAAGTTGCAATTGTCGAACTGGACGTAGCCTGAGGTTGTCTGGAGAATAAGCACAAGGTGAGATCATTGCACAAAGTAAGAAAAAGCAGTCCTGGATGTACCTTGAAGTCCTTCCACAGCAAACAAGCTCACGCTTACAAACACAATATGCATTCAGTGTCACAGACACAACAAGCTCACGCAGGCACAGATGCAATGCTGCAAGCTGAGTTAGCAAGTATCTTGCAACAAGTGACACCTACTGACTTTCCTCCCTGCTGGCAACATTTCCTTAACTTCCCCGCCAAGACACAGCTTTGCAGTCTCAGCAAGGCCCAGCAGTCATGCACGGGAGCAGACAGGGCCTAGATGTGCCAAGATCACTAAACCTTAGCAACGCTCCCTACACAGAAGAGTTTGCAATCTTCAGAGACGTGTATTTGCCAGCTGGCATTGTTAGTGGACTCAGGGGTTTACTGGGTGAAGCAGCAGGTAAGACAACATCAAACATCGCCTGGTTGGCCTGGAGAACTACAATTCTCCCTGGAGCTGTTAGCATACTTGATGGAAGGATGCTGCACCCGCRATGCGTCAAGTGCAAAGTAAAACAGTTAAAAATGTGTGCCATACTGCTGCACAGGCATTATGTTGTGACACCGCAGTAGGGGAGACACCATCAATTCCTYGCTCCCTGGCTGTGGTTTCCCATCTGACTTGCTGGTACTTACAGAATTGTGAGCCATCCCTACCATGACCTTCCTGCTTTGCTAGGCAATGCACATAGCAATTTATGGGTGCTGGCAAACCACCCGGATGATTGCGCATGGCCAAATATCTCTCTCCTGCACAGGCATGGCAAGTCTCTGCTTACCTACAGAAAAGGCCAACAGAAATGCATCAAGGTACAGAAGGGCCAGGTCAGAAAAGCCGAGTAGCGTGCTTGGAATTTCACTGTGCTCCTAATTTGACCAGGAATCTCCTAAATCATTATTTTCTCTTCCCAGGTTATCCCTCGATTGCCTAGTGCACCACATTAAAAGCAGACAGATCAATAGCTTGTGACAGGTGAGCTGGGGCAATTTTACAAAGATTTCCAGAGTTTGCAGCCAACACACCGTCCTAACATTTGAGCCTTGAGCACTCTCAGAAGTGGTCATGAGACCAAACAGGTTTTGGAATGCATTTCTTTGTACCCAAAGACAACCACACAGAAATCCCTTCAGACCACTAGCCTGCTCCAGACTGAATCGTACCTTCCCTTTTTTAATTAAAAAAGCTAATTAAAAGGGACACAATCAAATCAGCTTCTGAGAGGCTGCTTGTGAAAGCCCTTCTGAAATTGCAGCTTCCAGGGTTTTAATGACTGCCAGTAGGATTGGCGTAAGTTTGCTTTTTTAATTTGTTTTTCATTGATGGATTTGGGAGGAAACGTTCTCGTTCCACCGACAGCAGCTAAAGGGTTGTATCATCACCCTGCTGCGTATGGAGACCAGAGCGACACCCTGAAAGGCAAAATGCAGCCATGCTGACCAGCCAAATGCAGGAGACATCACTGAGCGAGACACCATGTCTGCTTCAGCAACCCAGCACGTAGCTGCGGACAAACAGGGACTTCTCAGCAGATTTGTGACTCAGTTTTCCCACCGCATGCCAGTGCATTATCTTGCTCCTGGGGACTTTCAGACTGATTAAGTATGTCACATAATAAAATCATGAAAAGGAAATGAAACCGTAAATTATAACTAACGATGGGCTGACTCATCACGAGGAAGGTCTTGTTTTCAGAGGCACAGCCCATGCGCACAGCACTTGCACTGGGCACATCCCACTCTGGACTAGTCAGCGGCTGTCCATGGGGACCAAAGTGTTGTCAGGGCAGACCATGGCAGCATGGCTGGGCCTGTGATCCCGTGTCCTGGCTTAGGTCCGGAGAAGACCCTGGGCATCCTGGCCGAAGGCTCCCAGCCCAGGCTGAGGGCAGAGTGCACATCAGCAACAACTTGTTTTTGGGGCAGCAGGGCTGGTGCAGGGCGCACTGCAGGGACTGCTGGCTCCTGGGGGTGCCTTTTACACGCCCAGCCTCTTGGGTTGCTCACGCCTCACCATGTGGGCAGTCGGAAAGGCAGCTGGTGAGAAGGGGAATATCACTGAACAAAGGAAAACGCCTGCCAGCCTGGGAGCCAGAAACATCTTTGAGAAGCACAGCTGAGTCTCTAAGGTGCAGCTGGGTACTGAGAAACCAGAGACGTCCTGAAATACCACTGGTAAGTGCAAAAAACAAGGGACTGTAATGGCAACTTATCATCTGGAAAAGTGGAAACAGTATAGAAAAGTAAAATTGCTCTGAAAGAAAAAAAATACCATCTATTGGCTGTTCCAGGTGAAAAATGGAAATTAACAGCATCTATTGGTTGCTCAAAGTGGTGGTGTGCTACACCCCCTTAAAACAGACTTAATTTTTATCCAAAATGGAGCCTCTCTCTGAGAATGTCCTATCCTGCACGTACTTTTCCCTTCCTAAACCAGCTGAACTCTCCTGCTACAAGATGTCAGACCCTGGCCGGGGATGCCCGGCTGACGCCAGACTGTGACATGGAGCATTTTTGATGTGAAACTCTGTTACCTCACTGGAGAGGTAACCCTTTGGCCCCACTTTTGGGGTTGGTTCGGTTTGCCCTCCCACCTCTGGGACGGTTGGGTGCTCCTTGGGATGGTGTGATGGATGCCCCCACTCTGACTGAGTGAACAGTGCTTTGGTTCAGGCATCACTGACAAGTAGCCCTGACTGAAGTCAGCCCTGCTGTGCAAACTGTGAGAATGGTGCAAGGCCAGATCTTCTCAGGGACTAAGGAGTCTAGGCCACGACTTATCAGGAGCTAACAGTGCGAGCCTGAGCTGGGACTAGACAAAACTAAAACTGCTACAGCTGCGCACCTGCACAAACACCAAAGGAGGGGGTTGACTACAAGTCCACCACTTTACGCTATAAATACTGTAGCCCCCCAAGCGCATTGAGCTGTCCTGTATGGCAGCAGGCCACATTGACCTTGAGCAGGGACGCCCCTCAAGGTTACTCCTCGAGGCTGAGAGACCTCTTACCTGGCATCTGATATCTATAACAAGGTAAGCGACATATTACATTAGGCCTAAAGGTATATTGTATGCTAGCAACATTTTTACATATATATCCAGCTGTAGCTTAATTATTAGAAGAGTAGTAAGTAGTAGAGTGTTTCACGACCATCTAAATTATCATTTAAATAATCATTTAAATCACTGTTAAATCAGTGTTTCATTACCATTCAATTACTGCTTAATCACCATTTAATTACCATTTAATTATGATTCAATCATCAATTAATTATCATTTGATCATCATTTAACCATTAATAAAACCCTTTTAAGTTTACCCCACAATGGTGACCTCTCTTAATAATTCACCTGCAACAGATGGTTTGGTCCCTTCTGAAATCTGTCTAATTCTCCCTTCTGAAATCTGTCTAATTCTCTTGATACCTGTATTATAGATCCATATAAGTAATCTATCATAAGCATATCTGCTGTTGTACTGGTGATCAGTTTGCAGTAAGCTGTAAGCAGTAGTATATACCTACTTGTTTGTTGCTGTTATTTGTTGTTGCTATAATATTGGTTGTTGCTATATGATTGATTGTTTCTATTACTGATTGCTGCCATACTATTGATTGATACTGTATTATTGATTGCTGATAGTAATTTGTAATAGCCTGATATATATATATTTGCTTTATTAATCAAAGGCAGACTTGCTAGCAGCGATTTTTGTGGCATTTGTGGCGATCTGTAATGAAGTAGAGATATTCAGAGGACAAAGCCCCTGAGCCCCTGTGTGTTAGGGCGTCCCACAAACCCCCAGCTGTGCTCTCCAGATGCCCGCAGACCAGGGAACTCCCTTGGTCGTGACACCGTGGCAGCCTCGCCATCCCCACTGCTCCTGCTCTGCTGAGCCTCACCTTGTAGAGCACTGAGGTGAAGCGGGCCGGCATGAAGACCATGTTGCAGAGGCGGGCAGTGGGGCAGTGCTGGTCGATGCTCGCCAGCAGCGCCACGTCCCCCAGCTTGCCCTGCCCCACAACCTCCACGGGCACCTTCAGCAGCACCTCGCCCTGCTCCTCGTGCACGCCAGGCAGCAGCACAAGGCGGTCATAGGGGCTGGCGGCGGCCAGGGCGGCCCGGAGGCTGCCGAACTCACCCCCCACACCAACACAGAGCCGGCGCCGGCCCTTCCTCCTCCGGAAGAGGGAGAGGCAGTTGGAGGACTCCAGGTCCTGCGTGTTTTTGGTCCAGGTTTTGGAGGCCAGGTAGTGCTGTTTGAAGGCCTCTCTCCAGGACCGCGGCTCCACGCTGGGCTGGTTGGGCCAGTTGGGGTGTCTGTGCTCAAGGCAGCCCAGGCAAAGCTGCCGCCAGCGCGTTTTGTCCAGACTGAGGACGAGCTCATACCAGGCCCTGCAGACCAAGCTGCAGCGGCCCAGGTCAGGGAGGCGCAGGTAGGATAAGATGAGCTGCCACAGCTCCACCGGCAGGCCGCCGACCTCCATCAGCACCTGCAAAGGAYGCAACACAGAGTCAGCGGTGAGCCCTGAGAGTTTGTGGGGCATGGAGGGGAAGGCGAGGCTCAGCCAGGGCAAGGACCCCATGTCAACAGGGACACGCAGGTCCCTGCCAGACATACCTCTCTGGGGACAGAGCCGTACAGAAGCAGGCCCAGAGCAGCAGGCTGGCATGCCTCCGGCAGAGACACAGGCTCTGACCAAGCAGGGTTCAGCAGTCATCCTACAGCGTGCTCCCTCCACCATCGCCCCCAGACCTCCCTCCTTCCCTCCCTCCCTCTCCTGCTAGCCCCGCTCACAGGTCAGCAGTGCCCAAACAAGATGGTCTCAGCTCTTTTGGGGCGGTTAAAACTTTGTTGCTTAACCCTGGGGCTCAAAGACTGCGCATGAACAAGCGCATCCGTCTGCCCTCAGCAGGCCGTGGCATTGTTGTGTCCCCTGCCGTGGTTTCCTCCTGCCACACTCTGTCAGTCCTCGGCAGACAGCCGGCCCTCAGCAGGTCTTGCCAGCAGCCCCAGCAGGTGCCACGCTTCCCTCTGGCGCTGCACCAAGACTGCTGGGCAAGGCAGTGGCAGGGGGGGAGCTAATGGCCCTGCCCCCCTGGCCCCAGCAGGACTACCCCCACACTCAGAGAGGCAGAAAGAGTGGGCAGCTGCATGCAGTGTGTGCAGTGGTGGAAATGTGCTGCCGGGGTGGCAGGCTGCAGCGCAGCTCCGGACAAATCACAGCTGGCAGCCAGGAAGGACGAAGGTGAGGCCAAAGCCTCCCAGGAGAGCACGTCTCTTGGCAGAGCTGAGGGCAACTGCTCAGCAGTATGCGGGCCTCTTTTGAGGGGCTGGTGGAGGGTCCCACCTTCCTGGGAGAGCCGTCTGCCAGCTCCCAGCTGGCGGCACAAAGCAAGGCCCTGTGAGCAAGAGGCTGCCGAGGCAGGGTGGGAGCGAGGCCTGACACACCTCTGGTGAGTAAAAGGCATGGCTGGGAGCACACACTGCACAATGCAGAGCTGCCATGAGTTTGGCCAGGTCATGCAGTGGGGAGGGGGCAGCGCGGTCTGTGGGACCTGCCTGGCTGCTGCTGGCAATAGGGGGGGCTCACAGGACCGCACTGCGGGGGAGAGAGGGCTGCCAGTCCCCAGTGTGGCCTGACAGTCCTATCTGGGATGCAGGGCTTGTTAGGAAAGGTGTGAAACTTTCTCCAGAGGCCGAGTTCATCCTGTGGCCCAGCATCCAGGGGCACCAGCAGGACCCTCCAAGCAGAATAGGGATCGAGAAGAAGAAAGCATTCATGACTGCCAGCAATGCACCGCCAGCAAAGCGGGCATAGCTCATAACGGACCGCAGACATCCGATCCCACCCCGGCATGAGGCCGCTGCTGCTGAAACCGTGCCCCTCTGCTCTGGCTCATGCCACCACCTGCCCAGTGTCATTCCTCATGTCCCACCCTGAGAAACAGTGGCTGCCGATGGCACAATGCCCGTCCTGATCGTAGGACTTCAGGCCCTGCTTCCCACGCTGGCCCCTACCTGGCGCATGCAGCAGCGGGCAAGCCTCCCGATGCCCCATGTGCTCTGTGACCTCCCACCAGTCTCCACAAAGCACTGGACAAGCAGCTTCACTAAATGGGGAGGTACCTCACAAAATTTACCACTTGGTATTTGAGAGTAGAAGTGTTATTATCAGTGACCAGAAAAAACAATAATGCAAAATGGGGAGCTCCACCATCCATCAGCACTCCCTCTGAAGCAGCCCGCTTTGTGCATGTTATCCAGCGCGCAGCAGCCAGAGATCAGTGCTCCGGTGCAGTAGGAGCCCTACAAACACCACAAGAAAAGTGTGCACGTTCACGGGCGGCTTCAGATCAGCTGAGCACCTGGGACAGCCTTTGCTGCCAGGAGCAGCTCTGACCCCGCACCGGTGGTTCTGGCTTTGTCCCTGCCTATCCCCACCACTGCCAGCTCATGCCCACTCATGTGTTGGGAAACATGCTCAAGCGAGGACTGTGGTTACCCTCTAATGCCAGAGTTCATCTCACATATGATGCTGTTAAAAGCAATTGGGAACCAGGCTCCCTTCTTCTCTCACGCATGCATGCTGGCATGGCAGGCAAGCGCTTAGTGCTTTGAATGATACTCCGACCAAACACGGAGAATTTTACTTCTCCTTGCAGACAGCTTGACTTCCAGCTATCCTGCAACTATCACGAGGGAATCTGCTCAAGAAAGCACAGACTTGCCTTGAAATTAAGTTTCAAGTTTGTCCTAGGGTCCTACACAACGCCTGGATACTCAGTGGGGAATCCCCCACCTTAACTTTACTGGAAGAAATACAGATTTGCTGCCACACTCCCACAGCAGCGCTCCACAGAGTCTGCTGGGAAGGAAGGTCTTGTGACAGCAGTGCCATGTCCCTCACAACTATGGTCTGCGGGGCTCGGCAGCTCTGAGCCTCTCTCCTGGCATGACATCCCCAGCYTGGGCATCGTGATGCCATGGAAACCAGACACCAACACTGGAAGAGGGAGAGTTTTGAGCARAACTTGAGGGGGGAAGACTTAGTCTCACACCCTTTCAAACAGGCAAACAGCTCAGCATTTTCTCTTTGCTGTTCCTCGCCCTTTTGCAGGCTTATCATTATGGGTTAAATTGTAATAAGCCTTACCATTAAACTTTGTGGTAGCAATACAAATACTAAAATAAAAATGAGCAATTGTTATTTACTACCAAACTATTAAAATTAATCAAACCCAACAACAAAAAAATGAAACTATGCACTTTGTCAGTGCTTTGTATCTTCCAGCACCTCCCCAGTGAGAGGCGATACTGACATCAAGCCTAGCCAAGAAAAGAGGATGCCGCCTTTCTCAAGGGACACTGAGGAGGCCTCGCTGATGGCTTCACACCAGCCTCGCAGCCATCGGGGACTGAGTGCCCAAGTCCCCGAGAGCCTCGGAGCCGCCCCAGCGCAGCACCCGCAGGCAGCCTGGGATCAGCCCAGTGTTCTCCTGACGACGTTCTGCTGTGGAAAAACGCCTGCGGTCCTCTGCTCAGGACCACCCCTCCGAGGCGCAGTACCTGATCCTAAAGCAGCTTCTCGCGTCCCTGCGAACGGGACCGAGGGGTCGGCACAAGCCTGGGGCAGTGCGGGTAGCTGGGAAGCTAGAGAAAGAAGAAACCGGGGTAGAAATTCTGCCGAGCCTCCCACCGGCGGTGGACGCCCTCCCTCCGCCCGCCCGTCGCGCACGGCGGCTCTTCCCCGGCTCTCTCCCCGAGAGCTCCGAGGTTCCCGCAGCAGGGGGGAGCCCAGTCCAGGGCGGCAGAGCCCGGCCCCACCGCCCCCTGCCCTGCCGGACCTGGCGGCGCTCAGGGCTCGCATGGGGCTGCCCGGGCGCGCTCCTGGGCTGGGCTGCGGCCCGGCGCCCTACCCAGCGAGGCGGGGGAGCTGCGCGGAGGGGCCTCGCCCGGCGCTCCCGCCCCCCTGCCGGCGGGGCGCGGGGGACAGGCGGGGCGCGGACCCAAACGAGACGCTGCAGCTTTTCCCGGCGCGGACACCGAGCAGCGCCGGCGAGAGGCGGCGGTCCAGCCCTGCGGCAGAGCCCGCAGCCCGCGCTGCCGTCGCTCAGGACCCCGCGCCCGCAAGCTGCCCGGCCCGCTGCCCCCAGTCTGGCACTCACCTCACCTCACCGCTCCGCCCCGCCCCGGCGGGACCCACTGCGCCCCGAGCCCGAGCCCGACCCCGCCGGCACGCCGGGGGGCGGGGCTCTGGGGCGGGGTGGGACGACTGCCCAGCCGCGGCTCGCGCTTGTGCCTCGCACCGCTGCCTGATTGGCTGAGGCGGGGAGGGGGCAGCGCCGCCACCGTCCTTCCCCTGGGTCATGTGAAGGGGAGGTGCACCACGTTTCTTCGCCCTCCCTTCACACCCTCCGCTAGCGTCACCCTTTGCGTCAGGCGGCGCATTACGTCACACTCCGGCGCGCGCACGGCGGAGGCCGCGGGGCAGGGCCGCCGGCGGAGGCTCCCGTCCCCTTCCGCCCCGCCGCCGCCATGGCAACGGCCGCAGGTGCGTCCCGAGGCGGGGCCCGCGGCCCGGCCCGGCTCAGCGGGGTTCGGCCCGGCTCGGCGCGCTCCGGCCCGGCTCGGCCGGGCTCTGCGCGGCGGCCGCGCAGGCGCGCCGCGGCGGGGGCGGGCGAGCGCGGTTCCGCGGGAGCGGGCCGCCGCCCCGCGCTCCGCTGCGCAGCCGGTCTGACCTTGAGCGCGAGCCCGGCCCGCGGGCGCCCACCCGCCTGCTGGGGCCGAGGGCCTCCGGGGAGCGGGGGAGCGCTCCAGGCTCTGCTTCCGGCCCCGTCCCGGGAGGGCGCCGCGCTGCTGGGCGCTCCGCCGCCCGCGCGGGGTGGGGCGGGTGTTGTCTCCTGCCGTCCCGGCGCGGCCGCAGCCTCCCTGTTTGCGCCTTTGCCGCGTTCCTGACTCGTGCTTGCCTGTTTGCTTTCAGGTCGCCTGGTGCCGTGCCCCGGAGGGGCTGCGATCGCTCCCGAGCGTCCCCGGCACACCGGCGCCGCGGCCGGGCGGCCCTTTCAGCACCGTGGGGAGCACTGAGGTTTCCTCAGCGGCACCAGACCGCCGGGTTTGCCCGGGCAGCTGCACCGCGGGAAGCCCCGCGCCGAGAATGCAGTGAGTCTGGAATCGTGCTCCGTGCTTCGGGAAGTGCTCGGTGCTTCCAGTGGGCTGGCAGTGGCGAGGAGGCATGGGCTGGTGAGCCCCGAGTTGGTAATCAGGTGTATGTTATAGCGGTAGGTGATCTGCTGGAGAAACAAATGAACGAATCCATAAACCTTCCGTGTTAACTGACACAGCTGCATGTCTTCAGGATTTGGGTAATTGTTTAGGGTGAATATTTCTCATAGTTGATGGCAAAAGAGTGTGAGTTTGTAGTATTACTCTGATTCACTGATTGAACGACCGTTCAGTTCCCAGAGTAATCTTAAACTGTGATTGGGCCAGGAGGACTTCCTAGGTAGCGCGTTTGTTCCACAGCAGTCAGGATGACAGGAAACACTGTGATCTCTTACCAGTATTACAGAGATATAATGTAATATCAGATAACAAATGTCCTTTTCTTTATTCTTTCCTGTGTGTTTTTTCTGACATGCCAGCATTTTGAAGGCCATGGTCATTTAGGCAGAAAAATGGGTTGAAATCCTTCTTTAGAAGGATGTGCGTACCACGAGATGGTGACAGTGGCAGGCACCTGATGTACAGACCTTGGATCAGAGAACATGATGTCAAAAAGCATCGTGTGTGCCCTCTTGCTTAGAGTGCTCTGAAATTGGCTTCTGGGTTGAGGGGAACTTCTGTGTATAAATGAGATGTTGCAGCAGCTTCAGGGGTTTGTATATATAGGCAATGCTGTTGATCCAAAACTTCTACTCTTTTTTGAGAACTGTTTCTTTTATGTTAAATTCTAACAAAGTGGCTGCTGCGCTCTAGTACTTGTAGGTGGCACAGGCCTTACACATTATGTGTGAAAGCAAGGGTTCTGTCATAAACACTTCTGGGAGGACTTGCTGTGCCTGGCTCTTGCAAGTTCCCAACTCAGAAGCCTCATGTGAGGATCGCTGCAGTCTTCAACACTTCCCTACTGGACAGATCCAGCAGTTATGCCAAAAGGAGCATGTAGCTTCTGAAACTAAACTAAAGGTCTCTCTCTCTCTCTCTCCTTTTTTTTTTTTAAAATTTTATTTTATTTATTACAAGTTTCTTTTGAGGGAAAAATACGTTTTGGCCGCAGACAGCTGCCACCCATATAAATGACTAGTTGTCAAAGACCTTTTGAATCACCTCCTTAATGGTAGTGTCTCTGGTGAGACTCTTCCATACCGTGTTAGTTGAATTAGCATGACCCACTGTCCCCTGTCGAAGACTAGCATATCTGCAGATGTGGCTTTTTTAGTATATGCAAGTAGAACTACAGTAATCTGACTAATACTCTAAACTGGTGCATATATAAAGTGGTGTATAAGCCATCTAATATGAATCCCTGTCTCTGATGTTACTTCTCGTATTGAGAGAGTCACTTCATCTTTGTAAATTATTTAGATGGCATTTTCACTTGCCAGACCTTAAAGGATTAAATAGCGTGTAACTGTAGGGGAGAAACCAATCCAGGTATATATGTGTTTGGTTTTAAAAATAAATTGTGTACGTGGTCAAAATAATCCATCAGGTTGCTTTGAGCAATCCAGTTTGTTTCTCTATAGCCCCTGCCACGCGTTGTTCACATAACAGCATGTAGTGGCTGCACCTTGAGAAACAGTTCCTCATGCCCAATACCATTTTGAAATCATGGAAATTTCATGCACGTTGCTGGTGGGGAGTATCTGAAGTTCACAAACCACCACCAGCCTCACTTGATTGTTACTGACTTGACTCAAGCTGTGCTGTAATGGAAGTTAGGATTCGGATCAGCTGCAAAAACAGCTTTTTATAATTGTTGAATAAGTAATCCCATTTTAAATTACAAACAAGTGTTGCCTGGTAATGATTACTTCAGTACTTGTCTGCTTTATTTGGTAGAACTTTCTGTGTTTACGTGTCCTTCAGGACCTCAGATCTAGCCAAGCTCAAGGTCTTAAACTTCTTGACAGAACATGAAAATCAAGTGTGGGTTCAAGATGCTGTCTTCCTCTGCAGATGAGGCTGCAGGTTAATTAACTGGAACTTTCAGACATTTTCAAAACTGTTTTAAAAGTGTTCTTGTAGTTTAATTTAAGCCTGTGATTACAATTGTGTACTAGTTTTGGCTGGGATAGAGTTAATTTTCTTCATAGTAGCTTGTATGATGCTATGTTTTGGATTTGTGATGAGAACAGTGTTGATAACACAGGGTTGTGTTAGTTACTGCTGAGCAGTGCTTACACAGAGTCAAGGCCTTTTCTGCTTCTCACACCACCCCACCAGCGAGTAGGCTGGGGGTGCACAAGGAGTTGGGAGGGGACACAGCTGGGACAGCTGACCCTGCCTGACCAAAGGGATATCCCATACCATATGATGTCATGCACAGCAATAAAACTGGGGGAGAGGTTGGCGGGGTGGCCGCTGCTCAGGGACTGGCTGGGCATCGGTTGGCAGTTGTTTTCATTTGCATTGTTTGCTGTTCTTGGATTTTATTTTCCTCTCTCTTTGTTTTCCCATTAAAAATATTTTTTAAAAAAATTTCTTTTTAATTATTAAACTGTTTTTATCTCAACCCATGAGTTTCTTTCTCACTTTTACCCTTCCGATTCTTGCCGCCATCCCACTGGGGAGCGAGGGGAGAGTGAGCGAGTGGTTGTGTGGTGCTTAGTTGCTGGCAGGGTTAAACCATGACAAATTGTTATTTAAATTATCTGTTGTTTGTGCCGCAGGGAAGGGCAGAGTGGAATGATCAGAATTTGTAATGCTACTGTATGTGTTTTATTTATTTTTTATTTCTTTTTTTCTTAGACTCTCTTCTGTGCCCACCACCACCATCCTGGTGATGTGTATTTTATTAGTGTGAGAGTAGACCTTTCACTGTTTGAATTCCTTGGCACAGTGAATGGGGAAATCTAATGTGTAAGCTTCCTCTTGTCAGCTGTAATGTAGCACTTGAGGAGTTCATATCTCAATTTCCTTCCCAATTTATTTCTATTTTAATTTGAAAGTGTACAGAAAGGAAAAACTGCCACTTTTTCAGGCCTCTGAGACTTGAGTAGAAGACAGTGCAACATCCGTCAAATCTGGCATTTGTCGCTTTTCTCCTTCAAATTTTGTGGGCTTTCCTGGGACGTAAGATAACTGGGTGCTGTTTGAATGATCCACTAGTGTGAAAAAAGCTGCAGGGTCACCTGCAGCTCTGTTCATGTTCGTTCTTTTCTTTTTTGGTGTAGGGAAGGAGAACTGAGATATACTACAGTATGAAAAACAGTATGATGGATTCAGAAGGTTCTGCCCCAACGAATTCAAAGGAATACCTAAGCAATGACATAACAGCTACCTCTGGTAAACATTATCTTTGTGGCTACTGTGCGGCCTTCACAAATATAGCAGTCACTTTTCCCATCCAGAAGGTCCTCTTCCGACAGCAGTTGTATGGTTTGAAAACAAAGGATGCAGTACATCAGCTACAGAAGGACGGAATTAGAAATCTCTATCGTGGCATCCTTCCTCCATTAATGCAGAAAACGACAACGCTGGCTCTAATGTTTGGCTTGTATGAAGATTTCTCCTCCCTGCTCCATAGCCACACGAGTGCTCCTGAACTCCTCACTCGCAGCATGGCAGCAGTGCTTGCAGGGACCACGGAAGCTGTTCTTACACCTTTTGAGCGAGTTCAGACTTTGCTTCAGGACTACAAACACCACGATAAATTTACAAACACTTACCAGGCTTTCAAGGTACTGAAAGTTTATGGGATGAGAGAATATTATCGGGGATTGGTGCCTATTCTGCTCCGAAATGGACCTAGTAATGCACTCTTCTTCGGCCTACGGGGACCTATCAAACAGTGTCTGCCTGAAGCAACTTCGTACAGCACTCATTTGGTCAATGACTTTATCTGTGGAGGGCTGTTGGGTGCCATGCTGGGATTCTTGTTTTTCCCAGTGAATGTCGTAAAAACTCGCATGCAAGCTCAAATTGGTGGTGAATTTCAGTCCTTCTCAAAAGTCTTCGTGAAGATCTGGCTGGAACGTGATAGAAAACTGATCCACCTTTTCAGAGGAGCCCATCTGAATTACCATCGTTCTGTCCTGTCCTGGGGCATAATCAATGCAACCTATGAATTCTTGCTAAAGCTGTTGTGAAAACCACTGTCATCTTCGACTCTTCTGTTCATTTGGGTATTGGCACATATGATGTCACTTAATCCCAGGGAACAGTGCCTGCATAGTGTGAAAGGTAATTAGTCTTGGCCTTCAATATTTATGGGATGAATGGTGATGCATCTAAACCTTGGTGCAATTAAGATGAACTTTTTGAGGTATTTATTTGCTGGCAGGTGAGTTTACCCGTAATGGAGCTACTAGACAAATACAAAGTTTAAAAAAAAATTAAAAACAAAGACTTATATTAGTCCAGCGGCTTATTCTGTATCACTCCCAAAATTTCTTAACGCTCTGTGATGGAATGTGCTCCACTGTCCACATTGTAGAACATGAAAATCAAGGAGGGGCTGATGAAAATTGATTCCCTTGCCTGATAAACTTCAAAATCTCGATTTAAGAACTGCATTTTCAAATGTTCCAGGGTCTTAAATACTCCTTATTGTTTAAAGCTAAAAGAACAGATCCAGATGAGGATGACTGAAGTTTAGAACTTCAAGCTTAAACTAAGCCTAYGCGAACTCTTCTGCCAGCTGTTTTGATGCTTGGCTTTAAGATGAACATTTCATTCAGCAGCGTAAGAGGGGTTACTGAATGTTTAACTTCAATGTAAGCTGACTCCAGTTCAAAGTGGAATTTGTGTGTGTATACGTACATGTGTGCCTTCATGTGAAAAAGGGAAAAGTGGAAGGAATGAAACAGCAAATTTACTGAAGCTTTAAAGTGTCCTTCCTTGTTAAAAAACCTTCTGCTTGTAAACATGGAGTTTGTTGTGGGGTTTTTTGTTTTTTGTTTTTTTGGTTTTTTTTTTGCATTGCTGCTTTTTCTGTTGCTTTACAGCTACGGGGCCAGAAAGAAGATGGCCCTTTCTGTAATGCTCATGAAGTAGTTCAGCTTCCTGCAGTTGTGAAAGTAGTTCACAAACACAGCTCTCTTGTACTGAGGTATCTTGTCTTTTGCAAATTCTGTTTCATTTGGGCTGTGGAATAATGGATCACAACAAGATATTTTTACCTGAAACTGGGAATTCTGCCTACTTGATGTGTAGTCTTAACAGTTCTGTAAGACAGAATAGTACAGCAGCACTGACAAGATGAGGTTTCTGGGTATTACCCACTTCAGTGGAGGTCTGTAAATGTAGCAGAGACGACAGCCAAAGATGACCTTAGAAGCAGCTAGATAGGAAAGATACAGCATTTGGAGATGTGTTTAAGGATTTCTGTAGGTGAGTAGTGAAAAAGACTTACAGAAATATGAAGTATTGTGTGTCTTACAGACTTGGGAGTTGAGAGATATAAGACTTCAGGCCTTAGAGAAAGGGACAGAAGAGCAAGCATGACCATAAACCAGGTGATGGTCTTAACAAAAAGCATTTGATTCTCCTGGGGGACTTTATGAAACTATATATATAAAGCAAAGTATTTTGGATGATGGGCGGCAGGAAAGCTTTCAGAAACTGGTCTGAATTGGTCTTTTCATAAGTTTTGGAGTGGCTATTACTTTTTTTTAATTGGAGTTTTCCATTTGCTAAACTGTCCTCAAATATTGATTCTAATCAGTGTGTTATAATATAGTCCCTAGCTTCACAGTCAAAAATGGCCAGGCACAAGTGAGCATTCTTGTATCCAAATGTTGTTATTATCTGCATTTAAATAAAATGTTTACTGAATGTTTGTTACTGGCAGAATCTGATTTTTATCAGTGTACTGTTTTTTGTAATCACTCCTTGATGGAATAAAAAAATTTGCATCCTCTTTCTCCATATTATATACTTCTCTAATGTTGGGAAATCTGAAGCACTGAGGGTAAGAGTTTAACATAAGCCTGCCACTAATTGGTGATTGGCATTACAGTAGCAAAAAGAAAAAAGTGCAGTCCTAGTCTGTTGCTGTCTCTGCTTACGTGGCATGGTTAGATGGAGTGTACTGCAGGTCTGTCTTGACAGAACTATGCTCAAGTATCATCTTTGCTTTGCTTTATAACCACTAACAGTTTTACAACACAATCAAATTTGTATGCTTAACAAATTACAGATGTTTTATGTGTAAGAGGACAGGTACTCATAATCAGTGAAGAGGGGTGTCCAGTGAGTTTTGGCACACAAGTTACTGTGAGATGGAATATGTAGTTTACTAAACAGGATGTGTTGCCAGTCCAGGAAGAGAGCACAGAAGGAGTTGCAATGCTTCAACTAACGTGAAAACAACTCTGTTCAGGCGAGTTTCAAGATTGTTTCCAGTCTTAATAAACTGGCTATAACCAGGCTGCCTCAACTCCATACTTACTTAATAAAGTTGCAGTTTAAGAATACAAGTGATACTTGGCAAGGATCAGGAAAGAGTAGATCTTCAAACCAAGCCTAGCTAGCAGTGTTTCTATGTGTTGTCTTGTGTGCAGGGCAGGGTTACTGCAGGTAGTGTGAAGGAGAAAGTGTATTAGAGAGAAGCGGCCTTGGCCTTGGTTATCTTCCCTGGTGGGTTAGCACCTTTTCCATGGGACAGCTCAGGAGTGGGATCCTCAATCTTTTGTTGCCTTGTCTCATCACTGCATTGCTACAGATGCAAGGGGAACTAAACCAGGACATAGCCTGAACAGCTAGAAGGGCCAGGCCTCAGCTGCTGCCTTCTCAAAACATGCAGCAGGGACTCATAGTGGGGTTTGACCAACCTCTAAAGCAGAATTTTAAAAACGATTGCTGGTGCCTCAGATGCTCTTCTTGGTGGACTACTACAATCATTTCCAGCCAAAGAAGGGAAGGGGAATTCCACCGACAATGATAACAGGAATACTGCTGAGAGAAAGACTAATAGAGCTAGACTTCTGTAATAACTGCTTTGAGCAAAGGAGGGCAATATTGCAAAATACTGTTCTGTCCCTCTGAGGCATATTTCTATTCCAAAGACCTTGTATACCTGTTTTATGCTTATCAGGTAATCAAGTTTGGCCAGTTCTTAGCTGTTTGCGGGGCGGGGGGGGAGGGAAAAAACACAGGCTTTTGCATGGGAAAGTAAACTAATACGAAGGCAACAGCTCTCAGCAGTTCTGAAATGACAGTGTGGCTGGAAAAGGCAATAGGCTCCAGTAACAGCTATGAGAAATAAACATCACGTGTCAGTAAGGCTGTGATAGTCCAGTTAGGTTTTTCTCATAGAAACTAATGCCATCACATCTCTAACAACTGGAGAGACAGCTTTCCCCTCATTTATTATGCAATATGTAATGAGGGGGGCAAGAGAAAGCCACAATTGCCAACAAGCCCAAACAGCATTTTTGCAGCATCAGGATAAGTGAACTGGATATAGCATATTACTTTAGGCAGGGTACAGACTGTTTACGACTGCCTGCTCTGGTGGTCTGCATCAAACAGGGCTGTTGTATGGATAAGAGGTTCAGAGTCAAATTTTGACTCTTATCTCATTTTCAGGAAAACTTGATGGAAGAGCACTACAGCTGGGTCTGTGACACACAAGCTTGAGAACTGCAGCAGCAGCTTAGTATTACCACCTTTATAGCAAAGCCAGGGCAACAAAGTATGCTCATTTTCTCAGCTGCTTAGCTTGTATTCCTTTGCCCCAACTCAAATCCACCTTGTGATTTAAACCCAGATGTCATGTTGCTCCTGCAGGTTTTGAGGCCTCATTTACAGGAAACACAACAGCAGGTAACCAAGTGACATGCACAACACACCCTGAGTGTGCAGTGCCTCACGTGCCCCATCAGTCCTGTATGACATTGTGACATTCGTCTGCTCCTCAGGTAATGCTGAGGCAGAATTCGGTTTTGTGCAGATGCTGTTTTCGCTGTGCCTGGTGGCTTCACTGGAGCCCAAACCTTTGCAAGTGGAAGTGTAACAGGGCAGAGTGTCACTCTTGGCACAGGCAACCCATGACCCTCTGCCTCAGACACAGCTATCCATGGCAGAGCAGGCAGGATAGTTTTCGTTTTCAGGCTGTTCCCTGTGGGCAGATGGTTGCCTGCTCACCACTGCAAGACTCCTGCAAAATTTTACAAGAACAGCAATGCTGCCTTCAAGGGTTTGCTGTTTGAACAAAAAGAGCTCTCTACCCCACGGGTTCTGTCTCAGGCAATGGAATGGTTAATTACACTTAGTTTGTAATTACCATACTAGCCCCAACACATATCCTGCTTTCTAGGCTTCATGAGTGAGCTGTTTCTTCTCACAAGCATGCTTGATGGTAAGGAGAGTAGCAAAGAAACCCGTGGAGAGAAAGAGACCTGCGTAACGAAGTTGGTTTGCTCTAAGCACTGTTTTTTTCCTCTTAGTTGTAGGGAGTAGGCAAGAACCAGTGAGCATTACAGAACAGAGCTCAGTGTAAGATAAATACATTAAAATAGATTTTAATTCATTGAATTACTAAATGTTTAATTTATTATGCAAGCAAGAGAAACTGTCCACAAATACTAAGTTACTGTACGGCTGTAAGTACAATATTTTCAGAGCAGTTCTGATACTTTCTATACTGTATGAAAAGGCTACAATTTTTACTATGAAATCTCAGGTATTTCAAAATATTCTACATGCACAATTTGTTCTCATATTAAAAACCTTATACTTAACTGAAGATTAACTTAGTGCTTAAGAAAATGCACCTTTGACTAAGATAAGGAAATGAGAAGTTTCTTTTTCCTGGAGGACAAAAATATTATGGGCTGTTGACTTTTTCCTTTCATGCCAACTTTTTAGAATCTTGTAAACTAGATTTTTTAAAAGCTTTCATTTGGCAAGTGTATTTCTTTCTTCTAAGAGTTCACATTTCATAGAGCAACAGACCCATGTTTTACGGTATGAGGACCTTCTCCACATCAGTGTTACCCAAATTAAAAAAACCCCCCACCAAAATCAACCAAACCCCCCACCCCCCAAAACCCCAGAAAAACCTGATGTTTACATTCTAATTCTGGTAGTAGGCAATCAAACTGTCCTTACCGAGACTCCAAGAGTGCAAACAAACGTGTGTGTGTGTCTATATCACTGTGCTTTTCTTCCTATCCCCAATAGTTCTGTTTGGAGGTTACATTTTTCCCTGAACTACCCATGTTTGACAAGTGGACTGATGCCCTGTGGCTGTATATATACTGAAATACACCACCCCCCACACAGAGAAAGTACATTTACATGAATGTCATTGTATAGTCCCATTAATAGTTTCTCTCCCACTCCCCACAGATTTCTAACAGTGCTGCAGTGATTTAAAGACTGACCTCTAATGGAATACTCAGAAAATGCATTTACTCCCACAACATACAGTCACTGGACTATTACAAAAGGATTACTAGCTTCAAATGCTAGTTTGGTTCCTGTAGATGCTGCTATACGTTGACATTCCTATAGAGATCTTAATTATGCAGTTTATCTGCTTCTGCTGATCAGCCATGCTGTGAATGGAGGAATTCTTTTACTACAGAAGTTAATGAATATGAAACCATGCATTTAAAAAACATACTGCATGCTTTACAATCAAATGGGGAGTTCTATCTTCAGCAGAAATACCGTAAAATTTATCAAGTGATGTAACACTTGAGTGGTTGAAAGTAAACCAGTTTAAAGAAACCTCTGACATAAGCCACTACCATACTTCGCTGTTAGTGCAGTCTTTCATTTACTGTTTGAAACATTTTCTTCTATTTGCTTCAGTTTTACATAGTTCTGGAAGGTTAAGAATTCATCTTTTGAAACATAACAGTAAGATAAGCCTTTTTTTTTGACTATCTAGAAATAATCCAAAGCTCACCAACAAATTACTTCATTAATTCAATACGGCAAGGTAATATTATTCAGAAAGACAACTGAAAATCACTCCTTCCACCAAGATGCAACTGCAAGACATATCACTTATAAACTACTGAATAGTGTTTCAGTAAGTGTTATGTGAACTTCATAGGTAAAATAGATTAACTTTCACTGAAAATTTCCAAGTATTGTTGAAAAGGAGTAGTCAAATGATCAAAATCTAAGATTACCTACTTATTCCAATTCAAACTTATTACAAATGTAATCAGAAGAACTAGGTAACATTTCTACAGCATACATGGACAGAACCCATCTTAATATGCATCTGCTGGACATGCTACAAAAGCATCAACGTATCACCAAACCCCTTAACCAGGTCAACTTTTAGCATCAGTCCTACACTCCTGCTCAGTGGCCCTGGTTTCCAGAGCTGGGCAGGGCTGGTCAACCCACCACTGTCGGTGCTGTGCACTGCAGGTAGTATCTAGATGTGATGACGTGTCACTTTGGAGTAACAGTTCTTTATACAGAGAAGTTAGTGTCCAATGTTTCAGCACAATACTTGTAAAAAACAGCATATCATGAGGTAGAATTTAAAAAGTAACACTCAGTGCATATTAACAGGCATAGAATTAAAGTCACAAGCAATCTACCAGTTCAAGGAATTTCTGATAGGAAAAACCAAAACCAGCTATGAAAACAAACAAACAGACCCAAGAACTGCTTTGATTTCATGGGTGCTTCTTCACCTCCAAAAGGAACACGGTTCAAGCCTGTGAGAACAGTATTTAAGATTTCTTCAAAATGTTACCTGTAGTCCCGTTAATGATGTTTAGTAAAACATTAAATAAATGAGAAAAAAGCTGCCTAGAAGCGGGGAGAGCAAGTGCTTAGGGAAAAAGCCATCATGGCCCAGTGCGGGCACGGGGGGAGAACCTGTTTCTTTATTACTAATAGGCCACAACTTTTAATGGAGAGGAGTGCAGAGAAATGCAAGTGTTCACAGTCACACTGCATTCTGTTTCAAAATACTTCAGGAACAGGGAACTTAACACTTCCACTGGACTAATGTCAAGAACACAGTATCCAGAAGTTTTGCCACACATTGCTACTGGTTTATTTTGGGTTTTTTTTTTCTTCCCCCAAAGAGCTTGGCCAATGAAAAACTCCTTGTAGCTTAGTTCCTCCTTTGCATAAAAATCTTGTATTCCACAACTGTCCTCACGTTTTCTGCACACTTCACTTCCATTGCTTTAAGTCACAGACAAGTGAAGTCCCCCTGAACTGTTTCTAACAAACCAGCACATCCAAGCTGCCCCAGATATAGGTTCAGGTTCACAGGCTGTTATATGCACGCAAAAGGAGCTGGGTGCAAATGGAAGTGATGTATTTCTAACTGGTCTCAGATAACACTTGCATATTTTATTCACGCAGTCACTAGGCCCCATTTTTCATGGCTTGGCCAATTAACTTGAAGTGAAAAAATACCTTTTCATAAGTTGTGTTCCTTGCAGATGGTTCCAAAAGCATTCAAAAGGTACAAGTGTTTGAATTTAAGAGTCAGTGTTTCAGAAAACAGGGCATCTCTCTTCATTTACGATTTTATCAGTCTACTTTTGAGTTCAAGACAATAGTTTCAGCAACATCGGAATTGCTTAGAAGATATATTATGGAACATTTTAACCTATGAGTTGCTATCTGAGAAGACTATGGGCATTTATTTGCATTTTAAGGTAACTGAGTATATTTACTCAAAAAATTATTCTTCCTCGTCCAGCTGGGATGATATTTTGCTGAGACACCATCACCAAATAATTCTGTTAAAAACCCATGAGAAGAGAAAGTTCGGGACTTTTACCAAACAGCAGGAAGTCTGTCAGCTGCGCATACTTGACTACTTGAATGTAGTCCTTTAGCAGTCAGTTGCTAGAGATGATGAAAACCCAATGCAGGAGTAATTAACTAGTCCTCAGATTACCAAATACCCAATATTGAAGGCTTTGTATTACTAAAGAAGTTCCTAAAAGAGGAAATTTAATGTTTTTTTTCTCATAATGCAGAGGAGTCTTAAGTTTTAATGACTTCCACCAACACCCAGAGTATGCTACCTACACAAATTCAAAACTACAAGAGGATCGTCAGGCTTATGTATTTCCAGCTATCTCATCTTCACAGATGTCGTCTTTTTCCCCAAACACATATTTTGCAAAAGTCTTTATAAGAGTCAACTTTTACAAAGCATACTCTGTTGAGCTGGAGATAGTGAATCTGAACACCAAAATATGGCAGTCCTTTTCAGGTAAAGTTTCCTGCTGAATTGAGTGTGTGATTGGTCAGCAAAACCTTAGTGAAATACTAAAAAAAAAGATCTTGGAACATGTAAGTGATGAGAATATTATAAACTCATATGGACGTACGAGACAAATAACTGTGCATTTACAAGGTTAGCTATATTAATTTGAGGGCTAAAACTTGGCATTCATACTTAATATGTGATATAATGGTGAACATTAACATTTTTCACATCTTACGATAAGCCCAGTTAAATCCAAATAGATCTTACTGTAGACAGGCATGCTTTTAATCCGTTCCCAAACTGACAGTACATATGAAGAAAGGCTTATCTGGTGATACTAGGACACGTCCTAGACTAATTCCTCTCACAGCAATGATGCAGGTGAGGTGTGGAAGAACAGTCAGGTGGGATATACCCTTAACATCAGCAGAAAATTCTGCAGTGTTAAGTTTCAAACGTGGGATGAAGGTTTACATTACTGATGTGGAAAACTCCCTACAACAGAAACCCTGCCAGCTGAGGAGTCAAAGTTGCCCAAGAGAGGCCGACCAAGGACACCCCCGTTGTACGAAACATCCAAACAGTTCATCTGCAGTGCTTACAGGGCAGGGTCTTCACCCATTCAACTCCTGCTTCCCCGCCCCAGTCTTTTCCTACTAAATTCTCTGAGGAAAAAATGCAGCTACATCTCCATCCAGAACCTCTTCCGTTTGGCAATAAACACAATATATGCAATCACAGAAAACCAAATGTTTTAACTGCAGCAAAACATTACAGAAAGTTGACTCATTTTTCTAGCCGATCACAAACAACCAGATTAATATATAAACGAAAACAAAATTTTCTTTTCTTTTTGTGACAGTAACTAATTGTGTTAGTTACACAGAAAAGCAGCTCATTATCTAATTATCACCATATAGTAGTTTCAGCAACAGAAAAGGCCAAGGAAGTGTACGTGAGGAAGTCCAGCTCCTTTGGAACAAGGAGGTGGCGTACCCGGGGAGCCTGGGTGAGTTTTGGCTGAACTGCTACCCTTGCCCCCTCTACATTTGTTTCAAATAGCCCACTTCAAGTTGCATTGAAGGAAATTATCAACAAGTATTATGGTACAAAAAAAACAGAACAATGACTCAATGGCACAGGATCAGCAGGAGCAGAGGTCTGCTTGGAAGGCTGAAAACACAGCGCATGGAAGCGGACTTGTGGATGCAGYATGAGAACGCATACAGTGCTGGGCTGGAAACTTGTTCCACTGTTGTGTTGAGAGATCATAGTAACTATGATCTTATCTGGATTTAGAGATTTCAGAAAGAACACACTTCAACTAAACTGAAGTAAAACCCACAAACATCTGAAGGTCCTGTTGATGCAAGATGTGCCTAGAACTTTGGCTGATACAGAGAAACACGTCCGCTAAGGCACCCCGAGGCAATCTGACAGTGTGTTGGAGAAAACTTGGTTGTCAGTACCACGTCATTGTGAGAGTAGAGGGAACGGATTTCTTTCAGGGGACTGGCTTCTTTGGGCAAACAGTCGACAAGTTCGCTGCAGTGTGCATCAAACCCCAACAAGCGGATCCCAAAGCCATGCGGGGATGAAATCATCCGCCCATCGGGACTGAAACAAAGTTCTTTGATGTAACCCCGGCCCACATTGGCTTCTTCAATGCAATGAGTCAATCTCAGGGAACAACGAGGCGAGACAGGGCGCACAGGGGCTCCTTCCTGGAATTCATACACACAAGTCCACTAAAGGGAGAGGCAGAGAAAGGAACATTGAAAGAAAAGTAAAGCACTGCAAATACTCATTCCCTCCCACTGCATGTTAAGTGAGTAACACAGGAATGACCAATGCTATTGCTTATCTGCTCTTTGATAAACATCTACTATGGAACACTGAAAACAGGCCGGTTCCTTGGCATCTCCTCCGCTTTGAACTGTCTAAGCAAAACAGCTGTCTAGCATCAAARCTGCTTTTTTAATTAAATGGATGCTAGATATAATCTTTTAAATCTAGCTTTTATCTGGAAAGAGCAAAGCCTAATCCTTTGGCCAGGCATCTGCTCTAATTTAGTAAACATTTACATGAAATCTACAATAAAGTAGAACTCAGTCTACTGTAATTTACAATTGACCATTGGCATTTTGTGCCCTTAACTTCAAAAGGAAAGAAATCTTGAAACAAGAGGGAAATAGATTTTTGAAGGAATGTTATGAACCGCTCTATAGCCAGCTTGTTACTTGTGAGACAGCCAGGGATTTTAATGTGTAATCTAATTATCTAATCTCAAACCAAATGCAAAAACAGCTCTATGACGAAGTTTATATTGTGTTGAAAGATTCAATTTCAGCCACAAGACAAAAGAAGTGTTCTTAGTTCTGTTCCATGTATTCTACTGAAATAAACACAAAGGGAACAATACTAATGAATATTAATAGCATAGAATAAGGCAGACACTAGGACTGGGAACTAGGGGAACTTGGCACGGGACTACGGGAAGGTAGTCCCTAGGACTACAGGACATTATAACTAGGTCAATTGTCAGTATCAACTAACCCAATATATTTGAATTTTCAAAAAATTCTGTGTTGTATAGTGGTTTGATTATAAGTTTACAGAACCAGCATTAAAATTTATAAGAAATCTGCTAAGCTTCCATTCAGTCCTCTACACATCTGTAAGAAGTTACCATTACAAAGAGTGGCTTTCTTCAAAAAAAACCCCCCAAAAATAAACAACACCCCCCCAAAAAACCCCAAACAAACCCAAACCAAACCAACCCCAATTTACATCAGCTATCAAATTAACTAAACTGTTTATTATTGGTCAAGTATTCAAAGAATTCTCTGTGGTTTTGGAAAACAAATATAACCTCCGTGTCTTGAAAACAAGAGTGGTCTGCACAACTGTCACAGCAATAATCACGAAATAACCCTAGGAAAAAAAGGTGTTTGCAAGAGAACCATCTGGTGAAATCCAGGTGTTCTGAAGGCTCTGGCTGGCCTTTACATTATAAGTGAATTTGAGTTAACCTGGAAGTTACTTCTTCAAAAGCAGGTRCTCCCAAACACAACCTGCAGGCTCTTGCTTCTTGTATACGGTCCATGAAGAAGTTTTTTCATTATTTCCAAGTGCATTACAAGACTGCTTGTTTGTCTTAAAACAGGGTCCCAGTGCAATATAGCAGCTATTATGTGACACTTCACAAACAGAATCTGGGGAAACATAATCCAACACTGGCCTTAAAGTCTATTACTTCTTTAAAGCAGTATTTAGGGGAGTGAAATCCGCAAGTTGCAGATGAGCTGTAGCTGGTCTTATGACTTAGTACTTCAGGTAAAGGCTTGAAATGGATTCTGCCAGGAAGATCATTGATACCCCCTTTATATTTAAGTTGCAGAGTTTCAGGATGATAGTTGAGACCAAGGCACTTTGACATTACATAAACATCACTGGAGTTCATCATATTCAGACCTATGGTGTGTCAGTTTTAAGTAGATGCAGAAATATGCCATGAGTTTTTTTCACAGCAGTGTAGGAGCAGCCTCTGGAAAGCATTCATCAGCACAGCAGGAGCACTTCATCCTTGGAGTACCAATGGAGGTAGAAAACATTCCGAAGGCACTTGAAGAATTCAGAGGAGCTTCTCTGCTCAACTTAAACCATGTTCACCAGTACACAACTCTCTCATCCTCTGTCTTTTCCATGTTCACGCCTCCTGTATTTTGGCAGGTACGTATTTTTAAGTCACGTATTTGGCAGCACAACTACTGTTTGAAAACTTTTAACAGAGCTGTGAACTATAAAAACATATTCTGTGAAAGAGCTGGGCAATAGGAGTACTGAATGCGGGATACAAAGTCGTATGAGATCATTAAAAAAAAAAAATGTAATACTCTTAGTGTAAAATCAATGAATTTGTAAGCAGAAATAACGGACTAATTTATTCAAATGCAAATTTACCCCAAACCAAAGAAATTTCAATATAGTTGTATGATTGATACATCTTACTCAACATATTTTTTAAGAAAACGTATTTGTTTTACCTCCTGGTCATCTGTATTACTCGAGCACCGAAGCAGCGTAGCCCACCCTTTTGGATGTAGCTGTAGTGATGTAATGCAATTGCCTCGATCTCTTTCTCCAGGAACCTCTGGTGTTAAGACCTCCAAACTATTTCTAGGTGATCCACCTAGAAGGGGAAGTCAACCATAAGTCTCAGTGAAGTCTATACATTGATCTTCACCTCTCCCATCAGTCTACTGCTGAAACTAGGTCAAACACGTGACACTTGCTAGAAAAGACCGCACCTTTATGAAAAGATAAATCAAAAGAGAGGTTATACAAACAACTGAAGCTAATACCAATGGGCTCAGTCCTGATTTCAAATAGCTTCTTTTTTGAAATTTGCCTTCCAAGACCTGCATTATATCACCTCATATTTGAACTAAGTCAGAGTTAACTTTCCACACATACGCTCTTCATTATCATTAAAACAAAGTCTAAAGAATGTTTTTTTAATAAGAACTACTGGTTCTCAAACTTGTATGATGTCCTTTCCAAATTCCTTCCAACGTCTGCTCAGCTGTATGCAGCTTGCCTCCCTTCTCCCCCTCACCCCTAGAAAGCTTTTCACAGGTAAATCATGACTTGGCATCCAGATAAGCCTCCTCACTTCATAAGTATGTTTGAGGATCTCACAACCATGAGTAGTTAACCTAACGTTATAGTTATTTTAAATTGCATATGACACACAAAGTATTTACCAATCTGCCAAGTTCACGCTGACTCTCTGAAAGTGTATCCTAGATTCAGAGGAAGCCTGCTAATCACAGGATCATCAGTTTTCATAGCTCTGTAGTGAGGTAGCACTTGGTTTGTAATCAGAACTTCACAAAACGCTCTGTCCACATTTAAGACCCGTTTGCATACTCTTTTTCTATGCTATTGACTCCTCATGGAGAAAGTGCAGATACATATTCCCATAATTAAGGAAAACAAAAAGCAAAACATAGCTATGTTCTGCTCTGTTGTTTGGTTTTTTTTTTCCCCTAAAGGTCATTCACACAAACTTTGTTTGAAAAAACACAAGGAAAAGGGAGCACCTCTACATAACAACAATAATGTACTAATATAAAATAAAGATCTTGTTGCTGTTATCAGATTTCTTGGAAAAAAACTGATTGGATCCCCAGACTTTGGTGTGCAATGATATTTTATTGGTTTAATAGAAGTCATAGCAACACTATTCTTTTAAAAGTCACAGAGACAAAAACGTAGTTTTTCACTATTATACTCTGGCTTCTTCTGGATACAATGAGTCAAAGTCCATGATTTTTTTTTTTTATTTTATTTTAAATCTTTTCCTACCTTCTCGCTGGGAGGACCGTGACATGTGTTTCTCAGACAGTGGACCTGAATCATTCTGGTGACATGGTGAACCAACAGTTCGAGGACCAGACGAACCTGATGACGTTATGTCTGCAAACAGCATCAGCCATGTGAACATAACAGCTAAGCACAGCCCACTTACTATGCATGTCCCTCACTTAACCCTCCTTAGAAATGTTAAGTAAAGGGTAAGAGGAAGGCATCTTTTTAAGGAAACACTTCTCAAAGCTCAGTTTATAGTCTAAAAGTACCATTCTGTTTCTGCCTCATACAAATAAACTGCCAGCACAATAAACTCTACTGGGAATAAGGGGCGAGCTGCATTCCTTTCTTCCTTCTTATGTACTGTCACTACTAGAAGCTGGGGTATGAATTTTTCCCCCGGCCACTCCCATTATATCCTGACACCCCAAATGGCAGAGCTTCTGTCAGTATTTTGCTCTGTTAACTGCCACAAAGCAGGAGGAAGCAAGCAGCAGTGAAATTTCAGAGCATGCGATTCTTCCAGGTCTGCTGTCGAGAGCAACCACAGCACTACACAACAGTCACTACTAGTTGCTGGAGCTCACGCACAGTCAGCCCACTGAACATGGGTTAAGTTTCTTTTATTACAGGACCAAGGACAGTAGATAAATGAAGCCAGGGACTGCCCGCTTGAGGTGACAAAATTCCACAGGCACTATACACTGTAGTGCTGAAGTCTTGATACCGAAAACCATCCTAGACACTTAGCACCTGAGTCAGAACATACCACTCAACAGTACAGATGCATGTGACCCCTGAACAACAGAGCAGCTACCATGCCAAAGAGGTCCACAGCAGAATCCTTCCGGTTCCACCTCTGCCTTCTCTTGCTAGCTGAGAGTATCCCATAAAACACCTCTAACAGAGAAGCTGCCATAGACTTTTCCACAAGCATTCACCTGAACTTGATGTAGTTCTCCTAGCTCTTAAAATTGGGTAGCTGCCAACCTCTAAAGATTTGTTTAGGTCAAGGTCATGCAAAATCAGAAGATAGCCAGAGGAGGTTGAGATCAACATTTTGGAACAGTCTGGCGTCAGCCTCATTCGCATAAGAAAACGGGTGTGAAAAAACTTCTTGTGGGGACATCCATCTTCTGTGCACCTGGACAGCAAAAAAAGCATGAGAAATGGCTGCAATTAGCTTCGACTCAAGTCCCTAATAACATCCAGAAGAGTCCAAGATGTGCTAAGCATCCTTGTTCATACAAAAACTTTTTTTGAGTGMTGTCTTTATCCTACTTAAATCAGATTTTAATGAAATGGCAAAAGTCACATTTTCATACTACCACAACAATGAAGACAGAACTTTTTCAAAAAGGAAGAACTACATTTTGGCATGTCAGCAAGAAAAGCTCTCTTTTTAGCTACTGGACTATTACCATATAAAGGTGATGCAAGTCCTTGAGGGCTAAGGACTATAAACTAATCACAGTATTTAAGAATGCATTATAGCACCGTTCAAGGAAGCAGGTTTTCCGTCTTGTACAGAAGAACCCTATCCTTGTGTGTTCTAGAAACTTAACAGCACAAACACAGCCACATACCTGTTTGTGTCCCAGATGATCACATTTCCATCAAACCCTGATGTTACTAGTAATCTTGTATTGGTATCGTACTCGATGTTCTTAACCCAGCTGGTGTGACCATGTAAAGTGCACACTTTTGTGTTCAGCTTTCTCAAATCCCAAAGTGCTATTGTAGTGTCATCAGAACAAGTTGCAAACAGTCGATTATCTAGAAACCTGAAAATGGGAGAGAAATACTGTGGCTGCTTAGTGCCTTTTCTAATTTAAATATTCTTAAGCAGGCATTTAAGCTAACACAGAAATAGAGTGGCCACACAAAAAAATTAACATACAGCAGAATATTTGCCAATAAAACAGTTCCATTAAAAAACAGTACTGTTGGGATATGAACCAGTAGTACATCTGTAGTAGCAAACTAGTAAACCCGCAGAAGCATAGCAGAAGTTTGGTTGGTTGATTTTTTGGTTTTGTTTTGTTTTTTTTTTTTTTAAATGAATCACGTAAAGATCACACAAGCACCAAACGACCAGTGGAACAAATGCTCACACAGAATCGCTGTGGTAACTAAATCAGTTACCCATCTGGAGAATACTCAGCTTTAAACTTACCAAGTCTTTATAAGACACAAGCCTCCTAGGACTGGTCAGCTTTTAGACCACTGGCAAGATATTCCCATTGACTGGTTTGGCAGTCCCTGCAACAGAGGTCTCCTAGCCTACACTGTTTGTAATTTACCCCTTTCATCTTCCCCAGATGCCTTCATCTTTTTGCCAGATCCTTTCGCTACTACAGACAGGCAGCACCAGAAGACACAGCAATTCTACCTCCATTTCAGACTACACAAGATCCTATCAGCTCGTAATTAATTAAACCCATGCTCTTCTTTACTCTCTTCATTTCTACCCACATATCCACCCTCTTTCTTCCCCTACTCTTCTGTATATCTTCCTCTCTTCCCCACCATAGACATAAGCTCCCTGCACTCAAAGGCCCTTTTAAAAATAAAGATCACCTTTTGTTATTCCTACTGGAAGCCTCCTACTGCTATTAAACTTTGCTGCTCTGTATGGTGCACATCCCACTAGCTTAGCCAAAACACATGGTGTCCACGCCTCCTTTAGCTAACACCTGAACACCTCCCCCTCCGCAAGGCCTGACGTTGCTCTGTACCACTCATGGTCGCTCAGCATCTGATGTAGTCAGTCCTGCCAAAAGCTCTCACCAGATCTTGACCCCACTGGCACCGGCAGAACACAGCGCTCGTCACAAAGCCTGCTATAGGAGTCGACCAATGGGGACCCGCTTTCAGAAACACCCTACCTAGCCAGCCCTGCACGGACAGCAGTGGAACTGGCCGTGCTGGAAACGTTCAGTGCCAGGCTTATCAGGGTGCTGGTGAGGCAACCCGAAGCCCTGCTCTTACCAGAAGGCTGTTACCAATGATGGATCTCCAGAGGCCCTTGCCAACCAGACCTCCTGCCACTCCGTGATGTGGCCACAGCTCTGCATGGATACCTGAGGCACACCACATGTCTGCACTGAGCACGCTGAAAAGCTGGCTCCGTGGTTTTACATGGGACATACAACGGTGCTTTTCTGAGAGATTTAATCCAGCAGATTAACTGTCCGATGTATGGCTTGCTTTACTAACCATATGGTTTACACTACACATGGTATTGCTATCTTGGAAGCATGTACTAGATCTAAATCTGAACACTGCCACTGTTTGCACATTTCCCTAGACCCTTAATTTCATCCCACCTTTGCCCATCTTTTGCTTCAGAGCCCATCCAGCTCCACAATGCCCCAGGAGCACTGCTCACTGCAGCTGCGGAGCCAGGAGGAGCCAAGCAGACCTCCTGCATCCAGGAAGGTTTTGTACCACCTGGACAGTCTCAACAGTCTCCATCAAAAAGCAAGGGGCTTTTGCTCCCATGTTTCTGCCTTTCCTCTCCTCACAGTACAGTTCATGTGTTTGAAGCAGGCATGTGAAGTTGGGCTTTTCAAATGCACAAAAGCACGTATGCATATCAAAGTACAAGTGCAGAGCACTGTTTAGGATGAGAATTTCAGATCATCTCTGGAAGTAGCAGCTGCACAAGTGGCACAGCCTACCCAAATTTATGGACTCCTTCCATACAGATGTGCATTTGAGGATTTGAGTGGTTTGAGTTTGAATCACAGTATAACGTGAAATTCTGTTTGACTCAAACTACCACAAGAAGAGCAAGCCTACTGCTCTGTATTTCACAAGGTATTTAGAGACCTGCAGTTCTACAGTACACTTTTATGCAGCAGTGAATTTATCTCACATTCATAGTGCTCCATACGCACTGTGTACGTTCTGCACTTAGCAGGTCTTGAGATCCTGCTTTCTTAACAGATGACAGGCTCATCACTAATGTCATATTGGGAGAAGATGAGAAAGTGGAAAAGAATATGGGTCATACTAGTTGGATTACTACACTGATCAGGTTAAGTACTTAGCCTGTTCAGGTGGTAATTCTTTATCATGATAATCTCTGGTCTTCAGCCAAAATTCAATGTATATATCACTCCTGCCTGAAGTAGTATGAGGCAGCTTGGCCACCTTCAAGTGATTACAGAAGGAAAGAATATCTGACGTAAAAACATTCCATCAGACAGAAGGGGATAGAAGGGCTGAAATCAGCACTAAAAAGGCATAGCTAGGTAATAAATTGAATAAATTGAGTCTAGAGGTCACCGAAGCAAATGCAAGGCTATTCAAAAACACCAAGTGAAGACAAGACTTTGTTTGAAAGCATACTTAGACAAGTTATTTGGTTCACTGCAAAAATCACTGGATAAAATTACTTAGTTTGCATTACACAGATCAAAGTTTATCATACTCCGTTCCCACTGCAATTTATGCATGCCCTTACTTTTAGAAGGGCAAAGCATACTGTTTCATGTTTGGAATTCATGCCCGATGAAAGCATTTGGAAAAAAAAGACGTACCTGACGTAAAAGGGAAAATAAAACCTATCCGAAAAACATCAGAAGTAGCTGCACATGAATACTAAGGCAAGAACGATCTACACAGAGACATGTGGTAAGTTACCCCTAGAAACAGCATTTTATCTTTTAGACTTAGAACCAGGCTACATCATGAAAAAATAGCAACAACTCCAATGAAAAATAACCAACTACAATGGGAAGAATCCAACATTTCAGATTTTCAGGGCAAAAGTAAAACAGAGTACACCTCTTGCCTGTATAAATCCATCATTTGCCTTTATCTTGGATGCTACAGGCAACCCAGCTTCACCCACCACAAACAGGTTTCAGAAGAAATAGACAGGGAGATACAAATGGTATTGAACAGCTTTCACACAGGGAATGACCAAGTAGACTACGATTCACCTGAAAAACAGCTAACTGAAGGTGCATATGACTCAGGCATATAAAACTGACTGACATGGAGAAAGTAAATAGAGATTAGTTGTTCCTTGTCTTCCTATGTAAGAAAACAAAAAAACTAGAGGGCCTCAAACTAAGCTAGCAAGTTTTAAAAACACTATTAAATACTCCTTGAAACACATTTGTGCCATGGAGCTCTGCCATGGGAGAGTTTTAGGTAAGCTCAAAACCTGACCAAATTCAGGTAGAGAAAAATGTCTGCTTCGGATGGTTACACAGAAATCCCCAGCGACTGGGAGACTACTGGAAGAGGACCACTACATGCTTCCCTGTTCATACATACCTCTGAGGCACCTGCTATAGGGCACAGCAGTAATGGTATTTATTTTGGTGCTTATTACAAGGAATTTCTGAAGTAGTATAGTAACTGTAGTCCTGCTCATTAAGCAGAAACAATACTCCAGGTAATGCTGTACTAACCATGTATTACAGAATATAGTTAAGTTCCTTGTAACTAAGTTTATAACAACAAACAAATGGGGACATGCAGGAAAACACAGAAAAAGATGCCACTATCCTACAAAGACAAAATAAAGCTTTAAGAAGCATTTTGGAGGAAAGCAGAAAGTTTACTACATGTTGCTAGGAAGGACCTTACTCTGGTGATTAGCAGTAGATCTGAGAGTTATCTGCTTGGAAGTAGTACTGGTATTTTTATGTAAATCAAACTACACAGAGAAAAGACATTTAAGGACCAAGAACAGACTCACAGCCTCACAGACAGCCAAAGTGGAAAGAAAGGAGATCCTTTGAGTAAGAGAAGAGAGTGGCAGATAGTTTCAATGCTGTTCTCAACCAAGGAATGWGATAAATTTCCAAGACCAGCACAGCTGACTGCAACAGAGACAGCCAACTGGCGAAGGAGCCTGCAACAAAATGCTCTTTGTAAAACATGATCCAGAATAACTCCCTTCAAACCCTAGCAAGAGCAGCTTGAATATAAGGATCAGATACTGAGTTAGGGATGTAAATAAACCTGGTTTGCCTTTGCCTTCCAATTTCTTAATGCCATGGCTTTATTCCTCACCTAGCTTTATCTAAAAACTAAGCACGTTTAAAGGGCAACCACTGGCATGCGAGACAAGTGAAAAGCTGTATTTCCTTAGAGAAAAGCATGTTCTCAACATCTCCTCTTCTGTTTGTGTCAGCTAGCCCCAGTTTTTACTTTAGCTTTTCTGAAAGACATCCAACTGATGTAAAACTTCAGTCTCTTCTAAAAAGGACAGGCAGCTTGTGAAAAACATCAATTTACCTGAAGAACGTGTAAAGACATTAGTGCCCCACGCTTTATTCAGCTCTTTTGAGGGGAAATGCTCAGATTGCTTCTACAGTTTTCTTGGGTTTTTTTTTTGTTTGGGTTTGGGTTTTGGGTCGTTTTTTTTGCTTTGAGAATCTGACTGAAGAGAAGCTGCAATATTGTCCACAAAGTTAAAAATTGTCTTAAGTTCATATGTGAAAGTCTATCCTCAGACCCTGAACAGCTAAAAATAATAGATTTTAATAGGAAAAACATTACATGACAAAAATACTGATGATTTAAGTTCCTGCATTTGCTGTTTCCCACTTCATCCCGAGAAACAAGCAAAGGATTTAAACCATAAAGACTGAATTTAAGTTGAATTGTGGAAGCCATTTCACTTTCCCAGCTCTTCTATATCACACTTGTATTTAAAGCAGCCAATCTTTGTTTGGAGGTTTCTATGCAACTATGGCAATTACTCTCATGATTCAAAATACCAGTCATATTCATATAAATATCTGATTGTGCTATGGTCTCGGACTTGTACTTCAAACATAAATCACACACTACTTGCTACGCTCTGATTTACCGCGTTCATTCAGGGCATTCCAAAGGCCAGTTAAAACAGGTGATAATAACTTAACACTCTTCCCTTCCCACAAACTGCAGCTCCTCCATCAACAAAACCACCAGCCAGCATTATATACCACCACCACCACGTTCAGATTCCTCCTCTTCCCCTTTCCAGCCTTTCCGCACTTCCAATACYGAAGAGAAAGAAAATGGCACAAAGCAAACTGCAGCCTAATGGCTTCACAAAACCCACTCTCCCCAAGAAAGCTTGGGGAGTAACACAAGCTTATCACACTGTCATAAGAAAAGCATCTATGGTAAGACAAAATATGAGGTCTTTTATCCCTTCTGACCTACCTGATATTATTTACACAGTCTTCATGAGCTTCAGAGAGAGTTTTGATGTGCTTTGAAGATATTGGGTCAAAAAGCAGTACTTCAGTCTGTTCACAAGCAACAGTCAACACTGACCTGCAGGGGAGTAGAGCAAAGCAGAAACATTTGTATTCAGTAAAAGAAATGACACCTGTGTGCATCCAGCTAACCTCCATTCCCTATCCTCACAGAAACACATCTTCACCATTACTTAGCTTGGCCTTCTGTTTACACTGCACAGGATCTGCAGCAGTATTTATATTTTTTTATTGCCTTCTTGCAGATGCCTATTCTCAAGCACCTAATACACAAAAAAATGTAGAAGAAAATAGCATGTTGTTTTACTCTGGAGAAGTTAACTTCTCTAACTCCTTTTCGAGAGACCATGACTCTTCTCCTGCCTGGCTGTTGGCATAATTAATGCATAGTTAGTGCATTCGCTGAACAGACCACATGATCTTATAATTAACTCTTTTTTTTTTTTAACATGCAAGGTGGTTGTTTTATAATGGCTATGTACTTCATAGATCCAATGACGGCGTTATTTAAATCACACAGTTAAGTGTATTTACATCAGTGGGTTTTTTAGAAGTTACTTGAAGGTGATTTGTCCCATCACTGCAGTGCAGTGCACGAACTCAGTGGTTCCTGTCTGGGAAAAAAGAAGAATCAAGCTCTGGCATGAAACCCATTGCTTTGTTCATGTGAGGTTATTTGCTTAATGTTGCAGGAAGGAGGAAAAAAAAAAAAGACAACAGCACCCAAGAGTAAGCGGAAAGGCATCTACTCTTAAATTCTACTGCAGATTTCCCACATGACTGTGCCCATATCGTGGTCTCCCTCTGTCCGATCACTGGCAATGCTTTTCGGGGGGTTCTGAGACACTGTAGTTTGCTTTTCAGGGTGTCGGATGATCAGCTGAAGAGCTCTGTAAAATGTAAGGGTCTGACAGAGGCTGTACCGAGAAAGGAAGCACAGCCTGCATCAAGTGCTGGCAGCCTGCTCATACATGTGAGCCAACCAGCTGTGAGCCACCTTTTACACTGTCACTGCATTAACCCTCATTAAAGAGGACAACATATGGTAACAACCCCCTCCAATCTCCCTCCCTTATCAACTACGACAATATTCCCCGAAGACCTTTACAGATGTTACCCCAGCTACACCACCACTTCTAACAGTCCTGAAGCGCAACCACCGACTTCTTCAGGGTAAAGACGTACCGTTTCCTCATCTCCTTCCGTAACACTGACTTCGATGCCTATTTAGTTTGGCATCCACCCAAAAGCAGCATAAAGATGACATTCAGACTGCGCATTCAGGAGCAGAATTTTTAAACCAAACTCTAAAGGATAGCATCCAATAATCCGACTACTCAAGCAGCTCTGCTGATGGCCTGCGTTTTTCTACATCAGAATAGCATGAAGGCAGTAACTGCTAAAGGCAGAAATAAGACTGATTCAAAGGTTTATTTAAAATATCTAGCCTTTTTGCAACTGAGTCATTTTTTCACTAAAAGCTTATATTATAAAGCTTAGATTTAAAAGTTTTACTTTTTAAAATAGCAAGAAGTCAGGGGATTGCTATCAGACATCACATGCTATTAACTACAAAGAAAAAGAGTTCTCTGACAAAAGGTGTTGTTTTCTAAATGCAGTAGTGTTGTTATGGAAGTGATGGTCAAAGGCAGCAATAGCAAGGCACTGGCACCAGTCTAAACTGGGCATTAGCAGAGACTCAGGCTGGGAACATGGCTAATTGTCATCCATGTTTTTTGAGATTAATTTCACAACAGACATTAAACCACGCTACCATTACTACTCTGAGGACAGAGAAAAGTCTAGAGCAAGATTTAGTACCTAGTATTTTACTGTACCACCTAATTCACTTGCCAAAACCAGAACAACTTCCAGGAACTACAATTTGAAGGATGCTACTTCCTTTAAAAAAAGCACCTTTTCTTCCCCACGTGAAGACCTCCATGTATCCATTTACAGCTTTTCTCAGAGAAAAAAAAAAAAATCAAAGACCTTGTCCAGAATACACATTATTTGTGAATGAGACCAGAGAGACGTCTGCAAAGAGTTCACAGGGGTCCCAACAGCCACAGAAGACATCAGCTGTCCACAGCTCAGGCAAGCTGTCTTGCTCTGCACCAGCCTCTCCTAAGGTATTGATATTTACTGGGTTCATGTATGTTGAAAAGGTCTGACTAAGTACAATGACATGACAGTGAAGTTTGACCTGCTGAATTAATGAAGCTGATCTCCAGGAAAGCTCAGAAGTTCCCCCAACACTGCAACAACTCTGAACAGTACAGCAGTGTTACGGCAAGAGGGCAGAGTGCCCCAGGGACCCTCGGTCCGCAAAGTGAGCCCTTGAGGAGCAGTTCCCCACAGGCAGGCCAGACCTAACCAGCAGTGCACACACAGCCCACAGGCAAGATCCCCACCATGTCCCCAGAACAGTGCTTTGAGGAGCCAGAAGCTGACAGAAGGGGCAAGGAACAGGGACGCAGCACCGCTGACCACAGTCAGTTCCCTTGACCGAGGCTACAGAGAGACCAGAAGTCTCCACTGCACAGGACGGGTCTGGCCAGCACGGGTTAGGGCAGGTCTGTGACTGCTCTAAGCTGAGCCTAACCAGCAGAGAATCATGCAGAATTGAGCAAGGATTGGGCTGTTTCATTTGGTGTTAAGGCAACTGAGGTTCAGTGCCATGGTCCTAACCTGTGCCCAACACCACTTGTAGTCTGCTGGGCCAAGCGCTGCAGCCACACAAAACACCAGGTCCATGGACGCATCCCTTTGACACGAGAACCTTTTTGCTGGGTTCGTTTTTGGAGAGGGAAGGTCCCTGGTTTAGCTCACCATGCAGCCTTACAAACATCAGGCACAAGAGAGGCATACAAAACTACACCTTTTGCCAGAAACTTGCACAAATAATCTTAAATCACAGCCCAGTTGTACTGCTACTGCAGCTGAAACTTTCTACACCGGTACAGAACATCCACGTTGTGGGTATTTTTCCAATTTAGTCACTGCAACTAAGCCAGTAGAGCGATCCCACCTGCCTTCTTAGCACCAGGTGCAGCAGAGAGGACCCCATGCCTTGGGAACCTTAAGCACACCTGGCCAGGAATCTACAAAAGAAATTACTTTCCAGCAACAGTCACCTGAGAATGGTTTTGATAGTTTCTGGAGCTGAACTTTGTCCTCTTCAAAAAATGGAGGAACAAATAAGGAGTTGAAACTTGGCTCTACATCACAACCATAGCAAAATCGTCATAAGTTCAGATGTTCATGGAAACCAGAACTCTGTTCTGATGAAAACTCACTGAAAACAGAAAAGCTGACTAGCCATCAATGATAACAAAGATTTCAATTCTGACTATCCAAACTGAAAACACTGTTGAGACCACCCTAGCTTGCAAGGTCCTTCTGCCAAGAAAACTTCACATACCAGCATACTGCAAGATACAAATACGCAGATATCTCTGAACTGAACAAGCTCTGCTTTGAGCTTGTGTGCCAGGACTTCTTTTATTTTAAATGAGTCCAACTATCACTTGCTTTTGTCTACACTGTTACACAAGTGTACAGCAGGACACCTCTAAACTCATTTGTGAGTGCAGACCCACAAAATTCACAGAACCCTAAATGAATAAATAAATAAGTAAGTAACGCATTTCAAACAGAAACTTAGCTCTCTGAGGACATCTGACATGAACGCTTTTACGAGTTAAAGAAACACTTCCACCACTCTGTTCTCAACCTTGTGCCTCACTTTATCGTCTCCCCTTCTCCTGCAGGAAGAACCGCAAAGGAGCCGGGAGCACCGCCAGGCAGTGGGAAGCGCACCCTGTCCAGGGGAGCCCTCTCTGCTACCGCTCTCCTGCTCCGCCAGTGCTGTTCTGTGCCTACTACCTGCAACGCAGCTGCTAGCCTGGAGCGAAACACCAACCAGACGGCTCGCAACGTGACAGGTTCACAGCGTGACGACCGTGCAGTTGTTAGCAGGCAGGAACCGCGGAGCGGTGCAGTCGCCACACAGCGCCAGGGCCTCCGGTCTGGGCCTGACGAGCCAAGCCCTGTCTCCTCCGGGTAGAGTCTCGATGCTCCTCCAGCTGAGCCACCTCAGACCTCACGGTCCCCCCGCCACGGCCATACCGGGTTATTACAAAAGCGGCCCCCCAAGCAGAGAGCGACGGGGTGGGGGGTCACCAGCCTTGCCCAGCACCCGGGCGGAACTTCCGCGGCGCGCACAGCCGCGCCACCGGCCGGGCCCGGTTCGGCTCCTGCAGGCCGGGGCACCCCGCGCCCTCCCGCAGCCAGCGCAGCCGATCCAGGTGCTCCGCACAGAGCAGCAGCCGGGCCGCAGGGCGCCGTCCCGGCGCAGGCACCGCGGGCTCCGCTCTGCCCGCCCGGGCAGGCCAGCGCAGCGCGGTGCCGGCGGGAGAGGCGGCAGGCAGCCGCGGCGGCCGGCCGGCCGCGGGGAGCGCGGGGCAGCGGAGTCGCCGGGCGCGGCCGGCAGCGAGGGCTCGGCGCAGCCCACGGGGGAGCGGGGAACCGAGCGCGGCCCCTACCCGTCAGGCGAGTACTCGAGGTTGAAGACGGCGCCGTGCGTGCGGGTGCTGAGGTACACGGAGTCGGCGGGCTGGATGGAGCCGTACAGCCCAGTCATAGCGCGGAAGGTGTCCCGTGCCGGGTCCACGGCGGCGCTGCGGCCCAGGCAGCGCCCGCGCAGCCACCCGAACAGGCCGCCCCCCGGCACCGCCCGCGGGGAGGCAGGCGGCAGCGCCGGCTCCATGCCGGCGGGCGAGCCGGGCCCCGGGGCCGCCGGGCCGCCGGTCCCCGCCCGGGAAGCCTCCACCTTCGCGCTCATCTCGCGCCGGGCGCGGGCATCGCTGGGCCGCGCCTCCGTCTGCCCTCCGCCGGCGGCACTGCGCCTGCGCGCCCGCCGCCCCGCCCCCGCCCGTCACCGCGCTCTCGCGTGACCGCACCTCKCGGCGCAGCTCGGGCCACGTGACCGCCGCCCCGCCCCTGCCGCAGCACACAGCGTCGACGGGCGGAGGCCGCGCAGAACCGATCTTCTTGTCCTGCCCCATCCTCCACAGGCCCAGGGAACAGCAAAGCGCGAAGAGTACGTACAGAACACCTGGCCGTAATGAAGTGTATTAGATCTCACACCGCAGAGCTGGCAAAATGCCATGGAACAGCTTGTGTTAAGTCATACCGTGACCCAGTGAGCGTGTTACCTGCACGGCCAGTGCCGAGACCAAAGCTACCATCTTCTAGCTGTGCCAGGAGCGCAGAAGCACTGGAGTCAGCCCAAACACTGAGGAAAAGGGAAGCCCACCATCCCTCATAGCTACAATCTGGCATTAACTTTTTAACCCCTTTATACATTCAGAAATAAGCCACACTAGCTTGAAAATTAAGAGCTTGATCAATCTTTCAGATGCATAGGTGTCAGAGAGCCATGTCAGGCATGCTCAGCTTCCTCCTCGCCGTGGGGCGTCCTGCCCATGATGTAGAATTCCTTGTTTGGGCGCAGGTCAATATAATGGGCTATGCGATTAGACATAGCAAAAAAAGCAGAAATCATGCCTATGTCCCAGGCATCTTCACGGTCAAAACCATGCTTCTCCAGCTTCTGGAAATGCTCTTCAGTGATATTATCAGCTCGACAGACTGCAAGAGCAAACTCCAGCATTGCCAGGTCCCGGTCACTCAGGTCAGCCAGTTTCCAGTTCACAATGACCTGTGAGAAGGCAGAAACCAGAGGTAGCACAGAGGGACCCAGCAAACAGTCTAACTGGCTGACCACCTTCTTTGCTCTGGAAACCAAAGAGATGGCAGTACACAGGCTCTTACTCAGCACCTGAACCAGACGTCCTGGCTACCATCAGACAAAAGGCTCATGTATTTTACCACCCGTCTCATCTCGGGGACTGTGGCAGTTTTGCTGAGCAGGCTATGGAGGAGTTCTTGAAACAGGACCCAACGCCACCAGGATGGTGCAGTTCCCCRTTGGTAGCAAGTTCCTCCACACACCAGATTAAAACAGCAAAGAATGTGGGCAGCAGGATGAACACTCTGCAGGTCAACCATCCCTCCCCGCATCTTGCTTGGAAGGTGGAAGAGGATACACAGACCCCCACCTCGAGGTCCTACCCCCACTGGCTACTGGCCTGACTGCTCACCAATAAACCTAGTAAGCCAGGTATTGACTTAGGGCCCCAGACATGTCAAAATTGCTCAAGATTGCTGGGAACCACATAGATCAAAGGTTCAAAATACAGATTAAAGATCAAAAGTTCAGGTGAGAAAGCAGACACAAGAGGGCCATTCCCACCTCCCAAGGGACCATGCGAAGGAGGTGGGGCACATGCTGTTGTAACCCCACTGACCTGGTCAGCCAGCGCTGGCTGCTTGGAATATATCCGATGAAGTGCTCCATGTGCAACCACACAGTAGGGACATCTATTCACAACACTTGTAGCCACAATTATGAGCTCTTTGTCTGCCTTGCTGAGTCGCCCTACAGGGACAGCAAAAGATTTGGCACACTTTGCTGTTAAAAATGTCCACCACAGCAAGTATCACTGGGGAAACAGGGAGGGGAGGGCTCCAGGTACAAGCTGCCTGCAGTACAGCCCAGGAGACAGAGCTCCAGAGGGCATGCAGGGAGACACTGCAACCAAAGCTCCTAGATGACAGGACAAGGGGCAATGGTTTTAAATTGAAAGACAGTAGGTTTAGATTGCACATAAGGATAAAACGTTTTACAATGAGAGTGGTGAGACACAGGGACAGGTTGTCCAGAGAAGTTGTGGATGTCCCAACCCTGAATTCTTCAAGGCCAGGTTGGACGGGGCTTTGAGCACCCTGATCTAGTGAAAGATGTCCCTGCCCATGGCAGGGGGCATGTTGGACTAGATGATCTTTAAAGGTGTCTTCCAACCCAAACCATTCTGTGATTCTATGATCATCCATGCAACCAATTTACCTGGGTATTTGCTCATGAGGCACCTAATTAGGATGAGGGACATGAGATTTGGTCAACAGGGAAACAACAATTCTACATAACAGGAAAACTCAGAGGAGCAAAATTACTTGCTCACTGAGTAGGAAGCTCRGTTGGTACTTTCAATGTACATCTCCGAGGCAAATGGCTAGGGAGGGTGTTGTCTGTTCTTCCTCTGATGCTTTATTGCTGCTTTTGCAGAAAAGGGCAGTGTTCTAAAACCCGCTAAGCAGGTTTTAGCAAGTAAACACTATTGGCAGCTTTTGAAGGCAGAAAGAAAAAAACAAAAGGAACAATTAATTACCCTAGGACTGGGGCTTTGAAAACTTCTAGTGACCACCAGACAGACAAACCACAACTTCTACAGAGTGTCTAGCCCTGTGACTGCTCTAAAGCAGCTGTGGAAAAGAAGGCTGTGCTTTGTTATATGCTGAATCAGTCCTAATCATTTTCACGAACAGCTTCACAACAGGACTGTGCACAGGATCTGAGGAACTTAAGTGGCTGCATATCAGCACTCATGCTCTTTGCCTTTTTTAAGATAATTAGCAGCAGGCTTTTTCCAAAACTACTCTTCACAGGGAAGGTCAGGGTCCATGCTCCTCCCCACAAAAGCTACTGCTTTACTGGACTTTGAAAATAGTTACATAAAACCAGTGTCTTCTAAGAGCATGAAAGACACTACTAAAACCTCCTGAGTAAAGAGGAATCAGGAGAAGAGGCCTTCTTGCTCTGAATCAGTGCCAGAAGGTGGCAACGCCGTGCTACTGCAGGAGAGATGCTGAAAAGAGTGGGATCCAAAATAGCCCACTCTTCAAGTCAAAAAGGAAGCATGGGAATGAGAAGGGAAAACCAGACCCTCATACAGCTAGGGGCATGGCTTCACTGCAGCAGCACAAGCAGAACAGAAAGCTTCACGCAGAGACTGCATGTACCATGTGGAGAGGCATAAGGCTGTACTCCTGGCTGCCTCCAGATCTTGCCGAGACACTCCTCCTGAGCCCTCATCTCCTATAAGCAGGGGGAGCAGCGTACATGTGCCAGCGTATTTTACAAAATCCTGATTTTACTAATATACCTTCAGAGCAAAAGCAGTGAGAACAGGCGCCTCAGTGCCCTGTACGACGGTAAGTATGAGGGAGGAACAGGCAGTCCTCAGACTGCGTTTCCTCGAAGGCTGGAGAGCCATGCAGAGTTCCCTACAGCCCTGCCCAGCAGCACTGCTGCAGCCAGCCCTCCCTCATTTCCACGCCGGGGCACCTAAAGGCCGCCTGCTGCACAGGCATCCCAGCACGCAGCAAGCGCCTCGGTCCTCTCCCTGCTGCTGCAGGGTATGGACACTGCTGGGTTCAAAGTCCCCGGCGCAGTGCGTCAGGGCCCAGAGGGCACAGCCTCCCTCACACAAATTTTGTGCAGTGCTCGTGGGCAGCTCATCACCAAGAACTGTTATGAAGAAAGAGCTGCAGGCAGGCTCAGCAAGGACCTGCCCCTCCCTTGGGAGCTGTTTTATGTTGGGCCCTTGGCTATGACCTCACCTGAGCCATGCTGCGGCTGCAGTGCCTGGCTGTGTAACCCTGCTGGTCTGGAACCTGACTGACCCCCAGGTTGCCTTTCTGGCTTGATCTTGGATCTGCCTTGTCCCCGTGGACTTGCCTGGGAAATATGGCTGGCCCTGGTCACCACTGCCAGACCTGCTCGCCTTGCCAGTGAAACCACTGCCTCTGCCTGCGCCCTTCCAGCACACTCGGCTCCTGGCTCATCTTCCCTTAGGCAGCAGCCCGTCCTTTCTTTGTCGTGACACAGAGCACGGTGCAGCGAGGCAGGAGAGCTTGGCTTGAGAGCTGCTTTTTAACCACAAGCTAAAGAGTATGAAGCTGTACGGAATATGAGCAAAGCCAGAAACAGCTGCATAGTTCCAGCCTCTGCCAGCTGTTATTATGGGCTGGGAGAATGCATGGAGAGGCAATACATCTGAGGATGTCGGAAGCGTCACTTCTAGCAACTTTTTGCATCCACAAAGGAAAGGGCAGTTTTGAGGTGGTTGCATGGTTTACCTGTGTCTCTGTTCATAATGGTGTTGTAATAAGCAAAAAAAGCTCTGAATTCAGCAGGTCGGTGAGACATGGCTTTGAACACATTGGGCAGAAATCCAGTCTGTTCAAGGAAAAAGAAAAACAAGAAGAACTGTAACTTAACACAGAGCACAGAGGGCAACATTAATGCACTAGGCTTAGAGAACAATTTGTTAGCACAGCAGTGCTGGGGAATCTCTGCAGACCCRTTTTCTTGCCCTTTGAGCCCATTTATACATATGGCTGAACAGGTAATGATGTGGTTCTTAATTAGGTGTTGCTGCAGTTTCATAGCATGACTGATTGCCCTGCTCGCTTCAGCCACAGAAGTAATGACCACAGTCACATCGGCAAGCTCCTTTCCAAACTGAGAGGCTGTCTCCACTTGGTCTCCCTGCACAGATGCTGCTATGCCCATTTGACCATCCTAAACCTTCTGCAACTCTCCTCTTCCCTCCGAGCTTACAGGACGCAAGACAGGGCTGGCCCAATCCGAACAGCACGCTGTTTGAGGTGCCGGCACACAGTGGATGCTGGCACAACGATGCTGCTCTACTTCTCTCCCCGTTCTGCCYCTGATAACTGCCAATGCTCAGTCGATCTCTGTGATGGCATGYGGGGCTGCCTTTCCCAGAGAATTGCTTGCTGCCTCTCATGTACAGGAATAGCCAATGCAGCACCCACCCGTGCCTGGGTCACAGCAGTTGGCATTTATCAGCAGGGGCTCAGCCTCAGTGCCTGGCTGCCCAATACAGTTCTAAACAGTCTGGGTTTGCTGTGATTGTGCTAACTGCCCGCAGGCTCTATCAGCTTACCGGCTCCTGTTCTTCAGGGTGTTTATGGAAAAGCAGAGTAGCTCAGGTGTCACAGACCCCTCCGGCAACCTCCCTCCACTGCCACACAATTGCCTGTGCCTTCCTCCTGTCTCACCTGTCTGTTTACTGTTAGTTAACCAAGGGGAGGCTCTTCCCTCTTCGTCCACGACCCATTAGTTTACTTAGGAACCTCTGGCAACAGAGGTTGGCAGCACTGTTTGGATATCCAAGTCTGCTAGGTTGATTGGATTCTACACGTAGGTCTTTGCTGACCCCTTCAGCGCACTGACACACAGGAGTTTGTGTCACAGCATGTGAAATTTGAGCTGACTCTTCCTCTGTACCTCATGTTTACCCTCAAGTCTGCTGACTCCTTTCATTATTATGCAAACTTCGCCGGGGCCACTGCAACGGTAGCAGAGCACAGATTCAACAGGCTGGCAGGAAGGATAGGGAGGAATGGACCAGCACTCCCCTGAGAGGAAGCTCTTGGAAGAGAAAAGTCTCCATGGAGCTGTGGCTGGTGGAGTGTTTTAGCCATCAGGAAGGACTGTGTGGCATTCCTTCTCCGCAACAGCAGGGAAGGAAACTTTTGTGCAATTCCCTCTTTTTCCCCTTATACACAGTTCTGCATTAGGCTTACTGTTCTGCCAGTGTGCAGCCCTTTTAGCTTTGGAGAAAAAAAGTCAAAGCTCAAAAGCAGAAATAACCCCTGAGCCTTTTAATACTGTCATCAAAAAAGCTCCTCCCATTTTTTCTTCATTAAAAGTGTTAAAACCACTCCTAATAGTGTCTTAAGTAAACACAGATGCTCTCCCAGAAAACCAGAGTTCCAGCTAACCCTGTGCATGAGACACCATCTGAAACAACCCACTAGTCTCATGGAATGAGGGAGACTTACAATCCTGCCAACACACTGCAGGATTTCCAGTAAAATCCCCATCCTGTAGACTAGAAGGAGCTTTGCAAGAAGTGCTGCTCACCTGTCTCCCATCAGGTTTGCGTTAGACCTAACTGGACCAGAACTGCTCTCTTAGGGTATATGGCCTTCTCGGACTTTGGACTGTTTCCACTGACAGAGTTTTGCAGCAGAACTCCTTTACCTTCATTTCTACTTCCTCCATGAGCTCCACGATGTCATACGGCATGTCCTTCTTATTGGGTACTGGGTACCGCCCAACAGGTCTTGCAGCATTCTCTTCTTTGGTGCTGTATGCCACCCGGGGTCGCCTCTGGAGTCCCCCTGAGGCTAGGAGAGGCAGAAGCTGGGGAGAAAGGAGGGAGGAAAGTTTGTTATTTGGAAGGACACGTATCACCTCGGCAGCCTGGGGAGGGAGGACTTTTCCTCAGCTACTCCTGCTTTTCTGACAGGACTCTGACAGGACTCGGAGGCACCTCTGTCGCTGTAAGCCACTCGCTGCTCCACTAGCAGGGCAGTCAGTGCTCTGGGAAAGGAAGCCCAAGTCCCATTCCTGGCTGTAGCCCTAAGCTGCTGTGTGGGCATCCGGCAAGCATCACCTCCCCTTGCCCCTGTCTTGTGCACCATCTCAGCTGCAGGCCACGGCTGCTGCTCCTTGCAGTCCTCACCAGTCATGGATCAGCCCATGTGCACCGATGCTGAACCTGCGGCATCTCCCAAGCTTAAAAGGTGTTTCCCGCCAATCTGCACACAGCAACATCACACGGACATCCAGCACTGTGGCCCTAACAGATCTCCTTCAACGAAGGAGCACAAAGAATAAATTCAAGGCCTGTTTTTTCTGCCAATCAGCCTTCCTCCAGGCAAAGCCACCTTCCCTTCTGCAGAACAATCACTGGCACCAGAATCAGGCCTTCTGGAAGCCTGAAGCAAACAACATTGTTATGCCGGAACCACTGGAAGGGGTTTGGAACTGACAAGACTGTATCACCCTTTGTAATGCTCCATTACCGCAAGAAGTAGTTGTGGTCTTGCAGTGTCTAGGCTATAAGCCTTGTTAGCTCTTCAGCTGTGTCACAAAGGGCTTTACGAAAGCAGCTGTATCTTACAGATGGGTGGGGTGGGCTGGGCCGGAGAGTGGAGTTACTTGGTGTTGGGCAGTCAGTGCAGGTGTGGGAGCAGAGCCACAGGCGCCTTGAGCATCTTCCCAGCTCTCCGGCATGCACCACAGCAGTTCTGAATGTTCCCAGGAACATTGCATGATCCCCAGTCACCCCCACCACTCCATGGTGTCCCCCACAATTCTGGGGTGAAACCAAAAAATTTTTGGTTGGATCACACATTCTCAAGAGTGTTCTTGCTTGGCATATACTTGAGTTCTGGCCTGAAACGCCAACACACTACTACAGCATAAATGAGTAACAATGATAACTGGAGCAGAGACACCTCAGCTTGCTGCTATGAGGAAGGAAGACGTACAGCTGTACATGCTGTACCAAAACGTATCCAGGTACCACCTATGAAAATGATGAGAAAAACACTAAAGCAAGTAGAAACAGGAAGACCATCTCAGAAATGAAACTTCTGGGGATAAGTGCAAAAATACACTGGGGTGCAACAAGTAGCTTTAGGGCCATTGAAAGCAAGGATTCCCATCACGTAAAGGTCAGCCGCGCACCCGGTTCAAAACCAGAGCAAACCTATATACATCAATATAAAGGTCTAGTGCATTTTTCTATCACTGGAAGTGTTAGGGACCAGAGGACGCAGGGCACGTGACACGGAGCAGCAGCTTCACGGAGGGACAGTGCGCAAGTGCCTGACAGATTCACCCTCCGTTTGCAATGGCGTGTGACACCCCGAGTGAAAAGGAGAAACCGTTAAGGGGTAGGAGCTGGTGGCCTCGATGAGACTCTACGGCTCCGTGGAGGCCACAGCTGGCGTGACCAGCCAGCCTCTTCCGCTCCACCGCTTTTCCCGCGGAGGGGCCGGCCGGACGCCGCCGCCGGGGGCGAGTCCCTCAGCAGGCACTGAGGCCAGCCCCCGGCCCAGGGTGCTCGGTGCCGCGCTCGGCGGCTGCCCGGGGGGACGGGACAGGAGCCGGCAGCGCTCGGGGGCCGCCGGGCGGGCGATCGCCGCCCCGGCCCGCCGCATTCGGCCCGGAGCCGCCCTCACCGCGCCGGGGCGGCCCTGACGTCGCCCGCTGCCCCGGCTCCGCGGGGCGGGTCCTCCTGCCTGGAGCGCCCCCCCACTCCTCCCCGGCGGGGCCCCAGGCCGAGCGCCTACTCACAGGAGGACGGGCGGGGCCCAGCCGCAGGCCGCGCAGCAGTGAGCCGCTCATGGCCGGTCCTTCCCTCGCGGGCCTCCGGGCAGGGGCGGCGGGGCCGGCGCAGGCGGGAGGGGCACGACCTGGCCCGCCTTCCGCCGGCACGGCCTCCCCGCCCGGGCACGGCCTCCCCCCGCCGCGCCGCAGCAGCCGGGCGCTGCCGGCCTCACCGGCCGGAGGGCCCAACTGGGAGCCGCGAGCTGCCGGAGCCGCCAAGCCCGCAGCCCAGCACGGTGCAGTCAACACTGGGAAACCGCCACGGCGCTGAGACGAGCCTGGGGAGCCGAACACGGGGACGCTCCGGGCGCCTGAGGCCTTGCGGGTCCGCGGCCAGGCGGAGGACAAGGACGGCCGACCGCCGAAGCGCCCCCGCTGTGCTGCTTCCGCGGCGAGACGCCGTTGGGCCGCCCACGCCGCCGCGAGATGGTTCTTCCGCTCGCGGTGCAGTGCACTCCGCGGGCGGCAGCCGACGGCACGGCTCTGCCTCCGCCTTCCCGCTCCGCGGCTCCCTGCCAGCCGTGCCCAGGGCTGGCCCACGCTCCCGAGGACCCGCGGGGGCCTGATGCACCCCCCCCTCCCCCCCGCGGAGCGCAGCCCGAGGAGCGCGGCCACGGTACTGAGCATCGCGCCCCGGTCTCTCCCCCACCCTCGCTCCCTCGGCTCCTTCGCCCGAGGACCACCCTATTCCTCCCAGTTCCCCGACCTGGCGCGCCAGCGGCGCCGCTGGGGACACCAGCCCCAGGTCCCTCCGCCCCGCCCCTTCCGTGCCAGGCCCCGCCCTGGGCCCGCCCTGGGCCCGCCCCCGCCCCTCCCCGGGTCTGCCCCGGTCTCGCCCAGCCCCTCCCTGGAGGGGAAGGCGGCGCCGATGGCGGGCGGCGGCGCCCATGGCGGCTGCCCGTCGGTGGAATCTGAGGGGGAGGCGGCGGTAGCGTGTGAGGCCCTCCGTCTGCTGCGGATCGAGCCTTCGGCTGTTGGCCCCGGCGCAGGGCGGGCGGGCGGCACGGCGCGGTGCTCGGTAGGTGCCACGGGGCGGGGCGGGGGGCGGCCGGGCCGAGCCGGGCCCAGCTCAGCTCCGCCGCCGGCGGGGCGGCCCCGCGGGCTCGACGGCAGGAGGCCCGCAGGCCTGAAGCCCCGCTGCTCCCACAGAGGAACGTGCTGCGGAAGCGGAGGCGCTGGGAGCGGGTCCTGGCGGCGAAGAGGAGGAAGCGGCGGCAGGAGCGGGAGAGGAGCAGGGCGCGGCGGGCCGAGGGCCCAGGTGAGGGGCGGCGCGGCGCGGCCCCACCGAGAGGCTCCTGGCTGGGGGCGGGGGCCCGGCCGTGGGCGGGCAAGGCCCCGCGGCTCCGCCGGGGCCGGGGCTGCCCTCTCTCTGCTCTGCCTCCCAGGGACTGCCAGCCGGGACGGCGGGAGGGCCCCGGCCGCCCTCGCGAAGGAACGCCTTCTGGAGGCCAGGGCGTCGGGGCCCCGGCTCTGCGTGGACCTCGGCGTGGCCGACCGCATGACACAGAAGGTACAGGGGCCCCTGGCTGCTATGCCCTTCTGCACTGGTGCTGCTGCTGCCTGCCGGCGCAGTCCTGCTCTGGGGTCTGGAAACTTCTTGGACATCCTGGGGATGTGCCCCATCATAGCCTCGACATGGCCTGGTGGCTGCTTTTCTCATGTGTCAGTCTCTCTCTGCTTCTGCTCTGGAAAGTGTCCTGCCCTGTGCTGTTTCTGGAAGGTGCTGTTTGCAGGGAGGGAGCAGAGGGCAGTCCTCCGAAACAGGGCCGAGGGGGAGGAGGTGGCTGGGGCAGGTCACTGGTTTGTTCTAGCTGTGCTGGGAAACTCTAAGAAACCCTGCAGCTCAGCTAGAGCCGGGATGTGTTGAGGGTGCACACACAGCAGCTCTCCTGGGCTCAGCCTCTGGGGGGATGCTGGCCCCTCTGGTCTCTGCCTGTCCCTCCACCCCCGGGCCTGCCCAGGGCTGCCTGGTCTCCAGCACTGGCTGACTGCACACCCAGCTCACTGGGTTTCCTTGAGACCCAGAGGCAGCTGAGCTGTGCTCCCCAGGAGCAGCCTTTCCAGAGCCTCAGCAACCAGCCAGTGACACAGGCATGATGGATGTCTGCAGGCCCTGAATGGAGCCATGTTACCCCCTGCCCCTAGACTTGTGGGTCACTGTGCTTGTTATTTGTTGGAAGGAAACAAGCCGCCTCGCCTCCCAGATCAGGAGACTCTACGGGGCAAACAGGCGGGCCGAGAAGCCGTTTTGGCTTTGTCTGACGGAGTTTGTGGTGGGCTCGTTGATCTATGAGGAGTGTTTTCGCATGAACGACGGCTTCTCCAATTATTTGGTAAGGGTCTCTGACCACAGTGCTTTCAAGGCTCGTAGCACCCCACAGCCACAGTGGCCCTCAGTGTTGACCCAAGATAGGCTGAGGTGGGCTCAGACGGTGGGAATGCAGTTCAGTGACAGTGGTTAAGGTCAGATCTTCTTGCCCTTTGGCAGGAGACAAGAACTAACAGATAATGGGGCGATGTGCAAGGCCTTTTGGTTAGAGCTCATGTCCCTCCTGCCTGCAGGAGGAGAATTCCTTCTCCAGATGCTACTTCTGCAAAGAGACCTGTGATACTGGGGACAGGCAGACATATAAGCTTGGTCAGGCTTTGGGCAGGTCACTCATTCCTGTCCTGAGTTTTTGTACAGAGCTTGTTCTGACTCAAGCACGAGACCCACGCATACAGGTTATGGCAGTGACATTGAGCCGTATGTGGGGCTGCACCTGGTAACAGTGAGAGGAGAAAACCACCTGATGTGAAGACTCCTGAATCTCTCAGGAATTAGAATCTCATTTAAAATTACGCAATTATTGCTGATCTGTCTTCCTCAAACCATGTCTAGGGATTTTGATGAGAAGAGAATTCAATGGATTTTGAGATATGTATTGTTCAATGCCCATATAGAAACATTTTCCAAATTAAAAAAAAAAACAAAACCCTCTATCTGTAGGAGTTTAAACACCTAAGGCAGTAGTGTCAGTTCTGGTGTATTTCTGTGTCTGAGAGTGGGTTTTGCTCTGGCAGATGGAGTTTGGGCTAATGGGCTTCTTCTCTCCCTGTCTTGCATTTTTCAGATGGATACAACTCAAGAAAGTTACCTAGACCTGTTTCCTTTAGATGCAATTGTTTATCTCACTCCTGACTCTGAGAATGGTAAATATTTTACTTGCTTTAGGCACAGGGGAACTAGGGCAAAAGGTTGATTTTTAAGCTTTTCTGTTTGAGCTGATTTCATACTTCAGGTGATTCAATTCTAAGCTTTCATGGTCTCAAATTGCATGGGATATACAGTGTACTTAGGTCTGATGCTAAATCTATTCATATCTTGATCTGTTTTGACAGGGAATGAGGTTTCGAGTCAGGGCTCTGTGTGATCTGCAGCAGACTTAACTTAAAACCTGCATGTAGACCCCCTGCAGTTTGTAATACTACAAAGTGGCAAAGTGGAGACACTGTGGCAGTTTTGAGTACAGTCTAAATTCCATCTTTCTCTGAAATAACGCAGGAGCTACAATGTTCCCTTTATTGCTTAATTTGCTGCTGTGTTTATTTTCTCTTCCTCCATTTCTAACCGACCACATGTTCCTGGGGATGTAGATCGCTTTCTTGTTTTATGCAAGTGCCTTACTCTGATAAAGAATCTGGTAAGGGTGGGGGGAGGTTTTAGTAGGTGACCTTGACAGTGGGGAGGCATCTGCAGAGCACATTGGGATCAGACTGACCAGATCAGCCACAGCCCAGAACAGACAACAGTTAAAGGGAGCAATGTGTGGTATCTCTGGCACTCCATTTTTTCAGCCTACATCTGATCTCCCCCTTTTAGTCTGCCTGCGGGTTCAGGCAGACACTTCTGTCTCTGAAGCCACAGCCTCCTTCATGGTCTGAGGCTCCAAGGTGAAGGGTGACTCTGGCCACAGCTTTCTCAGGATTTTACTGTTGTATGGTGGTGAGCAAGTGTTTATCTTGTTTCTAGTCCTTGAAGATATTGATCCAAATAAAGTGTACGTCCTCGGAGGCCTGGTGGATGAAAGTATTCACAAGGTGGGTATTAGCCTGTTGGAACCTGAAGGTGCTGGCTGCCCTATTCTCTCATGAGAGCAGAGACATCTTGGTAGCACCCAGTGCTGCTGCTGCCTCAATTTGAGACATCACTATTGTGCCACCATCTATTTTTTCCTAAAGGTTCTGCCTGGGTCCAGCACCAGGCCGAGAGAGACTGCAGCAGCCTGGGTGAAATGAGCCCCAGGACAGTTTTCAGCGTCGTAGCTGCTTGTACCCAAAATGATGTGCATGCTATGCATGTGCAAGTTTGTGCACATTGGGCACCTTGTTCTTGTTTCCCTTGCAGAAGCTGACTCTGCAAAGGGCACAAGAGCAGTCCTTGCAAACAGCCCGCCTCCCCATTCGTGAGTACATGGTGAAAACCGTTAACACCAGGAACTACCACTCAGAGACCCTGGCAATTAATCAAGGTGAGAGGCTGAGCCATGTCCTGTCACTTGCCTGGGCTGGAGGAGGAGGCTATCAAGCAGCAGAGTTTGAGGCCTGGTGCTGAATAATGGGGGAAAAACTGGAAGCAAAGTTTCTCTCACTAGGTTTTATGCCTGCTGTCCCCAATTTAAGGTCTTGCATGCTTCTGTGCATCAGCCACTATGGGTGTACTGTCATCAGCAGCACAGACGGGCAGTACACGTTAGTCAAAATGGTGACTGGGGGTACCTTGCTTTAGTTGACACAGCCTCTGCTTTTCCTAGCCAGAGCTCCCCAAAGTCATCTTCCAAATAGTTGTCTGCTCCTAGATGAGCTGCCTCAAACACTTGCTCATCAGATTTTAAATGAGAGGGAATGCAAATCCCATGCTAACCTTCTCTGGCATCAGCTATTATCATTTCCTGATATTTTGCAGYCAGTGGGGTGTGTATTATAGAGCTTGCTATTGATACCGGTATCACAGCATGGTACATCTCTGTTCCTGACAGTCTTTGATGTCTTATCAACTTACTATGAGACCCGAAGCTGGCCAGCAGCCTTGAAAGCTGGAGTTTCTTCTGGAAAAGGCTATGTGCTACCAGATGCAGTGAAATAAGTGGAAATACCAAAGCGTGACAATGCACAAGAAAACTCTTTATTTTGTGATGTTAAGGAGCTGTGCAGACAAGAGAGGCAAACTCCAAATTTCAAGCAGAGGCACCAGCATGAATGCGCATAGAGAAAACAGCTCTGCTTAAATCTTGTTTAAGGACCTTGTCGAGAGTGACACATTCTACCTCAGCAGTACAATGCTGGAAATTACTTTTTCCCTTGAACAGAAAACAAAAGCCGATGGGGCCCTGGGATCAGCTAAAAACTGACAGGAATTCAGTTTTGCTTCTTTGCAGATGCTTGTTAAGAGTGTTTCTGACTCTTGCATCTACACTTGTTCTCGGACAGGGAGGAGAGCTTTAAGGTATTTCTTTCATCTTCATTAAACAGTAAGTCAGGTGAAGTTAGAATTGCAAAGCTCACTGGCGAGGAAAATTCCTTCCCATGGAAACGGACAGTGCTGTTCCAACTGGGGAACACAAAATGGGAAGTGATCCCCAATGGAGAAACAGTTCCCAGGTGCGCCATGTCCTAACAACTTTAAACCAGTTGAAGACTTGGTGAGTTGTTGAAGCCTATAGCTAATCCTGTGCATCTAATCTAAAATAAAATGTTTACTCTTAAACTCCCATTGCATCCTTACAGTTTCTGATGCATGCATAGTACATCATAACACACTGATGTGTGAAGTTCACTAACCCTGATGTTCCTCCTGGAAAGGTACCTGGGATTTCACTGTGCCCTGCACAAAGAGCAGTGACATATTTCATGGCCACAGCAGAAAGCATTTTTGATGCATCTAAGTCTTTATGTTATCTCACCCATTGTTGCTACAAAACCAAACCAAACCAAAAACCAAAAAAACCTTACGGTCAATGACTATGTGTAACCACCAGCGGAAGGACTTGAATGTCTTCTGAGGTAAATTACTATCTCATATGCTTATGTGTTTTCATCTCTCCTTCACATCAAGAGCCTTTTACAACACTTGGAATTCAGTGCCCATGAGACAGTGTCAGTAGGGCCTGCTGCAACAGAAGCTGTTCATGGACACAGGGTGTTGCTCCCCACATAGGCTGAATTTGTGTTTGCCAGTGCCTGTTGCTTTGCTGTGCCCTATGGGCTCTTCCAGTTCTTACTCTTCATGTYCCTCTGCTCATCAGCTGTTGGTGTGTAGTTAGAGGTCTGCACTTGGGCTTCAGTGTAAGAGACTTTAACTTTCTAATTGAGCCCCTGAGTTTGCTAGGCAGCAGCATACACTAACCCAAACCACCTGGCAGTGCTACCCTCCCCAGTGGCTGAAGGGACTTTGTCCTGTCCCTGTGCGGCCAGGAAAGCACACTGCCCTTGGTTAGCTAGCCTGCTGCCTGCAGGCACACTGTGAGAGTAGCAGCTATAGGGAATTTTGTGTAGGGCTGCTAAAGGTTACTGAATTCCTGTGGGTGTTTGCTTGCCTGGCTGTTAGAGTCTGCCTGGTTAGGGAGTTCTCTTAGGGGTGCTGCAGCACTCCCTTCTGCCCCAGCTTCCATCCTCTTCCATACCAGGGTTCAGCTGCAAGGACTTGCCCTTTACTCCCTCTGGAAGCATTAAAGAATGAGCAAAAAGTGGGGGTGGCCTCCCCCAGATGTTACAGAGCCACAGGACAATCCTGTCCCCACACTGCCCTGGTGCTTGGGGAGATGTGGTGTGCATGGGCAGAGCTGGCCACCTCTTGTGGCCTGCCCATGCTCCTCTGCTGCCTGGTGTGGACCACTCCATCCTGAGCATACTCGGCTGCAGCAACTGGCCTGCTGCAGCAACAGCTTGTCATGCAGCACACCTGCTGCAGGCATTCCTCAGAGAAAGCCAGCTGCTCCCAGACAAGCCCCTAAGTTAGACACCAGCAGTCAGGGACCTGCCTCTGCCCATTTCATCAGAAGGCGCCAAGGTCATGCCTCCAGCGCTGGAGTGATGATTCACTAAGGATGCACAGCTAGATGACCTTTAAGGGCAAACAGCTCATACCTAGCTAGGGATATACTGCACATGACAGAAGAAGAGCTACTGACGAGGTTTTGAAAAGGGGCTTGCCCTCTCCTAGGGAGGCCAGCATAATGGGTCGTCTCCACAGCTGTGAAGGTGGCATTTCAGTCTCTGGGCTTACTTGTTCCTTCTGGAAGATGAGGATCCGTAAGTAGCATGGGGGGGTGCTAATCAGGGACTTTCCCAAGCATCAGCAAATGGAAATAGAAGAGCTGGCTGACACACAGAAACCATATCAGAAGAGCAGGATATGATGTTGCCTCCCTCACTCAGGACAACACTCCTTTCAGCCCTTGCAAGGAAAAGCAGTTAAATATAGCATAGCTTTGTTCCCAAAGAGGTTTCCATTAACAGTCCAGACACATCCTCAGCCACAGAAGGTGGACAAAGCAGCCTGGGTTTCTTCATGTCAGGCCAGGATGGGATTTGATGTCAATCTACTTCAGAGTCTGCCTAGAGAGTAAGGAGCAGGAGGAAAGGCAGGCCAAAAGGCTCCTGTCTTTCTCCACAGGTGACAGAAGGCGGCTAACACAACACCTTGAGACTGGCCACCTGCAAGGCCTTTGGGAGGTGAGGGACAAGCCCCAGGCAGGATACATAAACCACTGAAGTACTCTACAAGTTTGCATATTACATACGGATTGTATATGCAGAATTACACAAAGCTAGGCTGGAGGGTGGTATGCCCTGCCCCATGACCACCCCCTGGCCAGGGCGGCTCTTGGTGGAGCTAAGCCAACACACATGGACATGTCCTTCTGTGACCATTCTCAAGCTGTGGGGCTAAACATCCTGTAGGGGAGAGCGTGGTAGTAGACAGAGGAAACATGGCTGGGCTCTTCCCCACCCAGTGCACCCATGTGCCACTGAACAGCCCCATCACAACAAGGGGGGTACCCTGAACTGCTGCAGGAGACAAAACATGGCAGCTGTAAGGGCTGTGTGTTGGCGGGCAAGGAGCTTGGCACCTAGATCTGGGCAGCCTTGCCTGCGAAGCTGCTGGTGAACAGCCTGCACAAGCTGGTGGTAGGTGCCCACCACGTCCACGAGCGCAGCCCCGAGCTCCTGCTGCCTCTGCCTGCACAGCTGGCAGTGCGTCACCTGGAAGCAGGCCACTGCCAACTGAACCAGGTGGTCAAATGTCACCCTCAGTGCACCCTGCAGCTCTTTGAGGGGCTGCTCTGTTTTCAGGAGCTCCTGGCAACTGGACAGCAGGTCCTGGGAGGCTAAGCCAAGGGCACCCTTGCTCTCAGCGCCCTGCTCTGCACATTGATCTTGCAGGTGGGTTGCTTGGTTCCCGGAGAGCTTCCCCACAACCTCCTGAAGCTCTGTGGTGTAGGCTAGGAAGCAGGAGAAATCTGCAGGGCTCATCTGTGCTTGGTCCTTCAGCTGGCTGAGGGCTTGGACATGAGGGTCCCACCATGCCACGTCCCTAGCAATGGAGACTGTGTAACTGCCCACAGGGGTCCCAGGAAGACTGCGGCTGCTGGATGGTGGCGTGGTGAGGGGCCCCAGAAACATGCTGCACATGGGAATGGTGGTTTCACATTCTCCCTTGTCATCAGGCCTGTGGAAGCAGCTGATATAGGACAGCTGACAGCTGCACTTGTCCATCCCAAGCTGTGATGGAGATGTCTTCATTGTGGAAAAACCTAAGGACCTGGTCATGATGGGGTCAGAAGGGGTCTGCTCATCCTTCTTGTGGTTAAAGCAGAGGAAGGAGTGTTTTGAAGCCCCATTGTCTCCTGCTCTTTTCCCCAACGAGCCCAAGGGAATTGGGCCTGAGGAGATGGAAAGMTCTAGAGATGGAGTCAGAGGAGAGTCTTTCCCCACCTCAGTAGCCTGTTCTCTGGGAAGAGAAGTCTGAACAGGCTGCAGCTGTTTGTGAGACACACTTCCTGTGTCTTTTCTGGGCTCTCCTTCATCCAGCCCCTGGCTGCTTACCAACTCTTTCTTAAAGGGTGGTCCAGCTGGGGATTTTTGCATCTCCCTTCTGACAGCATCAGCCCCCAGACACCCGCTCGTCTTCTGAGAGGCCAAAAGCTCTAATGGGATATCTCCCCTTTCCTGAGATGGGCTGGGTGATGTGAGATCTGTCCTCACCCCAAATGAGAGCCAGGAGAGGCGAGTTATAATGCCTGAAGTGCTGCTGCAATCTGTTAAGAGCTGGGTTGCATCTGGAAAACCCACGTGATTTTTATTGTGCACTTTCCTTAAGGCCTCCTTGCTTATCACTTGTCTGCTTTTTGCCTGTAACAAGGCACTGTCACTGCTGTTTTCAGCACAGCTGTCATGATTAGCTTTTCTTTCTTCACAGGGAACTGGGACAGGCTCCTCACATGCTGCTTGCCTCCCAGCAGTGGGGAGCAGTTCCTGGTCCTGGGCCACCTCATGGGGAGAGGCCACGCTGGGGCCATGAGCTGATGGCGGCAGTGTGTGTTCACTAGCAGGGCAGGTCACCTCTTGGCCCAGGAATGGGGATACATCACCAGCCTTCTGCTGGGCTGCCATCGCCTCACCCACCTCCTCCAGTGCCATTTGGGCCAGCCAGCCTCTGGTGGCCACACAGCTCTCCTCACTCGGCCACCCACTATTTGCCTTCATGGAGGAACTTTCCTGGGCAGCTCTGCTTTGTCTCCCTGGAAGGGGCACAGCTTCCTCCAGGGACAGGAAAGGTGGATGTACAGCATGTGCAGATTGGAGACCACCGTCCACATGTATGGCAACGCGTGCACTCTCCTCCCTGTGCTGGTCACCCTGCAGGCGAACAGCTGAAATGGAAGAAACCACCGAGTCAGTCACTGATTTTGTTTCCATGGTGTCAGGCTCCATTTCCATCAGGTCAGAGGATAGGTTTGTGCTAGCAGTGTCTCTCTGGGCCTGGGTGGCAGCAGGAAGTCCCAGCTCTGCATCCTTCTTGATGTTCTCTGAGGAGGGTGGAGCAGGGGGCTGAGCAAGGAGTGCTGGTGGGGGTGGCCAAGAGCAGCAGCTTTGCAGAGAGCCTGGCAAAGCCAAAGGGAAAGTGACCTGCGAGGTGTAATTGGTTTTCAGGAAAGACCTCCTCTTCCTCAGGCTCTTGGCATATGTCAGCTCCTTCTCCTTTCTGTGTTTCTCCCTCGCTGTCTGCCTTGTCATCAGGTTTTCCCCCAAGCTGTAACACCTTGGTTTCTTTAGGATGCAGGAGGAGTTGTCTGTACCCTCCTGGGACATCATATTGTAGCCTGCTGGCAAGAAAAAAACATGCAAGTCAGGAAATAGCCCCAGGCAGCAGAATATCCATGCATCTATGCAGTAGGCCAAAAAGCTCTTAACACAGGTCCTGCAATTGCAGACATAAATGTTTGGCAGCAAAGCCTGGCTCCCGAGTACCAAAGGAAATTGTCTCTTATGTTATGATCAAGCATCTACTTGGAATCAGCTATTTAAGCAAAAATGAAGAGTCTGGGCCTGCAGCTACAAAGACTGAAGTCCAGGATTAGTGATGAAGAGTGCTGGATAGTCTCTCCCCTTGTTTACTGGAGTCACTTGATCTGACTGCAGGTACAGCTATAATTCTCAAGTTAAATTCGGTGATATTAGCAGCAGCTACAGAGAGCACTGCCTACAGCTGTAGATTTATTAACATTGAATAGAAACCTTATCAGAAATTCCCAGCCTGGCTATTTAGATGATAAAAATTTCCAGAGATTACAATTTTGTGCCTGAACATGGTATTGTCACCATGCATGAATGCAAAAGCCAAAGTTGTTCTAACTACACAAAACAAATTCTTAAGAAGTTCAGTTAATGTTGAAAGAGCTGATTATTTCAGAAACAAGAATCCTCTCCTTTCTGAGAAAAAACAACTACCAGGGAGCTGCTTAGCCACAGGACTCCTTGACCCAGTTACATAACATGCCCCTGACCCAAAAATTATTTTTGATTTTGGGGGTGCATGGAACAATAATGTTTTACAGCTTTTGGCTCTCCTCAGCTTGAAGGAAGATAGCAGAGTGAAGGTATTGCCTAACAGTGGGAATATTTGCCATAAAGCTCCCTGTCAGTGCAAGGACACACATCTTTMCTGTGTTCTGTTTCTGGGACTCATCACTCTTTTCATCACCGAAGATTCAGCCTACATAGAAGGATGCACAGAACTTATGCAGCATGTTGGCTTCAGGATCAGGCAGACCCATACATCAATATTATGGAATTCCTGCAGAAACCTGGGAACTTTCCAGAATGCCAAACTCATTTGAAAACTGACTTTTTCTGGGATCCAATGTTTGGATGTGATAACAAATCTCCCTGCAAAGTTGCAGCTCTGACCCCTGTGTGCACATCCACTGTATTTCTGCTGAAGAGTGGCTTATGAAGAACGGGTGTTCAAAGGTCCTTCAAAAATCTTGGGAAAACTATGAAGAGCTGAAAGTTGATCCCTCCAGGAAGACTGACATGGGAAACAGGCAACACCCTAGTCCAGGGGGTGGAAGGAAGGTGACCTGCAGCGAGTGGGTGAGGGTTTACCTGCCAGGGCATCCGGAGGGCTGAGCCTGTCTGCAGCATCATAGAACTCCTCCTCAGAGCTGGTGTCACCAAAGCCTGGGGGCGGCTCCAAAATGAGGTCACTCGCCTCTGCCGTCCGCTCTGCTCCACATGGTGCCTCTTCCTGGGCAGACCCATCTTTCCAAGGACTTCTTCGAGGGCTGCGACTGATGTTGCTCCTCTCCACGTTGCCTGCAGGGGATATGCTGTAGCACAGGCTGTAATAGCCCATGGTGTTTCTCTCGGACAGCTTGGTCTCCAGCACAGATGCACCAATGTCCTCCCCTCTCTGCTCAGAGGGGCTGTCTTCACACCCAGGCTCCTCTACATGTGGTACCTGCAAGAAACAGAAGTAGTCTCTGGTTTCTGCCCTGCTGGAGCCTCCTGCAGCACGAATGGGGAAGAAGCTCTTGTCTGAGCTGCTCATCTCCTGCACAGTTGGTGTGTAGAAGTGGAAGAACTCTGGCCTGGAGGAAGAGCAAGCTTCCAACTCGTCTTCCTCCAGTGCATCCATAGAGTCACTGGAGCCACTTGTCTTAAACCCTCGGCTCTCGGTGTTGGCTGAATCTGAAGCCTCGGATGTGCTGTCTGTTGCATTGTCACCCCCATCACATTGGTCACTCCCTCCAGCTTGGCGCTTTGTGCTGTCCTTCTCCAGGCTGTGGAGCTCTCCCAGCTCCTCCTCATTGCACACAGGATGGGTGCTGCTGTATGCTATAGGAGTGTCCAAGCAATGCTCTGAGGAGGAATCCAGCTCCCAGGAGTCTTCAGAGTCACTGCAGGTTCGAGATTCGTACCCTGGGATTTAAACACATCTATCAGCCTGTCCTTTGTGGTGGCAAGGAGGAACAGCGAGACAAGGGTTATGAACTTCTCTGCACAGCAGGGACTCAAAGCCCAGAGAGCTCTGCCCTGACTTGCTTATCATCAAATAAGGTGAAGATGCAGTCTGACCTGCAGGGCCATAACCTGTCAGTGGAGGCTTGGTCCCTCCTGCCTGCTTTGCCTGGTTTTACCGCAGAGCAGTACCAGAGGGAGCTGCAGAACAGCAGCTGGCTAACTTGTTGCCTAAAGCCTCAGTCTGCAACCCCTGTGAGGCTGGAGTTATCCTGATGAGAGACAGGCAGCATGGCAAACAAATCCTCTCTCTCCTGGCCAAGGTATGCCAGCAGAGGGGAAGTTGTTCAGGAGGTTGGTAAAAGAGCACAAGTGCTCAGTGACAGGTTTGCCATTTCGATGACAGGCACTCAGCCTTCACTTCTTGGGAAAGAAAATTACTGAAAATTACTGCTGCTCTTCCCCTGCCCAACATGTCTGGGGTTCATGGAAACCTGGCACTGCCTGCACCAAGGCTGACAGTCTTAACAATTTGCAGATGCCACTGCACACCCCTGGGCCACTGTTCTAGCATGATGCTATTCCCAGGAGGGAATAACACCCCTAATGCTGGAGGATCCACCCACTTTCTCCCCATCCTTTGGCAAAAAAATGGCTGGTCTTTTTTTAAACCTTCTTCAGCTGAGACACGGTGCAATTGCTGGTTTTTTTCTCCCCAGGTAAATATGGAGACATTTGCATCCACGAACAGTCTGTAATAGCCAATGATGAGGCAGACAAGATCTTTTGCACTGTTTGATTCCAGCAGCAGAGTCAGCAGCTTTTTTTTTTTTTTT
>JAYKAV010002330.1:56082-105547 GCA_035582835.1 Phoebastria nigripes | reverse complement strand
GGGGGGGGGGGAAGGGGGGGGGGAAGGAGGGTAGAAAACAGTAAACAGTAAAAAATGTTAGAATAGACAAATATTGCTTGTACCACAATCTGCACGAACATGCTGCACACTGAAAAGACATTCCCTCTCTCCCATACCACCATCACTGCAGAGCACTCTAAAGAAGAGAAATTGTTTTTCTTGCATTTTGTTTCTTTGGTATGTCTCACTGATAGAGGACAGCTGGAATAATCACTTTTCTTCAGTCATTTGGTATTCTTCCTACGAGCTTTCCCTTCTGAGTCTGTTCTAAGCCTTTTGTACTGATGACACCATCAGCTAAATGTCAGATTTTGAAAAGAATAGATGGTGTGAATGACTCCCCCTTGTTTGCTGGCCCTGACACAGCCACACACTGGCCATCATGAAAGCACTGCTTACCTTCAGATCCTGCAGGTAGATTTTCACCATGCTCACTTTTTCAGACTCCTCTGTAAGCTCCATCCTGCTGATGTTTGCAAACTCTGCCAGACTTGTTACGATGTTGAGCTTATTATTGATAATCTGGCTCACCCCGTACCTGGCACCCACCAGCAAGGCAACGTATGATTCTCTGTCCTGTAGCTGTAGGGGAAGAGGTTAAATCTGTAGCCAAAATCTGAGCAGGAACCCATTCACCTGTGCTGGGCAGGGACTCCTCAGCCACCTGATCTTGTGTGGTATCTTTTAACACTGGACTCTACAACTGGGCCGTAACTAGCTGCAAAGGGAGCCCCTTGTTACTTACAGGCTGTCAGGTCACCTGCTCCCAGCCGTCCTCTTCTCTGGCTTGGGGACTGCCAGTCCCTGTGCCCCCAAGGCAGGTGGCCCCAGAGATGCACCAGCCATCTAGCAGATCCAAAGAGGTGGTCAGCAGCAGGTTGCTATCAGAAGTGTCACCTGGCAGGCTGCGCCAGATGGACCTAGCGAGACCTACTGGAGCTGGCTAGAAACTTCAGGAAGGCATTTTTGGTTTTGGAAGAAATATCAACACTTTCTGTTAGGATCAGACACTTTAAAAAAGGAATTAACGCCAATATAATTTGGCAGAAATATTTCAATTTGCATACAAGCGTAAACCTAGGCATTACTGCAACCCATCAGTAAGGTCCTCCTGTGGTACAGACCTACCTATGCTGCTCAGCACTCTGTACAAAACAGCTTGTGGTCCAAACTTCAGTACAGATCCAAGTGGGGACAGGCAAAAAAACCCCAAGAAACCTCTTGTGAAGAGAGCAGTGTTCTTTTTTACGGTAAGGTTTAAGCGCGGCCAATATCTTTCTAAGAGTTTTTGAAACCTCCCCAGATCTCTTAAGTACTTTGCGACACACAAAGTCTAGATGGAGCTTGTCTGAAGAGCAAGAGTCACAACTTTCAATTAGAAAAAAAATGCATAATTATTGTGTAGGCATATTGTGTAGGTATGTTATTCACTTCAATGGAACTATGCTGAGTTACCCTAGCAGAGTCCCTTACCAATATTTATCATGATGTCCCAGGACAGGGAAAAGTGGTATGACTGTAGCTGGCTGAAACAGCATCACCAGAGCTAATGTTACATTTTCTATGAGCATCAAAGCAAAAACAGGGAAGAAGACTCAGTAAGAGGTTGCTAGTCTTATATCAACAATCAATTTAGAAAAATATTTAAACATTTCTGCTTTAGATAGGGTTTGCTTTGGTTAAGACATGATCTTACCCATGGGTGAAGAAAAAGGGTTAAAACTGCTTCTTGTGCCCTATCTTTGCAGTTATTGTCCAAGTACACTGCTGTAAGAGGTGCACAAAGCAAGGCAATAAGACAGTACGCCAAAACCCAATTACATAAATAAACAGCACTCGTACCATCAGGGTGGCATTAAAGATCTTCCCATTGTACATCTTCAGGTCTCCCAGTATTTGCAGGTAGCTCAGGCGCACTTGGACTGCTGCGAGCATATGCTTCATTTTGCAAGAGAAGAAATACTGTTTAGAAACATGACAGATGAATAAGGTTTGACAGGTAACCTGTAGGCTAGAAGATGTTCTTTTCATACAGRACTTAGCATTTGACCAACATATCTAGCTTGGTCTGGATAGGCAATAGGTCTGTACAGGACCATCCTACATTACCACATTTGCCATCTGGCAACCCCACAAGCAAACTGCAACAGAACACACTATGCAGGGAAATTAGGGTACGTGCATGCGCAGCAGAAGTAGTTACAAGAGGAAAAGATAGGAGAAAAGCCCCAAGTGGTCCCATAGAGAGGAGACCCATGGAGGAAAGACCTTGCCTCTTTGGCCCTGAGAGATGCTGCCACCATCCTGGAGGCACCTTGAACCCAGGGAGCGCGCACTACCTTCTGCCGAGGGTCCAGTAGCAGCTGGTTCCGCTTCATGTGGTAGCTGATCGCTTTCTTGATATCCTTCCCTCTCATGTTTCGAAGCAAAGTCGGTGAGATGAAGTTTTCGATTCCCCAGTCCCTCCTGCCAGAAAAAGCAGGGGAGGGAAGCAAAGGGAGTCCCAGCTGTGCTGTCCTGCAGCAACACTGGAATGTGCAGAAGGGCAGTTGGCCAGAGGCAGAGAAGGGCAAAGGCACCACGCCAGTCCAGGATGCACTGAGCCTTAGGGTGCTGTAACACGTCCATACAGCTAGCTCATGCAACATAACTGCCTCACTCGAATTCACTTCTATGTGCATCTGCTACTGGGACAGGAGATGGGGTTGGAGGAACACGCGCTTTCATCCAGAATGACTGTTTTTACATGGTTATACAGGAGACAGCCTACAAGCCTAGTCAGCATAATGGTCCCAGTCTGTCCTTGCCACCCAGAGGATGAAGATTCTGTCTTTACGTTCACTTTACTTTGGTTACAAGATTATTACATTTTAACATCTCCAGTTCCCTAGACCCAAAAATGTGGGCCATCTGTTTGGCTGAAGAGTTTATTCAGCCCAAGCATTAAATATCCAGGAACTAAGAATGCTGCAGTTGTCTGTAGTAGCTTCTCACTCTCCAGTAACTGCACTTGGTTGGGTATGTCTGGCTGTATGCAAGGAATCTGTGGTGCTTGCATGGCCTGGCAGAGGCTTAATGGTGCAGTTACCACACAAATGTCTGTTATTTAGTGATTGGCCCATCACAAGTTCTTAAAGCAGGGTTGTTCTTTAGTGCAAGTGTGTTGTAACAGCACTGACATGCAGCACAGCACACCTGCTGCTTATGAAARCATTTTTCAGTATTTTTTTTCAGATCCCATTTCTTCACAGGACCTATCACATACTGAAATTAGATATTTCTGATATAGTTCTGGTGGATGAAGACATGTAAAGAACTGGCTGTGCAAAGTTGATGATTATCCTCTCTCTCAACTACAGCATGCAAATCTTAGTATACTGGCAGGAGCAGCCTGGGTAACCATAACTATGTGAGAGATTTGCAATTTCATGTTCCTGCTCTAGCTACAGATCAGAACCTCCCTCTGCTTAGGGACATGCCCCGATGTTACACTGTCCATATTATTCAAGCAACTCAGCAGGTTAAAGACAGGGAGGCTCATGAAGCCATCTAAAATGACTGCAGTCTCTTTGGGTCAGAGACAGTCTTCTATCCAGAGCTAAACACTGTGCAAACATAGAGCTGATGCCACTTTTAGTTGGCTCCTTCTTTTGCTAGGCTTAGTCACAACATAACACAGAAATTTGGGAACTTACTCAATGTATTTCAAGGATACTTTCTGTGGCTGAGCACAAGCATAGATCCTCTCCTGTATGTGCAGAGCAGCCAGACGTAGTGCCACACTGCATTTCATTTCCACAGCAAATCTTTCCTGAAGCACATCACTGCAGCTCTGGAACAAACAGAGCTGAGTTAGCATGATGATGGGAGCTCAAAAAGAAGTCAGGATAAGACCTCTGATATGACTACCATGCGTCAAATAAAGGGAGACCACCCAGCTCATTTCAATCTCATGCTGTTAAAAAGCCAAGCATATAAGTTGATTCAAGAATTTAAGGCAAGTTGAATCCAAATGCTCTGTTCTTAAGTGCTCTGCATTTCACATTCATATAACTGAACTGGCCTGAAGTATGCTTTGGTTTAAGGCAGAAATGAGAATTGGGTGAGAAGAGATCCTGAAGCATGGAATGCCTTGATTTCACCTGCAGGTAGAGATATTCAAAGGCAATTGGGTCTTCCTGCAGGAGGTCTAAGGGATCCTTTGGGACAAAGCAAACTCTGAAGAGGCACCGGTAGTCGTGAGATTCTCTTTTTTGGACCACCTGCAACAGACAAACAGCATAATTCCACAACTACTGCTGTAGTCCCTCCCTTCATAAATGCATAGTAAGCCTCTGGCTTGTATGAACTCACAGAAATCATTTAAAGCTACTGGCAAGTGGGATGGCTGCAGATTAGCCATTGTCCTTAGCAAATAAAAGAAGTCATTGCTAGTGTTTGTAATTTTATCTTCTATTCTTTTTCTGGTTTTTGCTTCTCTCTATGGTAGCTTGGAAATCCTTTGACAGCAAAACTTCATTAAATATCCATTGACCTCATATACTTGCAGTATAACCAGGACATAGGCTTCAAGGCCATATGATAATGACAGAGGAAGGGGCAAGCTTCTCTGCTTTTACGTTCAGTCATAAGATACAGCAGTCCTAAACAGACACTTGGATCATCATCATAATGTCAACACAATGTTAAGAACCCTGGGTTATACATTAGCGTATTTTTTTCTGGGCAAATCCCATACAGGCTCACCTGAAACAAAGCAGAAATTCTCAGGCACACGTGCTCAGTGGTTGGACAGTGTTAGCTACCGAACTTCCCTGCGTCACAGTGGATCACCAACCAACAAAGTCAACAGCATGGAGATGGGAATCCCAAGCAGGGACATTTTCACAAATTAGATTAGCCCAGAATTACTAGCAGAGCAACAATTACTAACAGAGCTAACCTCACGTTTGCAGGACACAAACTTTTGATTTAGAATTTAATCAAAGTGGCACCTGGCAGGGTTAACTCTCTGACTACCTAGGGAACTGTAAATAGCTGGGTACGCAGCTATTTTAAGACTGTCTCAAATAGTTCTCTGTAGATGGGCCTATCTGACAGATGGCACAAAGCATGCTCATCCTCGATTGCTCTACGTGGTCCAAGCAATACCAGCCCATGGGTATTGCTCTGTGGGCTCTCTAAATGGAGTGAGATGCTTCTGAAAGCGCCATTTCTCCAGGGGCTCTGGTTCATGCAGTGGTAACACATGTAACAGGCAGAGAGAAGAGGACAGCACCTCTGGAGATGGGGCCAAGCTCACTCCCTCTTGTGACACCTGCAGAGCTGAGCTCTCTCTGCACCTCGCTGGCCACAATTCATTAGTGCTGATGCCCCCCCCCCATGGCTGCAGGGGCATGTGAGGGGCTCCCCTCACCTGCTCGATGAGCTCCTCCTCATGCAGCAGGTGGATCTTTGCCACGTTGTACTGCTCCTCCAGAGCGAGGGCAAAGTGCGCGATGCTCCGGATGGAGAGCTTCTCCTTCAAGGTGAGAACAATGTCCTGGGAAGGGAAGGCACGTAAATGGTCAAAGAGAATTTAGACACAGTTGCTGAGCACTGCTAGCACACTGCATGAATGCGGATGATTCTAGCCTGCTGCTGGCAGCTGTGTGGGACAGCACTGAAATGGCAGTGGCCAGACACAAAATTCTCTGCAGTCAAGAACATGCTTAATGCTGCAACACAGAGCAAAATTTTTAGTGCTGTTTCACAGGAAACCAGTGCCTATATGATGTACTGCCTTTCCCTCTTTACTGACAGCTTCTGAATGCATTGACCTAGACAAACCACAGAGGTCTCAAGGTTAGAGAAAGCCCGCAAGTTCATCAGAAGTGGAGGTASAGGAGGTGACAGCACAAGCCTGACAGTTAGCTGCTGTGCTATCCCAGCTGGATGTCTGAGCAACAAAAGAATATGCCAGCCAGGCAGTCGGCAGGACGGTGGTCAGAGCCACCCATGTCCACTGATGTGAGCCAGTTGGTAAGGAAGGGAGTCAAGGGAACTGCAGGGGAAGCACAGATAAAGGGAGGACAACACATTTCAGTAGATCAGGAGGACAAGGTAGGGAAACTGCAGCTTGCTGTGGTAAGAGTGCAGTAAGATGCAAACTTCAAGGTATAACAGGCATCAAATCCATTTCTGAGAGTTGCATGTCCTGGGCTGCTTCATGCTGAAAGTTTTGGCCTTACAGTTTTTAGTTTGGTGGTGTTGAGCATCTTCTGTCACCCTTGATCCAAATGTTTGCTGTTAACCATTCTAGCTTTCTAGAACTCTGCGACACGTTTTCACCAGTGCAGAAATGAGGCTAGAACACGGACAGGCACTTTAAATAACAAGTGACACAATTGCACTTGCTGAGTTCACATGATATCCAAACCTGGACTCCATTGTCCAGGTCCCAAGCCAGGAGACTTGTTCTCCCTCTCAGGGGTGCACAACGTCACTTTTTGAAGAAACTATAAAGAAATGGTGGAAAACACTTCTCCCCACCAATAAATAATTTGAGAGCATAATTGTAAAAATCTGGTGTTTCAGTTGTATGGAGAATTCTGTAGGAATACTAAGTGTCATGGAAATAACTAGGTTTATTTTTGGCAAACAGAAAACATTACATAAGGCTTGACTGAGTACAAATTGAAAGAAAACTCCTTTGACTCACTCAAGCCTCTTGAGGTAAGCATAAATGTTTGACTCATCTCGGTTTTAAGCAAGGATCTCTCAAACAGCAGAGGAACTTTTGGAACACCTAACTTAGGAAGCATTTTACCCATTTGAGTGTTTCTATGAGGATGCTGGTAAGGGTTACACTCAACTCCAGTAGGGAAAAATTTGTTCCAGGTCAGAGGTGAGCAACTCAAGTCAAACATGAAGAGCTAATAATCTTTTAGAAATTAATCCCTTGCAGATGGGCATTCAGATCTCTCTTTACAACTCATCTCCCCTTTCCTTACTACCTCCTTGCTTTATTTCATTATTTTCTTTTTCTCTGCCGTGCAAGTCACAAGACTTGCAGAGACTTACTTGCATGAGAGACCCCAACAGTTTTGTGAAGTTTGGATGAACTAGACAATAAACTCCTTTTTGAGGAAAGTTTTCAGGGCATTATAAATAAAATCTCCTTGCTTTTCCCCTTAATATTCTTTCAGACTAATAACTCCAGAATGTCTGTCCATCATGCATCTTTTCCACAGTAACTGCACTGCTGTAGGACATCATATATCCTTTAAAGAAACTATGGCCTCCAACCACTGTGCACAGGCAAATCTTATTAACTCCAACATAAACACTGAGCAACTCTAAAGATCAGGTTAGAAAAACTTAAAGTTTGTAAGTCTATGTCTAAACAAGGCAATTATGGAAAGTGCTAGATTAATGGCTCTGGAGAGCAGCACCTTGTATTTTGGAAAGAATGATGGTAACTTGTCTATAATGCCTTCAAGCACAAGTGATCCTAGGGAGGTGGTACTGCTTTTCCATCTCAAGGGGTTAATCAGTTTTCATGTCTCCACACAGAAACGTTTTCACCAGTGCAGAAATGAGGCTAGAACACGGACAGGCACCTTAAATAACAAGTGGCACAATTGCACTTGCTGAGTTCACGTGATATCCAAACCTGGACTCCATTGTCCAGGTCCCAAGCCAGGAGAMTTGTTCTCCCTCTCAGGGATGCACAATGTCACTGATATATTACCTCCTCTGTATTCTGCCATGTGGTTTCCAAGGAAAACAATGTTTGTGCGGACAGCTGCTGATTTGCCAGTCCCCCACCAACCTGCCCTCTTGCCCAACTTCAATCACACTTCACAAAGCTGTAGTCGTCTCACAGCCAAGTTCGTGCAAGTTCTGTGAAAATCGGTTGCTGAGAAGAAAACAGAGATGAACCAAAGCAACACCTCCTCTGCAGGAAGGGCATGGAAAATCCAGCATGCTCAGCATCAGCCAGCAATCCTGTTCCTACTAGCTGGCCAATACAACCAAGAGGTTGCAAGTTCCACCGCATGCACCTTTGCTACTGGATTGAATTCAGGTGGTGGGAACAAAGACAACCAAGCATTGTTACCTTCACAGTAGTGCTCGTCTCAAACCTGAAAGCCTTTGTCTGTCCGTTTTCCAAGTATACCTTGAGAACGTTGGGCATACAAAGAAGAGAATTCCCCTGCAGAACAAAAGCAACAGCACTAATCCTTGGACATTAAGCCTCCAGGCACCAGGCTGCTCTGCCTGACACAGCACATCCTGGTATAAATGAAAATCTTTCTCTGCTTTTGCAATCTTCTTCTGTGGCACCAAGCTTTACTCCCTGATTATGCTTCTGGCACGGAACAAGGGAAAGAGGGCATAACAAATGCCTTTACCATAAAACTCCAGCCAGTGCAATAGCTGCACACGGCCCAGATATGCCCACTGTTCAGTTCCCACGTGGCATAGGAAGATCTGGCAGAAACTGAAAGCTGAGAGCCATTCTCCCTGCTCATTACCAGAAAAGCAACGATGTCTGCCAGAAAAGACATCTTCCCATTACCAGACCTCAGGCAGCACTAACCCCCACATCGACACTTTCCCACTGGCAGCAGCCATGACTTCAACTCAAGAGCTACCCAAACCCTCCATGCTACCATGAATAGATCTTGCACACCACGGCAAGGCTGTAGGATTCAGCTAAATATGCAGTGGTACTTTTATTGAGTGTTCCCCTAAGATTTGTGACTCTGGGACTTCCCAAACAGGAGATGATGTCACCAGAGTTTCTTGAGATAGATGCATTAACAAGGCAATGACTCCCATAGCAAAAGCACCTCCATTGGGTGCTCTGAGAAGGGCCTGCGAACTTGGCCTCTGTCCTTCTGGGGCTGTCTAGAGCGGCATCTTTCAGCCTTCCACCTTATTCCTTTAGTAGAGCTCATTTGCACCTTCCTTCTTGTTTTCAGCCTTATTCTTCTTCTTGTTCAGTGCTGTGAAGGTTTACTCCTCTACCCTTGGACTTCCCATTCAGCATATCTTTCTTATGTTCTTGGACCAGCATGTTCCTCCAATCTTAAGGAGTTTATCTACTTGTGATGACAGTCTCAAGGTTGAGAATGGCATTTTGAAGGTGATCTCTACTATGTTTCATTTGCTGTGCAACACCTTATAAATCTCACAACCTTGGTCCCTCTTGATAGAGAGCCCATATACCCTGGAAGTACTATCAGAACAAACATAAAACACTTCTGAATCTTGTTCCTTGTTCCTCCCCTCCCTGTTTTGTGGGATTCAAGCTGCCTACAGTCATCACTGAGAAAAGAGTGAACATTGCCACTATTCCTGAGCCCAAGCTCTAACTCCTTCGTGCTAGGTAGCATGAACACATCACATCTTTGACAGGCTTTGGGCCCTCCATCAATTTCAGAAAAGTGATGCTGGTTTATACCAACTGCACATTGCTCCCACAGCCACAGGTTATCATATGAATGGGGCCTTGTAGAGCCTGCACACAGCAGAACTTGAAATCTGTATAGAAATCCGTATACAAATTAAGTACCACCACTCTCCTGGTCAGATCCAATTAGCTGGCCAGAACACCCAGATGGGATTTCTCTCCTTTTGTGCAGGCTCTAATAGACTACTATGAATTAATTGTGAAAACTTCTGCTATGGCTTAAGCAGCTGTACCTCTCCTGTTTTGTCTGGTGTAAGGTTGATTTACTCCATGTTACAGCTAGGCCCACAGCTTCTAATAATACACTGACTGATGCTGACCTGAGGATCCTGAGGGACCTCTCTTTTGCATATCATGCAGTTATATGGAAATACATAATAAGTTCACAACAGAAAATGGAGGCTGGATAGCATTGAGGCTTATTAACAATTTATGTTCCCAAACTGGAGTTTCAGGTTTCAGCTGCAGAAGGCAGCCTCTGGGTTCCTTCCAGTTGCCACAAAGATCATTTAGCAATGCTCCATTAAGATGACAAAAGTAGTATATTTACTGAAACAAGAGGCTTTGCAGTTTTTCAGGGCCATAATACCTATTTTGGCTGTCTTAATACATCAGTCCGCTGGAAGGAAAGCAGTTCTAAAACACTCAAGCAGAGTAGCTGCTGTCTATGGTGAATAGTGCTTCTCCAGAAAGAAGTCATAAATATGCAACAAATTTATTTACTCCTCCTTTGTGCTAATACTTTACTGTTCAAAACAGGGTCCATATCCAACTGGTGAAAAGGGAAGCTAACACCAGTGGGACCCCAACACCCGAATGAATTTCTCTTACCTTTATGTTCTCATTAAATGAATGGCAAACTATATATTGATTGTGTCCCTCTGCTACACTTGCAAAGGTATGATTAACTTAGCTCAGCAGAATATTGATAGAAGCTTTGTAGGAAGCACAGAGTACAGTGTCCCCTCTGGAAATGCCTTCTTCGGACCTCTCAAGACCTACCTTGCAATCAGTAAGTGAACGGCACAGATCTGAGACCTCCATGTGCCACAACACCAGTGCCCAACCGCTGGCTGAAACAGCTCCACGGAAGCTCCCAAGCAGATACTAGTGTGAAACTCGAGCTATAAGAAAAAGCAGAGACTGCTGGCATTTTCAGGTCTGGCTGTATCCACGACCAGCCTTGCCCAAGGCCTCTCAGTCAGCTCTGCCTGGGACCACTTCCAGAGCACATCCTCCTCTTCCCTATTCCCTGGCCTGTATGTCACATCTCCGAACCACAGGAGGGGTCCAGTACCTGTCTTCTATGTCAGGAAGGGTGGCCCAGCTGCCGTAATGCTCAGGCAGGATCCCAGACAGACCTGTCATTAAGATCTGAGGGATTTGAACACAGCCCTTGGTAGAGCAGAGACAAGCCTTGCAGCAGCTCCAGCACATCTGGCAACAACTTGGCAGGAAGGAAAGGATCACAGAGTCTAGAGAGACTTACTGGCAAACATGTTAGGAGTCACACCTGACCCTCTCCTGCTCTGGAGAGCAGGCCAGAGAAGGAGAAGGAGTCCCAACATGCCTGGAGCCAGGCACAGGTGCCAAAGCATTCACACTGTGCCTGTCTAATAGGCTAGTGGCATCCATGGCATCTCTGGCTGCACCTCTGCCCTGGTGCAGGAGGAGAAGAGGAAATGCCTGCCACAGGGAAGGCTCTGCCTGAGCTGGGTCAGGAGAGCTCCCTACCACCAGAGATGGGAAACAAGAGACAGCCTAGAAGAGAAGAAGAAAAGGGCCTAGTGGCTGGTTCATCATCACTGCAAAGTGCAATGCATCACTGCAAAGAAGCAAGATTTGGTCAGACCTGAACAACTGAACAGCACTAATGGGTAGGGGACAGGAGTGGGGGATTTTGACCACTGAAATCTTTCATTCCAAAGGGAAAAAGAAAAACTCAACAGAGTTAAAGACTCCCAACTGACTCCATCCCAACCACATTGAGCTTAGTAAGTTACACAGAAAGAAAAAGGAAACATTTAAGAGCTGTTCTCACTTCAGGGAAGCTACAACTGTTCTTACTGCTTGTCCTTTTCTACTACAGGCAGAGCCATATCTACCCAGCTCATTTGTTATCAGTGCTAGAAACCCTGTGATAAATTTGCAGCATTCCTCCAGTGAGCTGTGATCTTGTTTCACGTAAGAACAGATTGGCTCAGCTTACAGACGGTCTATTACGGAGGCAGCTGTGAATGCTCTGTGGAAACCCTCTGCAAGGATATGAAACACAAGCAGCTGTCACCCTATCAGCTAGAGAACATATGTCAAATTTAACAGCAAACCAAAGTCACCAGTACCAAACTCTCTGAACACAACGCTACCTGAACACTGCTGAAGGCCAGGAAGAGATACCCCAGCTACTTTGGCAGCAAACAAACCTGGCATGGACAGCAGGATTCACTTCTCATCTTTAGGGTTAAGATTTGTCATGCCCAAACTTCAGTCTAGGTTTACTACGGAGAGATTAGCACCTCAAGAGATGACTACGACCTCCCATGGCTGTGTAATGCTGGTTTAAAGTTCACCTGATGGTCAAAGGACAAAAGTAGTACATGCAGGTATTTTTCATTAGTCTAAGTAAGAAAATCAAAGATAAAACTCTCTGGAGATGCCAGCACTTCCCCCTGATCACTAGTGAGCCTAGGAAACAAGTTGGGACCAGATGCCTGGATGCATAGCCAGGGCAGACTGGCACAGTGAAGGTGCAGCCACTCTGTAGTTCCTGGCCATGTTAACCTAGCCCAGCATCTGTCCGCAGGAGTGACCCATTTCTTCCCAGCATGCAGTGCCCACAGCGCCTAGCTGCAGCCATGCCCCACTGACCTGTGTGTGTCCATTCACCAGCACTTCCTCTGCGAACCGTACTTTCACGGGGTTTGTTTTTAGCCTTGCCCTCTTCTCTGCAGTAAGAAACGATGACTTAGGCCCACCCTGAAAAAATAACAGCACTCAGTTGGCAGCTTAGTCTGTTGCAGTTATGTACAAGAGGCAGAGGCCCACAGTTCAGGCAGGGGTGCGATCACAGCCCATGCTGAAGCTGCTCACACCACGCTGCCTCGCACTTATAGGAACAGGTGTTGTTAGGAGTCTCTCAGCCTCCAGGCTTGCTACAGGCCTTTTTGACCTATCTGGGCAGTTGCTGCCTTCTGAACCCAAACCCAGCTGTCCAACAAGTGGACACATGTGCAACACATGCTGTACACACTCCTAATTTCACTGCATGTTAAGCAGTTACTCTGTTTGGGCATCTCCCCAACTCCTGCAATGAAGCCAGGATCCTGCAGAACGACTGTTAATCTACCAACAGCTGGCTTGCAGTGGGGCTACACAGTACCATAAACCAACGCATGCAGAGTGCCTTGCAGTGACAGACAAAACCCCCTGTCAGTGTATCACAAGAACACAGCCGTGTATGCAGCACCTCCCAGCTCAGCTGGGGTTTCTAGAGCATACTCTTGTATTGCAAATGTTTAAGAAAATTGCCCAAGGCTAAAAAGCCAACTTGACTTCATTGCACTGTTGTCACATAACCATGCTTTCACCACGACAGGGGCCTACCAAGCTCACAAGACACCACACAAGCCTAGGAACCACTGAGTTCTTGTGCCTAAATGTCCTGCTCTTGTAAAGCACGATATTCGCTAAGAAGAACAGAGGCGGTATCCCTCAGTATCCTCCCAGACAACTTTGAGGTAGAGCAATTCCTGCACTCTTGCCAGAGGCACAGGTGCCTCCCAACCTGCCACAGCCCCATCTTGCCCCAGGGCCATTTGGCAAGGATGGAGGAAGGGAGGCAGGCAGGAGCCTCTGTGCCCAGCCAGCAAGCCCTTCCAGAGTCTGCCAGCCTGAACGGAGCATTATGCCCTGCAGCTGCCCAGAGGAGGGCCAAGGCCTCCCACATCCCTTCTAGTGTGGCCAGAGCAGCCCCAGCAGAGGGTCTGGTATCCGTCGATGGGAGGCGTTACCTCTCAGCTCTAAGCACAGCTGCCTTCAGAGTGGGGCAAGAGCCAACCCCAAACCCAAGATCAGCCTTGGCTGTATTTGGAGGTGTCCTTAAAGTGACCTGCAAAGGAAAAAACAAAAATGGGTTTGTGCCCCATTTGCTTCTCAACAATGGATGAAGGCCTGTGAAGGGTGTTCCAAATCCCGTGAAGGGTTTTCCACATCCTTTATTCTCTGAAAAGCCATTGCATTTTCCCCCTTTTGGCAGGCATTCAGGTCTTGCATAACTAACTCTCATTTTTTCCTTGATCTCTAGAGCCAGATCAAGCCCTAGCAAGACTGACAGCCAATGTACTACGCAAGGGAGATCAAATTAACAAAAGAGGGAAGCCACTGTTCAGTGGGTTTGCTTAAAGTTTTTCTGGTTACTTTGGCTTTGTGCACATCCATTGAATGCCAACACCTGGAAAACTTTGGGCAGGAAAAATATATTTAAGAGATTTTCTCTTTAATGTACCTTTACTGAATGGCCAAGAAACTTCATGACCTTAAGCCAGTAACTCTTCTGAAGGAATCATCATTCTTGTTTTTAACAATAAATCAGAATTCAAAAACCTCCAAACAAACGAAAAACACTCCCAAAATGCTTTCCGGGGTGGGGCAGGGGGAAATCCCCCTCAGGCCACTTTCATACATCACAAGAAGCCAAAAAGCACACAAACCCAATTTTGTCCTTGCTTTGCAGCTCAGCTTTTACACACATTGAAATCCATGTGGATAAACACATCATGTCGGCAGCACATGCCTTCTGGGGAATTTCATGCTACAGCAATGGGCAATCAGCACCAAAGTTTCATACTAAAACTTTGCTTCTATTCCCAAAGTATGATCCACACCCAGGTCCCAGCCCTTAACGAGACGGAGCCTGGAGAAAAAGGGATAAATTTTTCCAGCAGTGAGAAAGGAAAACCTCAAGAGCTTCCAAGGAGCATCTAGGGCGGATGCTGGGCCTGACCCCCCTTTCGTGTCCGGGGGGTCCCCATGGCCCAGACAGCCCCAGCACGTGGGGAGCACTCCAGGCTGCTCTTGGTGGGCTGGCCACAGCTTGCTGAGGAGACCTGCCTGCATCCCAGTCGTTGTGGCCTCCTGGCCCCTGCGGAGCCCACTGGGCCCTCGCAGCTCCTAATGGAGCCTCCAGCTCCAGGGAGCATGGGCTCAAACCACTCAGCGAGCCTCTCTGCGTGACAGGCTCTGCAAGCTGCCCTGGCCCTGCACCCAGGGSAGCTGTGAGGAGTTACCACTGATTCTCCCCAAAACCTCCTCAAAGGGCATGCGTGAAAGCAGAGGACCCTCGCAGCTCCCTCACGGCTTCAGATGGGCCCTTGTGTCCTGCGTGCCAGCCCAGCCACCCCACCTTCCCTGCACGCCACACTGTCAGCCATGGCCATCTGGGGCAGTGCTGCTGGGAGTGCTGAGAGTGCTGAAGAAAGGCCATTTACCGACGTGCAGCGCAGGATGGTTAGGAGGAGCTCGTCACCGGCCTCCCTGTAACAGAGACATGCAGTCAGCCAGGGTCAGCAGCTGCCTGTGCCTTCCTCCCCAGTGTCACAGCAGACAGCGCCAGTGAGGCCTTTGGCCCCTCTGCCCCCCCTCCAAGGGAAGGCTCTCAGCCAGGCAGGGCGCAGCCCACCAAGCACCGCCATGGTACAGGAAAGCAGGGGAAGCCCTCTCTCCTGGGCTGCTGTGCCCTTCAGCCGCAGGGCGGACTTATCCCTGTGGGGCAGGACCCCACTGAGTGCAGCACCCCAGGAGGCAGCAAGGTCCTCCTCTGCGGGGGGGCCGGCCCCACACAGCCATGCACCTTTGCAACCCTTGGTGAGGCCTGGTCCCGACACCTCTCCTCTCAGCCCTCTGCCACCTTGTCCCCGCGGGCCATGCAGGACCACACCTGATGATGTCAGCCGCTCGTTCGACAGACACGTTGTCCACTGTGGTAGAGTTTATCAGGAGGAGCTGGTCGCCTGGCTGCAGCTTCCCTTCGGCAGTGCTCCCTGTGGGCGACCGGCACACTGTTAGTCAGGACAGCACCACACCAGCAGACCTCCTCCCAACAGGGACGCTCACTGCAAGCTCCTCTTCCCACCTGACACCCACTTGCCTCAGCAACTGCCTTTGGATGGCAAAATAAAAAGGTGCCAAAGGACGTTGGGCCCTGTTGCCAAGTGGTATACCATTGCCAGTGTCCATGCCGCCTTGCCTGGGCTGTCCTCTGGCCCCACAAGCTGCCCCTGCACCACAGAAAATCACTTTTGAACATGTCTTTTCCCTTGTCACAGCCCACCACACAGTCCTCAGACACTGCCTGCCCAGGGTGCAGCAGTAGGGCTCACAGGCTCTCGGGAAACCACAGGAGGACTGGGGGGTAGCAGCACTGCCTCACCCTTTGCCCGCCCGCGAGCTCTGGGCAGCTGCCGCAGCACAGCGCTCCCTCTCTGTGGGGTCTGCACCCTGGCCAGACCCTGCTGGTTACATCCCAGCAGCTGACCACGTACGGTGCACAGGCCAGGGCTCAGCGCTCCCGGCATGCCACCATCCAGACCAAGGTGCTGCAGCAGTCCCTGGGAGATGTGGGCTGGATTCTTAGCATGGTGACTCCCCTCTGCAACTCGGGAGAACACGGAGGAGGTCTCTTTAACCACGCTGTCTGCTGGGAGGACCCACAACAAGCGATAAAGATCGTTTCTGAGCTTTGCTTTCCAGGAGAGTAGCAGCCGCAGGATCCAGGGGGCTAAGGAGCAGGTGGACCTCTGGTCTGAGAAGGAGGAGCGTGCATGCAGCCCCCAGCTCCACCACAGCCAGCCCGCTGACCAAGGCATACTATTGAATTTCTCTGCCAGATAGGTTTGCCCCTGAACCCACCTAGCACCCGCCCCCTGTCCCTCAGGGAGACCCCAGCATCAGGTAGTGTACATGAAAGGCAAAACACAAAGACAATCATTTGGAATTAAACACAGGGCTCCCACAGCAAAAGACAGGACTTAAAAGGACAGGTTTCTTTGTGCCTCAGTTTTAATAAAATGTTGATTCTTTCTGATCAGGAAAAAAGAAAAGTGTAACAAAACCTTCTTCCCCACTTCTTAGACCCCAAGACTCTCAGCTAATTTAGCCACGTTTCACATGGGAAGAGGCATAAAGAGAAAATTTCACTCAAAAGTGCTGTCAAAGGACAGAGACCATACTGTAGTGCCTTTATGCTAAACATCCCACAAGCACGAGCACTTGGACAGGCCATTCCCCCAGGCAGATGGGGGATGCCACAGCCCACATGGGCAGCCAGAGGCAGAACCCAGGCCAGCCCTCCAGCCACCCTCCCCACAACACCTCCCTGCCCGGCTCAGACATAGTCTTTCTCTGGCTGTCACACTCACACCAACAGGTAAAAAGCATGCACTTTTGTGTACCTATCAAAAAAATAAAAGGTAAATAAAAAACAGATTCACAGTTTTTGATTCAAAACCCCCAAGCCACCTTGAAAGCAGAGTTATACCCCTCCCTTTTGTAACTGGAAGAGTTGATCTGCTTGACTTAAGCAGAATTTCACCTGGGCTGCCTGTAACTAGCAGTGATCCTCTCCGCGCTACAGGGCTGTAAGCCCAGAGAGCATTTTCAACAACAGATGACTGGGGCCACTGCAGAATAAGAACGCTAAGATTAGATTAAATTCTTCCTTTGCATTTCAGATAAAACACCAGAAAGAACTTTGCTTTGAAGAAGCTCTTTGCATCCCTGAAGGTCAGCTGTGTCYGAGTGTAGGCAAAGGATTAGCGGTGAAGCTGCCATTGGCTTAGATTTCTTCCATGCCATCAGAATCAGGTAGATGTTCAAGCACTCTGCACGCCACAGGCACACAGGCTTTTGACCTCAGTATTCAAGGATCACATGCCAACCAGAGGTACCTGAGAAACTCATAAATACCTGGCAGGAGTTTATCACTAAGGAACTGGGACAGTTCAGGCTTCTCACACCTGTGATTGTAGGGAGAAGGAAACGGTGCTTACCTGCAGTGACAGATGCAATCGTAAGAGGAAGGTTTGGACAAATCTCAAAGCCGTAGTGATGGAGGACCAAATCTTTGTATACTCTGACAGTAAGTTTGACACGGCCAGCAGGCTGGCCACTGCCATCACTGGTGCTGTCTGTCACAGACACTCTGCCCCTGTGAGACAAGAAGCCRGTGATTAATTAAGATATAGTCAGAAGATACTTTAATGAAGGGGCATAGATCCACTCACATACACACACATTTTCAGTGGGCTGCACCAGTACACAGAGAGGCCAGCACTTCTCTGGGTACCCACGCGTGGCTCTGCACTGTGCAGGCCAGCAGTGATCCCCCAGGCTCCACAGAAAGCTGAAGACATCAGACCAGTGGCACCAGCTGGTTGTAAACACAACTCTTTCAGCCACTGCAGCCAGTGGTCACATGGAGGGAGAACTCCAGGTGTGCCCCACAGCCAGCCCTGACCTCCACAGATCACAGCAACACCTTACCCAGCAAGGCAGTGAGAGAATTTACAGCTCTCTGCTTCTGCCAGGATCCAGTCCAGCTTAATTTTGATTCACAGACCTTAGGAAAGTAAAGCAGCTGTGGGCCAGGATCCCATATAAATGCAACCCAGTCTTGCCCTAAAAACATGGGCCAATGGCAAGACACAAAGAGAAGTACAACCCCATCTTCAAGAAAATCACATTTCGCATTGAGCAGTATTGTATTTCTGCAGATGTGGCTCACAAAACCAGAATGGGTGAAAGCAGGAACATGTCCCTGGAAACCAAGGGGGATGCTTAAAAACACTGTTTTTTCTAGGGACTAGCGTATGCATATTTCCCAAGAACAACTGAAACAATGAGTAAGATCTGCAACCTGTGACTGCCCCTATTCATTGGGAACAAGCTTGTGCTGTCTCTGATCAAAGGTGATCAACAGATACTCCTTTCACAAAAAACATGTTTACCTGGATGCACCATCCCGAGAGCGATGAAGCCACTTTGCTACCATTTGCTCTATTCTACATGCTTTGCGTGTCTGGATTAAGTTAGTCTCCAAATCTTCCATTTACCTGAAAGGGGCAGAAATCACAGGAAAACAGAATGATAAAAGAATGAGGAAATCTTCTAGACACTGTTCAAAGTTACCAACACCAATTCACAACTCTTTTGTAATAAAGAGATCCATTGGCACCTTGGGAAGACCACGTGCTTTAATATAGGATGTTAACATCTGTAACACTTACTATGCCCATCCAGTCTCCCCTGCCTCGTGCTTTTGGTTAGTCCATGTTGGCAGTCATAGTGCATTAGCTTCTCATGGCAGAGAATGACCCAGTAACCTCTGTAGTCCTTTTTCATGGTTTCTAGATCCAGTGATCTGTTTTCTCAACAAGAGAAAGCTGCCGTACCCAGTCATATGAAAGCCCTTCTCTATTTTAGTCTGGGATCTCTGAATGATAAGTTTGGTAACACCTACCTGTACATTGATCCAAACTAGACACGTTTCTTCCGCTGACCATCATTTCAGGGACAAGTACACAGCCTTCAGCCTCAGTGGGCCAAACACTTCAGGGCACGACAGTGAGTTTTACAGCCAACTCCTGGCTGCCTTGCGGAGGCAGAGAGCTGGTGTATTCCCTCCCTGTGACAGATTTCCTCTCGGATTAATACAGCCACAGAAATTCTACAGAGAGCAGTAATGAAGCAAGAAACTGAGTGGCCAGTGCAAGTTGCTGCACACTGCTGTTTGCACTAGCAGAAGCAGTCTCTAAACCAAGGTAATAAGCTCAAATTTGTCTCTGATAAAACTGGTCCAGTGTACTGACGTCTACTAGTCCATAGCGAACATATGTGGTTCCAGAAATCAGTAAAGTGAGTGGTTCATCCTGGATCTTCCATTTAAAACCTCTAGTTCAACGATATGAAAACGGTAACTCACCCAACCTGCTCCTTGTGCATGTACCCTCTGCTGTTGATAGGATGCTTTTAGTCCTACTGAACCGAAGAACTGCAGTATTAGAAGGGTTTGGCTCTGACCTGGTTAATTCATTGTGACTTTAATTACACCTAAAAYGTCCCTTCTTTTGAAGATGCAAAGGCTAGGTCAGCTTCCAGACCCCAAAATGAAGCTGCCAGTCCACAATTCCTCTATCAAACCAGATAATTTGCCACTTTAACATTGTGCTTTCCAAGATACAGAAAACCTGTAGCCACATAACATTTTCGTGACTCATTCAAACACTGGAAAGAACTGTGGGCTGCAAGTGAACCAAACACAAAATGAAACAAAATACGTCTGCATCTATAAGAAGTCATAAAGAATATCAACTCTTTGTATTTCAATCATATTTCAGCAAGAAAACAGAATTATTATAGCCACCTTTCACACTGTGTCTTCTGGTCAGCTTGCAAGATTTGTATGTTCTGAGCTCCTGTCTTGTGTCTTCTGCTCAAACAGTAAGTTCTGCGCATCAGGGACATTGTCTGTTATGCTGGGACAGTGTACAGGACAGCAGGCTGCTGATCCATAGCAGGAGCTCTGCTGTAGCAGAAATATTGGTAAGTTAACTTCAGAATAACAAGATATAAAAGAGATGGTTGGAAGCTGACAGAAATGAGGCACAAAACATTTTGTCTCACACAAACTGGACTTCTTCCCCTCAGCACCCTCCCAACTCACAACACTCCCCCTAACTCATCTTTTCTAACAAGGCTGAGAGGACAGGACTAACATTTGCTGATGTCTCTTGTCCTCCCAGGAAGCCATTCTGGCCCATTTCACTACCTGCCTGTGTAGCAATGGACAGACAAGAGGGCCATAAAATTCAGCCCTTCAGGAGTTTTTTCGCTGAGCGTTCTCTTGGCTGCTCTTTCTTAAGCAACACAATTCAAAACTGCTCCTTCAGCCATGCTGCTCCTATATCTGCCGCTGAGCAGCATCTCTGAACCAAAAATGAGTACCCTTGCAATCAAGTGGTGTTTTCTGAAGGAAACTAGAACTTGTAGGATGGGGAAATCTCCTCCCTTTCCAGAGGGAAGTAACCACAGAACAAGTAGAAGCATAGCAGTTCTGCAGTCTGAAAGACACACATAGGACATGTCAAACCAAGGCCTGAGCAGTCATCATCTATGCTTGGCATGTTCCCTTTCAGCCTCGGTATTTCACTGTTTCTGACAGTCAGCTCTGCAGACACTCTAACACTCATGCAACAGTGTGGCTGCAACGATCTTCTGACTTTCACTTAATCTCTCTTCGCAGTAGCATAAAGGGCTTTGGCTTTCCTACATTCCTTCAAATGCTCTAACATTCCCCTTTGAGCCATGGGGAGAGTCCTGCTTGCAGCTGGTCCTTCCTCCCAAGACACTCTCTGTTTGGATGCCTAGAAGTCACCTGCTTCAGCTACTGATGCACTGAGATCAATTGTTCTCTGGTGCTTTCTCATTACCTCCATGTGCAGCTCCACCCTCTACCCCTGCCCCGTATCTTTTACTTTTTTGCAGAAAGAACAGCCTTTCCTTTCTATGCTTCTGCTGTGCTTCACAAAACAGAATTTCTGGAGAAAGTCTCTTAACCTGCAGGACAAGGAGGAAAAGCTTGAAGAACAAACATAAATGCTTAAAAAACCCAGATGGAATACTACAAGAGAAAAAAACCCATATTGTCCCTTCAGTAAACCAGAATGTTTGAGCCAAACAATAGGCATCTTAGAAGTGGCGGTTTTGGCAGATATTTCCCTATAATAGTGCAAAACACAAGGTAGCAGCCTTCTTTCTCATGGCATCCCCAGGGCACGCAGGCACCTGCACGTGTGCTGAGTGGGACAGGATTACCCAGCCTTTTGCACAGACCCATCATGCATGTGCAGCTGGCACCTCCTCCTTGCTTCAAAGATGTCCTACGGAAGCTCTGACCTGAGTCCTTCTCCCACCTGCCCTTTTGCAACTATTTTTGAGCCAAGCCCTTGAGCACGTCGCTAAGCAGCTTGAGGGGCTAGGATCCTAATACACAAAGATGCCTCAACTCTGTTGGAGGAAACTAAGACTTGCCACATATTTGCATGGCTAACTGATCCATCCAGCCAGCCATTGCTTGGTGTCTCAGAGGAAACCTGAGTGGGTCATTCTGGCTCTTCAGGAACAACACAGACTTGAAGATCAGGGCCTTGGCAAACCTCAGAGCATGCAGCCACAGGGTGGTACAACAGACAGCAGTGTCGGGAAGTGCATTGTCTCCTGCATGGAGGAACAAGGACACAAGGAGAACTGCCAGCTTTCACTGTCTGTAGGTCATGCACCCCTGCCCACAGCAGTGAGAATACTGCTCCCCCACCAGCCTCCTTTTCCACAGCCTCCCTTTCAGGCACTGCAGCAGCCTCCCAGGAAGCCATTCTGGCCCATTTCACTACCTGCCTGTGTAGCAACGGACAGACAAGAGGGCCATAAAATTCAGCCCTTCAGGAGTTTTTTCGCTGAGCGTTCTCTTGGCTGCTCTTTCTTAAGCAACACAATTCAAAACCGCTCCTTCAGCCACACTGCTCCTATATCTGCCGCTGAGCAGCATCTCTGAACCAAAAATGAGTACCCTTGCAATCAAGCAGTGTTTTCTGAAGGAAACTAGAACTTGTAGGATGGGGAAATACTACTGTGAGAATATGTGTATTTATAGCAGATGCAGAACAACTACATTTTCTTCTTTACAAAATACACTTTTCTACCCGAAAAGCAGATGACCAGCATTTGCCTTACCACTGTTGCTGCCAGCCCTGCTGATGGTGCCAGCGGAAGATGAAGCCAGACTTGGCAGCATGTACCCAATTACTGTAACTTGCTCTCTATCGGGTTTAAGGAGCACATATCAGGAGCCTGTGCAGCTACGCAAGGATTAATGCAGTACTCCTGCCTCACATGTGAATTTACTAAGGGAGTAAAGGGCCTTTAAGGCTTCTTCCACCTCCCATCTTCAAGTCAGCCCCCCCAGCCACTCTGCAGTAATGCTTACAGTGGCAATCAGGAGAGCAGCCAGCTCTGGCCTCTAAGCTCCAGCTAATCCTACACAGCCCTCACAGGAAGCCTCGCCATGTGCAACAAGGTTGTCTGATCATGAAAGACACAAACCCTGCCTCTGGCCACCCTAACATGCCAGGGACCCCAACACTAACAGCAACCTCCGCAGCAGCTGTGAGGGAGACCATTCCTTTTGCAGATGTGTCTACAAGTTCTAAACATCTGTTTCCCTTAACTGGAAAAGCCGTCAGGCTCGCAGTCAAAATTTGTGGTGTTGAAAATACAGGCAGTAARATTCAATGGCAGTGAGTGCCACAGCCTGAAGTGTAAATACAGTGCTTTGTGCGGGTCCCCTCTGCTTTTCATCAAAACCAAATCTATTTTGACGCATGATCAAAACCTGTGCACTGGGTTAGATCTTCAAAAAGCAGTCTGTTCCTCAGGAGGGCCACCCAGCTCCAAAAATGGTCTCTTGTCGTCTTCCAAATGCTCCTTTGTGGGGCTGAGTACTCTTCCAAAAGCAGTAAGACTGCTGGTACTAACACCATTCATTGCTGTTAATGCAGCCTCAGTGTCTTACCTTTCTTCTTATCCTTTGACAGATTGCTAGTTCCAGACCAGAGCCCTTGGGCTTCAAAGTAATCCCAGTGATGCTGAACTTCAGCAGTTCCCCTGGAGAAAAAGCAGAGGTTTCTGTGCCATGCATGCAGTGCTATGAGGATGCTGCGCACTATAGCTGTGAAAGCCACCTTCCAGAACAAGCTGTGAAAAATACACGACAGGGTTGCACCTTTTTTCATCATGTCTTCCTTCCCCTTTGCCTTTTCATGGCAGAGTAGAGGAATATAAGTAAGTCCACGGTCCTGCCAGTATCCAAACTGCAGCTATCCTTGCCGAAAAGGCTGAAGGTGCTGGTGGAACCATGCTCTGCCCTCCCTGAGACAGAAACATCCACCAGAAAAAAACAAAAGATCAAAGCAATCCTGTATCCTCCCACCACTAGGCAGAAGGCAGTAACTTAAAGGAAAGGAGTGAATGGAGGCAAGTCTACGCTCGGGGTGGCAGGTGAACCCCCTCCTTGCCTACCTCGCCTTCCCAGCCCCATACAACAAGTATGAGGCTCTGGATTTGGAAGGTCAGTCAATTGATAATGTGGATGATGGTGCATCTACACCTGCTTGTCAAACTAAAGGGCAAGAAGGAAATGCACAGGCAGTGGAAGCAGCAACAGGTATCCTGGGAAGAGCATAAGGACATTGCCCAGCTGTGTAGGGATGGAGTCAGGAAGGTGCAGCTGGAGCTGAACTTGGCAAGGGACACAAAGAATAGTAAGAAGGGCTTCTATAGGTATGTCAGACAGAAAAGGAAGGTCAAAGGAAGTGTACCCCCCCGATGAACATGACTGGCAAACTGGTAACAACGGACAAGGGGAAGGCTGAGATATTCAACAACTTTTTTGCCTCCGTCTTCACTGGCAATCTCTCTTCCCACCCCTCTTGAATGAATGGACCTCAAGGCAGGGACTGGGGGAGCACTGTAAGAGAAGATCAGGTTTGAGACCACCTGAGGAACCTGAACATAGCCTATGGGAACTGAAGAGATGCATCCCAGAGTCCTGAGGGAATTGGCTGATGTAGTTGCCAAGCCACGCTCCATGATATTTGAAAAGTCATGGCAGTCAGGTGAAGTCCCCAGTGACTGGAAGAAGGGAAACATTGCACCCATTTTTAAAAACGGTAGAAAGGAGGACCCTGGGAACTACTGACCTGTCAGCCTCACCTCTGTGCCTGGGAAGACCATGGAACAGATCCTCGTAGAACCTATGTTAAGGCACATGGAGGACAGGGAGGTGATTGAATACAGCCAGCCTGGCTTCACCAAGGGCAATCCTTGCCTGACCAACCTAGTGGCCTTCTACAATGGAGTGATTACATCAGTGGACAAGGGAAGAGCTACTGATGTCATCTACCTGGACTTCTAAAGTCTTTGACACAGTCCCCCACAACATCCTTCTTTCTAAATTGCAGAGAGATGGATTTGATGGGTGGACTATTCGGTGGATAAGAAATTGGCCAGATGGTCACATCCAGAGGGGTAGTGGTCAACAGCTCAATGTCCAGATAGAGATCAGTGATGAGTGGTGTCCCTCAGGGGTCTATACTGGGAAAAGTACTGTTTAATATCTTCATCAGTGACACAGACAGTGGGATTGAGTGCATCCTCAGCAAGTTTGCAGACGACACCAAGTTGAGTGGTGCAGTTGACATGCCTGAGGGATGGGATGCTATTCAGAGGGACCTGGACAAACTTGAGAAGTGGGCCCRTGTGAACCTCGTGAGGTTCAACAAGGCCAAGTGCAAGGTCCTGCACCTGGGTCGGGGCAAGCCCCGGTATCAATACAGGCTGGGGGGATGAAGGGATTGAGAGCAGCCCTGCCGAGAAGGACTTGGGGGTACTGGTGCATGAAAAGCTGGACGTGAGCCGGCAATGTGCACTTGCAGCCCAGAAAGCCAACTGTATCCTGGGCTGCATAAAAAGAAGTGTGGCCAGCAGGTCGAGGAAGGTGATTCTGCCCATCTACTCTGCTCTGGTGAGACCCCACCTGGAGCACTGCGTCCAGCTCTGGAGTCCCCAGTACAAGAAAGATATGGACCTGTTGGAGCTGGTCCAGAGGAGGGCCACAAAAATGATCAGAGGGCTGGAACACCTCTCCTAAGAAGAAAGGTTGAGAGAGTTGGGGTTGTTCAGCCCAGAGAAAGAGAAGGCTCCGGGRAGACCTTATTGCAGCCTTTCAATACTTAAAGGGGGGTTCATAAGAAAGATGGGGACAGACTTTTTAGTAGGGCCTGTAGCGATAGGGCAAGGGGTAATGGTTTTAAACTAAAAGAGGGTAGATTCAGACTAGATACAAGGAAGAAATTTTTTACAATGATGGTGGTGAAACACTGGAACAGGTTACCCAGAGAGATTGTGGATGCCCCATCCCTGGAACCATTCAAGGTCAGGTTGGATGGGGCTCTGAGCAACCTGATCTGGTTGAAGATGTCCCTGCTCATTGCAGGGGAGTTGGACTAGATACCTTCAAATATCCCTTCCAACCCAAACCATTATATGATTCTATGATTTTACCTCCTGTGTAGCAGGTGAAACATCCTCACACTGCGCAGTTCAGAGACAAAGTGGGGCTGGTCTCTGCCCAGACTACCCCAACTCGTCAGGCATGGTCTTCCCTGGAGACCAGTTATCTGCTACGTGCTACCCTCACAAGCTCTGAAAAGTGGAAACTGCAGCAGCAGGGTGTCCTCTTTCGCCATGTGGCCGATCTCCTTGGTTTGGAGAACAGCACAGAGAAGCCTTTCAGCTCATGCTCTACTGTCAGAAAGCCACATTTTTTTTCCACCTGCTTCCAGAGATCACAGGGATAGCAAAAGAAAGGTTCAGCCCAGGTTCTTGTTGAAGTCCTCCTCAGCCAATGAACACCCCTGACTCTGGAGAAAGCCTGGGCTCCTGTGGGACGAGAGACCCGGTCTGTGGTCCCTCAGCCAAGGAAGGAATCTTAACCCTCAACAGCAGAATCGGGTGTGGAGCTGCTTGGGTCAGGCAGATGCAGATTCAGGAGAACAGGCAGGTTCTCACACAGCCGAACACACATCTCTGCTGAGCAGCCAGAGGATCTGGGTTATATAATGGGTCAACTACAGGATAGGGAGGTATCGATACAACTGGTGATGTATGCTCCTTCAGCTGCTGGTCTTGTCCAAGTACCATACCAGAGGGTATGCACGTTCTTTGCTTCCTAGGCAGGCAGCAGAAAACTAAGCTCATTCTTGATGAACATAGTTCATTGTGAGCCTGGGCTGCGTCAGAAGACATTTTGGCAGTACTGGGCATCTCTGCAGCAAAGCTTTTAAAGGTCAGCCAGCCCTGCCAACACACTGGGACAGAACAGTAATTTACAGATTTTCCACATAGTAGCCTCTAAAGATGTTCTCCGAGATATGGTCAGGGAGATAGCTAGGCCAGAGGACCAGGATTAAAGCTTCCAGGGCAATCTGCATTCCCACCAGGACACGAGCAAACCCCAGCTGGGAAGATGATACTAGAAACCCTTCCAAGAATGTTTCTGCCTGTGTAGCACCTGGCCCACAAGGGCTCTCTTCTTAGAGATTTTACCCAAGACACCAACCCTGAAATGCTACTGAGATGTCCAGACTCATAATTTGAGTTCTGCCCAGAAGCAGGAGCAGCTGGATGGCACGTGGTCATGGAGGCAGAGCATGCATCCACAGTGCAGCCCAGCACTCATCCATTACCTCCCAGCTTCCACATCCCCTGGGACTCTCCCCAGGCTCATCTCCATGCAAACACAGCAGATGCTGACAGGGTGGACCTCCCTTCTCTTCCAACGACCAATTTTTTTTTTTTACAGAAATCAAGGATTGTTACAGGCCCCTGTCATGGCTCCCATCTCCAGCCCCTGTGACGAGGCAGGTGACAGTTAAGGAAAAAGGAACATGAGCACATGGGCTGGGGTGAGCCATGCTGCTGTCATTATTTGGCTGTGATTGAGCTGCTGCTGTTACAGTTTCCACAATCACACAATTAAATAACATAACCCTTGCAAAAAGAAAAAAGAAAAAAAAAAAAAAAGGAAAAAAAGAAAAAGAAAAAAATCACTATGGTCATCCTGTCTCTTAAGTCAACACAATACAAGCAGAAGTTTTTCCTGAGCAAATCTATGATGTTTCCCTGGCTTTTGCAGAGACAAGTTGCATTCACACGGGGCTTGCCCAAATTATCCACACACAAGTTTCTGCCATATGAGAATCATGGGCCCATCTGGGGCTCATCCTGCTGCCCAAGCAGGAGGGTCCAGAGCAGGTCCTCCCCATCGCCAAAAACATCCTTGTGTGTCGTGATGTCAGTCCCCTCACCCATTACAGCAGCACTGCTTCTCCTCACAAGGAAAACACCCCCATGACACTGCTCAGTATTGCCAGACGTCACTAATAGGATTGAGGTCTGTTCAGCAGAGTTTATCCTCCACACTCTTACATCAGCTGCTTGTCTGATCACCTCTGGGGTCCTGGTCATAATTGCTTTGGTACTGCAGGATGGCCTGCCCTCTTAACAAGGACTTCACAGCTGAGCTGATGTCCCTCTGACCATGTGACAGTCCTGAGCTCTTCAGCCCAGCCTCTCCATGTTAGGGAAGCTAAGCTGGGACCCAGAAAATGAGCAGCTTTGACTTGGTTAAAAGGGGAAGGAGCCCTACAGCACCAGCCAGTGGGTCAGCAAGCTTGTGACCTAGCACTGTGCAGACATATGGGCCACGTTCCTCCAGGCTGGTCAGGAGGCAGCACACCAGCACAATCCTACACAGTCTTCTGTACATTCTCTGGTTCATCTACTGCCATTGGCAGCCAGAAGGAGAACCTGTGCTGTGCCAGAAACACATGACCTTGTCTGCCAAGCAAGACCAGGCAAGTCCACCACCATCCGATTACAGGGCCACTGTGCACAAGCCTTCTTCAGCCATTCAAGCAAGCAGTCACCACTTTGGACTGCCATGTTTTCAGTGAGCAGGTGAGCAAGTTCTGGCTTGTCAGCTGTTGTCTCCAACTACCTTAGGCAAAAGCACCGATCTGGCTTAATTAGTTTTTCATCAAGGCATCTTGGGTTTTAGGCTTTTTTCTACAGAATGAAAGTACTTTGCACTTGAATGGCTCATCACAGCTCAAGCAACAAAGTGACAGCCACCACCATGCCCACTCATCAGCCCATCTTCAGAGCCAGGGCAGCTTCTGACCCCAGGAAAAAGGACCCATGCTGTGTGAACCAGACAGACTGCAGCAGCCTGAGGGAGTATCATTTCTGACGCCTCCTGCAGCTACTTAAGAAGTCACAGTCCTTGACTGGACTCCTACCACGATGCACTATATCCTCCAGTCTTAAAGGAGGAAAGTAGTACATCATGTGGTAAGAAAGCTATGAAGTGTTTCAGGAGGTACAATCCATGTCAGAAACATCACGTGCCCAAGCCACAGTTCCCACAAAGTGTTGCCAAGTCATAGCATTATTTCCTTCTCATCCAAAATGGAAAAACCATTGATGTTCAGCACTTCTTTGTAATATCAGGAAAAGAATTACCACCACTACCACCCCCCCCAGAAAAAAATTTTAAAAAGGCACTGTTGCTTTTTAGTGTTATTGGAAGTCCACGGTTTCACCTACAAACAGCTGCTGCCAGGAAGGAAAAAAAAAAAAAAAAAAAGAAAAAAGAAAAAAGAAAAAGAAACTTTCCACCTGCTGTAAGTCAAAAACAGTCAGCAGGAGAATTTTGAGCACTTGGCAACCCAGGGAACACAGAAGAGATTCTGCTTCAGGCCATGGTGCTGCTGAACCCTGCCTGATGCAATTGCTGCACACAGATGAGTCTTCCCAGGAACAGCAGGGACACCTCCAGAGATACCACCTGTGCTGCCTGTACTTGCACATTCCGACTACCTGAGTCCTCCGACCTTCCTCTCTCCCACAGCACTGGTCAGGTTTTACACAGACACACTCTGGCTCTGAAAGACCACAGTATCTTCACAGGTGCATGTCACTTGGGACAAAGCTTCTCAGAGCCCCAGCCACACCCTTCAGGTGCTCTTCACAGGGGAACCTGCCGTGCAGCAGATGTACCTCTGGACCAGCACAGCCTGGGGCTGAGGTGCCCATGGAGGAGAGGAATGGCATGAGACCCCATGCAACCTGTGGACACATGGTTTACTGGCAGGGGCACAGACAGCACTGCTGGGACCTGGTGCCAGCACTGCTGGCAAGGCAGCTCCATGCCCAGCCCTGGAGCAGGGCCTTGTTGCAGCAGAACAACAGAGGAAAAGACTAGTGGCAGCTGGCCAGCAGAAGGATGAACCTGAAGCTCCAAATGAGCTACATCCTCCACAGCAATCACCTAGCACAGCCGTCTTCCAAGAGGCCCAGAGGAATCTGTCATGTGGCATCTTTAAGCAAAAGCCAAGTAATACCTGGCCAGACCCAGGGAGCCAGGGGCACATCTTGTAGTTTGCCTGAGAACAGACACAAACATCAGAGGGGCAGGGTGACTGGCGCTGTCTATTGCTGCCAAATACTTGTGAAGATGGTCCCTTTGTCTCTTTTAGCTTGACCAGACATACTACTGGTGGCCAGAAGTCATTAGTGACCACAAGCACAAGTTAGCTGTTCACTGCTTCTCTTCCCAGCCAATCTGCAGGGCAGTGTCAGCTGTTAGCTTTCTTTCTGAAGTCATTTGCAAGTCTGGCCTGTACCATTACACCCTCACTGTGCCCTGGTTTCCTGCAGACATAAGAGGCTTCACATCTGAATCCGTTTTAAAATACGAGACTCTGGACATAGCATGAAAAGACTTCAGGCACCAAATAAAAATCATTTTAGCAAAGGCCCTATATCCTTGCCTGGCTCATATATTTAGAGCAGAAAGGGAGAAGTAAGAATAGCTTTGTGTATGGTCCATTACACACAAACTGAAGAAAATGATAAACAGAATGTTCAAGGTGGAAAGGAGAAAAATCAATACTTCCCCCCTGAATAGCTTTCACTTCTAAAAATAGACTTGTGTGGAAGTGTGTGAAGACTTTCATCCCTTCAGCTATATCTCTCTGGACAAGAACTGCCAGCACAGAAGGAATGTTCCCCTCTAATTTCCACTTAGCTTTCCAAGAGTAACTTCTTTTCACAGTGATGAAAAGAACTGCCTCTGAGTGTGTAGTCGGATCCTCTTCCCCAGCCCCTGTATGCACAATACCATGAAATCAAGCAGCTCACCCCGTTAGCAACACTTTCATGCCACTTGCAATTGGCACAACTGGGGGGGGGGGGGGGGAAGATTCTGTGCAGAACTCCACATATTGGCACTGATCTCCATGTCCTGGTGCAGACCTTGAACCAACAAATATGCCTGTAAAGTTTGGCACTCTAGAGTATTTCCAGTGTCTTCCTGGGATTGTTTGCACAGAAGAAAACTCACCTCAGCATATACAAGTTCAGGGCAGGCAACGCAACAGGTTCCTCCATACCTGTTGGTAAAGATGATCTTTACATGCGCCTTGGATTTCACTGAGCATGAAGACTATATGCTGGGAAACAACTTCTGCATAGCCTTTTGGCAAATGCCAAGAAAGGAAGAATAAGGAAAGGGAAAATATATGTACTTGAAAAATATTGATTCGGGAATTTCATGCTGCATACAGAGCCATTTCACAAAAGCCTAAGAGCTTCTCTTCAGCTTTAAAAATGACAGGCTTTTTGCAAGCATTAGAGCCCAGATAACTAAATACCATTAAACACACTGGTCTATTTGCTAGCAGCTTGCTTAGCAAGAATTTAGAGGGTAATTTACCAAAACTTAGAGGAGCAAAACCCAGGATAAATTAGATAGCACTACACTTGGAAATGTGTGCCATATGCCTGCTACCAAGGGCTAAATTAGAGAAGCAAAGGAGTCTCCACCACAGCAAGGTCCACACTTGGCTGCAAGCCCAGCTGCACCCAAATGCTGCCATTTCTGCTGCCAAGCCACTCTTTCCATAGCAATTGCAGTTGGTACAGGACGTGACCAAGAAGCTTTGGTGGAAAAGAACTTCAACTGCCATTTCCTGGAAGGCTTCACTGCCTTCTTTCAAGCCCCCTGTCCATCCAGAGCCCTCCTACCCCTCTACTCTTGTCTGAGAAAGACCTGTCCCCACATTAACATCTCTATTATCTCTTTAGTATCATGGGGCTGGACAGAGGGCCAGCCTGTTCCTTTGGGTTGTGCTGTGTCCTTGCAATCATTCCAGTGCACCCTTCCTTTTGGCCTTCCCACCCAATTTGGTCCCAGAGCTTACTCATCAGTCTTGCCAGAGCTGCATGGGCTGATTCACAAATGGAGCAAGGATTAGGTGCCTCTCTAGCTGATGTCAGCTGGAATTTATGCAAGGAGAATGAAATGCTGCTTTGCAGACTTCCAGAATTTTTTTTCTTTTCCAGCTTGGATTTTTATCAGGTTGTATGACAGTGCTCTGAACATTTCTCTCTCTGCCTTGCTACAGAGAACCCCATATGGGAGTGGGAACAGCACCACAGAAAGAGATAACGTGGAGGAAATGGTTCACTAAGGGCTTCCTATCTAACATGACTATCATTTCCATCTCCAATTCTGCAGATTCTTCTGGGCCAGCAGGACTGCTCCTCCAGGAGAAGACCCCCATGACTAACGGGCTTCCTAACATTTCTTGTCTTGTAGCCCTTTTAGACCATTCAGCCTTATCTCCCACATCTCACTGGCAGGTTAAGTCTCAGCCAAATCTGCTAGGAAGGAGAAACTTCAGATAGCTTCCCACTACTGTAGTAAACCCGCCTTCAACAAGGGAGCCACAGACAAGCTGTTGCAGAGAGTCAGCAAAAATGCATGATACTCAAGAGGTGGAGATCAGCATGCACATCCAGAACAGGTTACCCAGGCGGAAGCTGGCACGTGTGTTTTCGGTGGTTAGATAGCCATCATGAGCACATACAAATGCAGCAAATCCAATCACCTTGGTCAGCAACACAAATCTGTAACACCTACCAGACGAACACGCACTGCTGCCCTGATCTTTCTTATCCACTGACCTCCACAGAGTTCTGATCTCTGTGCTCCAGCTGCCCCACAGAAATCCTGCCTTTGCTCAGCAAGACCACTGCCCTTGGCGATGAAGAAGCTCTCCACAGAGTGCTGCACCTGATGCTTGCATGTTAAAGCTACTCTGACTTCTGCTCCCTCAAGCTCAGGTGAAATTTCTGTCACAACATTTTCCCATTGTGGTTAAAAAGCCAAAATCACTGACTGTGAATTCCACAACAGAGAGGTGTTGGGTTTTTTTTTGTTTGCTTGTTTTGTTGTTGGGGGAGGCGGGGGGTGTGTATAGCTTTCTCCCATGAAAAAGAAAATTAGCTTACAGCGTTTGGTGCAAGATCAGGCCAGAAACCACTAAACAAATCACCTAAATGAAAAGAGAGGCACACAAAATTCAAGGTCATGAACATTTCATTCACACGGAAATAGCAGAAGCAGCTGCCACCTAGCAAGGCAGGTAGTTCTGGATAAAAGGTAACAGCAGGACACTAGACAAAACCTCAGAGCCGCCGTCTTTCTGCTAGACCCCTGGGTTAGTATGGCACAATCTCTCCCACTCTATCAGCCTGGCCACCTCCAGCTAAGCCAGTGCGGCCACGCTCATTTCTTTGATGACAGTTCTGGGGCAGACATCCCTGGAGCTGGCTATAAACTCCGGTAGCAAAGCAATTTTCCACGTGGCTTTTGAGAAACAGTCAATGTGGAGCGAAACCAACAGTACTACTTACTGCAACACCTCTTTCAGCCGAAACCGCGAGTTTGACCGTCTCGGCTGACACGCGCTCCTCCGCACCTCCGCTGGCACCGCCGGCAACGGGACCCAGCCCCCCCCCGCTCGCCGCTCCGGGGCACGCCCGCGGCGAGAGCGGCTGCAGCGCTGGACAAGGCGCAGGGAGCGCAGCGCCGCGGCCCGAGGGCCGGCCCGAGCCCTCCCGCTCCCGCAGCGAGAGGAGCTCCACGGCCGCCTCCAGCCGTCCCGCGCCCCACGGCCCCGAGCGCCCCGTGGCCCCCACGCCTCCCAGCCCGCTCCTCGGCGGGGGCTCCAGCGGGGCGGACCCGCGCCCCCGCCCAGGGCAGGGCAGGACCGCGGGCGCAGGGAGACCTGCCTGGGGAGCCCCGAGGTGCAGCCGCGGGGCGCGGCCCCTGCAAGGGGCGCAGGGCGGAGCCCAGCCGGGGCCGAGCCCTGCGCCGCCCGCGCTGCCGCCGGGAGCCAGGAGCTGGCCGGCCGGGGGCAGCCCGCCTGGGCGAGGGCCCCGAAGCCGCCGCGCCGTCGGGGGCTCTCTGGGCCGCCTCTACCCGGGGCCGGGAGTCCCGCAGCTCCGATGCTCCTGGGACAGGAGGGGACGCACGCCCAACCCCGCCGCCGCTGCAGAGAAAGGCTCCCCCGTTACCTGCTGCTGGGAGCGGAGCACGGAGCCGTCGGCGGCGGTGCGGCAGGTGCGGCCTCTGCCCAGGAAGGCGGGGCCGGGGCAGCGGAGAGCGGCGCACGGCCTGCCCGGGGCCTCGCCCCCGCCCCGCCCCCCACAGCCTGCCAGCCGGGAGAACCGCCTCCGCCTCGCTTTCTGCTCTCCCCGTCGCCTGTCTGCTCGCCCCTGTTTCGAGGGCCCGTCGCGGTGGGCGGCACGTCGCCCAAGGGAACCCGCGTTCGGACCCACCACAACCCCGCCGATAAAGACAATTAAAGCGGTCCCGTTTGCACAGAAAATTGGGCAGTCGAGCCATGACTCCCATGCCTACGGCTGCAGCCGGCCTGCCCCCTCTTGTCCCGCAGGTCTCCTGCAGGCTACCTTACACCACGTGCTGCACCTGCACTGTCTTTGAGCAGCTTTTTCTGACTCTACACATTGCCAAGGAAGACCCAGGTTTTCCCAGCCTCTGCAATGTTTTGGAGAGGCTAAATCCGGCAGCCTGATAGAGGTGAAGCTGCTGCACCTCCTTGCCCCCAGGTCCAACCAGCAAGCGAGACTGAGAATGTATTCCCCAAAGGCACATATAAAAACACATACCTACTGCACATACCTACATGGCCGTCCACACAGAGCAACACTGACACGCACTCAGCGACCACACAAACAGCACCAGCAGCCTCAACTTGTTCTCCTCTCTGGCTGATCAGCATAAAGGTCCCTTTATATATACGTGGGAAATACGTATATATATGTGTGTGTGTGTGTGTGTGTGTGTGTAACATGGGTCCCTCCAGCAGCCAGGCACAGATACTGGTAGCTGCCCCTGGGTCCCAGTCTCCCCAGTTGCTGGCACCTACAAGCACATAGAAGTCCCTGAGGCCATAGCCCCACTCCAGCAGCTGGATCAGACCCTTTTGCACACACCAGCACTGACACACAGACATACAGAGCTGCCCAGGACTGCCCTGGTCCCCTCAATAGCCAGCCCCTCTGGGGGTCTTGCCCCTAGAGACCCACACCCCCCCGACTCCCTGGCCACATCACCTCGTTGCCGCTCGTCCAGCTGGATCATCATCAGCACTCACACGCTCACTTGCACACCCACGCTGCTCCAGGTGCTGCACCACTGACACATGGGCTGCTCTGACACACATGCACACACCAGATAGAGAGCCCCTCACTCAGGAAAACTGCTAGAAGTGGAGTTGAATAAGGTTGCAGGACAGACTGTGCAGACCCAGCGCAGAGCACGGCCAGACAAGTGTCCTGACCAGAAAAGTTTATATGCTGCCGGCCTTTTTTATCCCCTTATCGCTCTGTTTTCCCACGTTTGTTCTCCCCAAACCATGTTGATGCCTGCATTTCCCTACATTTGGTTCCTCCCCTGGGCATCCTGTAGTGCAATCCCAGAATGCTCTTCCCCTGTACCCCATAGTGTGTCCCATGTTGATGGCAGGAACCACCTCCCTTGGTCCAAAGGGTACTCAGATGTTGACTCCTTTTGATAGGTTTCATGCCTGGACTGTGGGCTGAGCCTTTCCTGGGACAGCCCTGGGAGGGCCCTGGACAGGATTTCCCTTCCTCTGAGTCCCTAATTTGTGTTCCCAACTGCCTTTGTGCCCCTGTGCTCGTCTGGGCTTGTGGAGGTGGGCCTCTGATGGGCTGATGACTCCTGTATGGGCCTGGGAGTAGACAGGGCAGAGTATTACTTGGGTTTCCCACCCTGTCGTCGCCTCTCTGTGCTCCTCTGTGGGTGTGCAGAGCCACTTTTATCACGTAACACAGTGTGCAGTGCTCCTGATACTCTGGGTATAAAGGGCTTGGTGGTGCTAAGGACAAAGAAAGTGGGTGCAAGGCTGCTTGAAGATTGCGTAGCACTGTGTGACTTTCATTAGGCATTGCACAAATGGGGACACAGAAACCCACATCCACTGTGTCAGCTCTTCCTTTCCTTCTTTGACACCAGCCTTTGCTGTGAAAATGCCCTGCTCTGTGTTTAAACTCTTCTGCGACTGCCTGCAGCTCTTTATTTAGCACAGGGCTGGTCAGGAAACGAAGACTCACCTATTGAAAGGTATTGATTTTTTCTGTTTTGTGCCTTTCTGGTTTTGCTCTTTCATACTCCCTAATTAGCCAGAGTATTTCTGCACTGCGGGTCCTTCTGCCTTTACCTTTGCTGCTCTTTCTGCTCCTTTTCCAGGGACTGCTCTCCCAAATCAACTCACCCACAGAAACTATGGTTATTTGTCTTTTCTGCTGATGTAAAAGTTGAATTTGTCCGGCACCTTTCATGATCAGTACTACTTCGTGATCACCGAACTTAACCAAAAATTAGGTTGGGGCCTGACATCTGTAATTAATATAACATTAAACAGTGCCCAGGAAAAGGGTTTGCATCAACTGCTGATTCATGCAGCTTTCCTGGACAATCTGCATCACATTTCCCTTCCTACCAGTGCCCCTGGATGGTGTTTTCAAAGCAATCTGCACAGGAAGCAGAAGCTTAATTAAAAAAGAAATTAAGCCATAGTTCTCTTTCCTGGGGATAAAAAGTGGTATCCACTAACAAGAGAAATCAGAGCTTCATGCCAAGCTACCAAATGTATTAGATTTGTACCTGTGTGTGGTGGAACTGAGCATGTGGTTTTCTTCTCTCTGATTATTCTAAGTTTCAGAAGCCTGGGAAACATTTCTCCAGAAAGTTATGAGACATTTTGTCTCTAAATAGAGTTCTTCGTTGCCCATGTTTTGATCATGTCACAGCTGACCTTCTGCCTGGGGAAACATTTCAAAACTATTTGGAAGCTTCCAACTTGTTGCTGCTTGCCTGCCAAGCTGTTTCTATGAAGAGTGCAAGAATATCAAACCTCTGGGAGCTGATCCTAGTCATGAGCTGAACCTGTGAACCCATCTCCATGTCCCGTGATCCAGACAATTGCTCTAGAATTGCTGGACTTAAGGATCCAGAAAGCTGCGTCTGCTGAAGAAGAATAACTAAGACTTTGTGAAGTAGAAAAAACCTTCACATTTCACATATCTGAAAAATTGAACTTAGTGGAGTTCCTTAGTCTGGATGTGGCGGGGCTGCCCAGCCATGTTTGAGTGCCTGTGTGCTGCAGCTTTTTGGTTCCATGAGCTGTGCAGGGACAGCTCAAGTTCCCCGACATTGTGCCTGCCCTTCTGCAGGATAAAGCTGCAGACAAGGCACAYCTTTATCCTTCAGCCCTCTCTGTGTGGTTGGCCATGCCATTCTGCTGCTGCTGCCTGGTCCAGTTGTCTGATGATGTTTGACCCATCGAAGGTCATTGAACATTATGTGAGTGACCCAAACTACCTTAGAATCATAGAATCATAGAATGGTTTGGATTGGAAGGGACCTTTAAAGGTCATCTAGTCCAACCCCCCTGCAATGAGCAGGGACATCTTCAACTAGATCAGGTTGCTCAGAGCCCCGTCCAACCTGACCTTGAATGTTTCCAGGGATGGGGCATCTACCACCTCTCTGGGCAACCTGTGCCAGTGTCTCACCACCCTCAGCGTAAAAAATTTCTTCCTTGTATCTAGTCTGAATCTACCCTCTTTTAGTTTAAAACCATTACCCCTTGTCCTGTCGCAACAGACCCTACTAAAAAGTCTGTCCCCATCTTTCTTATGAACCCCCCTTTAAGTATTGAAAGGCTGCAATAAGGTCTCCCCGGAGCCTTCTCTTTCTCTGGGCTGAACAACCCCAACTCTCTCAGCCTTTCCTCATGGAGAGGTGTTCCAGCCCTCTGATCATTTTTGTGGCCCTCCTCTGGACCAGCTCCAACAGGTCCATGTCTTTCTTGTACTGGGGACCCCAGAGCTGGATGCAGTGCTCCAAGTGGGGTCTCACCAGAGCAGAGTAGATGGGCAGAATCACCTTCCTCAACCTGCTGGCCATGCTTCTTTTTATGCCCCCCAGGATACCTTCTTAAAATACAACATGGCATGTGTGACCAGAGGAAGACGGAGCAGCTCAGAAAACAAAAGAGGTGAGAAAGACATGTTGCAGAGGYGGTTGCACTGGAGTCCGTCCAGAGAAATGGCACTCATGAGGAGGGCGTGTGTCCATCCAAGCCTTTCTGTGTGTACCATCTCTCTCTCCCCAGTGGGAAGATCTGTCTGGCAGGCCAGGCTGTAGGTTGAGCCAGGGCATCTCTCTGAATCTCTCCTGTAGAGTGCCTGCCTCTGTGTGCTTAAGAAGGACATGTCCCGCCTGTTTACAGCTCACCCTAATGCCCTTGCTAATAGCCAGCTTCTTCAGTGTAGACAACAAACCAGGCCAAGAGACAGCGCTGAGAAGCTCCAAAAGCCTGCTGTGCAGGCACCCCTCACCAAGCTTTTTTTAAGGAAACACTTTCAGATCCCTTAGCAAGGCATGGACAAATGAACCTATGAAGCAGAAAAGCTCAAATTACATGAGAGCCAAACTATACAGTCCACAATTTGCGCTTGAAACTTCTGTCTTCTTTCTTACATCTTTGACAATGTGTTTCAACGACAGAGAGCTCAAAAAGGAACCCACAATTTTTTACCTGTGCTAGAAGGCAAAAAGGAGAGAGCGTGACAAGAGAAACACTTCTGTTGATGATGTAAGTGACCAGAAAACGTTTCTCTTGAAGGTTCAAACTCACTCAAACAGTGCAGACAGGTAGCATAATATTCTGCTACATGCTCTAATTCTACTTAGAGTAGCGATTGCTTCTTAAAGTGATACAGACAAATGATACAAATGATACCGCCTTTCTGGTTCCCTTCTGCATAAAGGTCAGTACATTAAACCTTTTGAAGACATCAGAAATCATGTTCAGCCACCTGGTACATGGGCAGAACATGCTGTGGCTATGCGTCACAATCTTTGGGGGATCACATTTCCTGTTAGCTCTGTCTCTCCCTGTCCCAGATCACAGGTAAATGGATGGCAAGTCTGAAATATTTGCCTTGAGGCTCTGGTGTTGCTTTTTAGCATTTTTTTTTTCACTTCTGTCTGAAGCTTTTAGGGATGGTTTCACCACCCGAGCGTACAAAGCAGCACAGGGGGTCGGGCAGCAGCTTGTGCAGCTCCACGAGCAGCAGGGCCACTTACTGGCAGGGCCACATTCTGCTCCTCCCAAGGTTAAGGGGAAACAGCGGGAAGAGAAATCTTCCCATGGTGTGCCAGGAGTGCCAGGGTACCCTGAGCCCTTTGTGCTATAGTCCCAGATCATAGTAGAATGATGGGACTGGCTGAAGGGTGATAGAACAGACCTGGAGTCTTGGGGACATCCCTGGGATGCCTGAATTGAGAACTGATGGATGATTTCAAACTATCTGACCTCACATGGTCTGACTGAGGCAGATTCCAATATGACTGGTCAAATAACACTGCTTTCAGTATTGTCTCTCTCAGAGAAGAAAGATCACAGCTCGGGAGTGCTAACTTTGGTGATGAAAAGCTCATCTGCACACACAAGAAGAGGCCCGAGCCGCAGGAGATCCGCAGTGACACCCTCAGAGCCATGAGCCCCTGCCCAGCTCCTTCCAGTCCCAGGGGAGCTCAGCCCCATGGGCTGGGGCACACCCATCCTCTCCCAAGCACCTCACAGACCCGGGGTCACTGCCAGGGGTATAGGACATGCTTTGGGGTGCAGGGGAAGAGCATTCTGGGATTGCACAAGGCTTATTACAGGATGCCCGGGGCGGGGAACCAAATGTGGGGAAATGCAGGCATCGACATGGTTTGGGAAGAAAAAATGTGGGAAAACAAAGGGATAAGGGGATAAAAAGGGCCGGCAGCATATAAACGTTTTTCTGGTCAGGATGCTTGTCTGGCCATGCCCTGCACTGGGTCAGYGGAGTCTGTCCTGCTGCCTTATTCAATTCCACTTCTAGCGGTTTTCCTGACAGACTTTCTACAGTGTGCATGTGTTTTCATGGTGGTCTCAGGCTAGAAAGGGGAGCAGGTTGAGGCTGCTTGTGCTGTCTGCGTTTGAGTGAATGCTTAGGGTGTCTGTCTGCGTTGATGTGTGTGGCCAACCATGTACAGTACTGTCGTGGTTTAATCCTGGCACCTAAACACCACGCAGCTGCTCGCTCACCCCCCCGCTCTGGTGGGATGGAGGAGAGAATCGGGAGGGCATGAGTAGGTAAGCTCGGGGGTTGAGATAAAAACAGTTTAATAATTTAAATAAAACAAAGTAGAACAGTAATAATAACAGTGATAATAACAACAACAATAGAATATACAAAGCAGGCGATGTACAATACAATTGCTCACCACCTGCCGAACTGACGCGTGCCCGAAATGCAAGTGCCTGTCCCAGGATCCAGAGCCCCCCCACCCCCCCCACCCCTTGGTTTTTATACTGAGCAGACGTCATATGGTACGGAATACCCCATTGGCCAGCTGGGTCAACCACCCTGGCTGTGCTCCCCCCGCCAGCTTCCTCTGCACCTGGCAGGGCATGGGAGGCCGAAAAGTGCCCGGTGCAAGCACCACCCAGCACCACCCAAAACATCAATGGGCCATCAACGCTCCTATTATACCAAACTCAAAACACAGCACACCCGCCCCCCAGCTACTGGGAAGAAAGTTAACTCTGTCCCAGCCGGAACCAGGACAAGTACACATGTACCTGTGTACTGTAAGGGTGTGCATGTGTGTGCATGCGCTTTCTGGTAACACCTGCTCAGCGTCGCTCCTGGCTGGGCTTGGGTGCAGCAGCCTCACTTCTCTTGGGCTGCCAGATCTGGCCTTCTCTGACAGGGAGCAGTCAAAGATTATTTTGTTTGCTGGCAGGCCAATTCCAGCAGTCTGGCAGAAGCAGACAGGGGAGGCTGGAGCATCGCCACTAGCCCTGTCCATGCTGCAGCTTGAGGCTGCTGTGCTGGTCTCCTTCCAGCTCTGGGGAGCAACCACCACGGGTACAGCTTCAGGCTTTCACAGAAGAGCCAGAGGTGGCCTGAGTATTGCATATGGAGGTGACAGGAGAAGCAGAAGAACCCCTTGTTGGAGGTGTGCTCCCTCCAGGAGGAGCAAACTCAGCTCTGCTGCCTGAGCACTAACCTGTCTGCCAATGCAGGCAGTGAGGAAAGGGGTGGACTAAAGCCACATTGTCATACACCAAGCGGCCATCACTGGGACCAGGCTGGCAGGCTGCTGGCCTGGGGATGTATGGTGKGATGGTGACCTCTGATGGTAAAGGAAATCCTATCACAGAAAACTAGCCTGTAGTTTTCTGTGTCACAGTCTGGCCCCTGAGGTGCTGAGCCCCAGATGTCCAGACATGTGGTGAGCATGCAAGGGTCCCAGGGCAGAGGCCAGACCAGTGCTCTCAGTGAGCACTGTCCTGCTGCTCCTTCTCTTCCTGCTACACATCAGGGACTGTCCTCCTGCCCCAGGTCCCCACCAAGCAGGATGTAGCTGGTGAGGCTGCTGGGGAGATACAACCTACAGCAAAGGGGATCAGGGAGCTGGGTAGAAGCATGACGCTGCTGTGAAGTGTGAGACTTTCAGCCCAAGGTGCCCTAAGCCCTAAGCCTAACTCAGCCATTCATGTGGTAGGCACCGTCTCTTCACACTGTGTCTCTCTGGGCCCCAGTGTGCCTTTTCACTGTGCCCATAGCAATGCAGAGGTGAGGTGAGGGCATGAGTCTTCCTGCCCTGGAGTTGTTCTGGTGTGTTTTAACAGCACTATGTGGATTTACATTGCTGAAGTGTCTGCTCTGGTATGGTTTTGCTCCTTTTTATCACCCAGTTTACATAATCCCCAGGATACCCTGTGGGCCTGAATGCTGCCTTATTTCTTGTTACTTGCTCTACAGAAAAATAACATCTCTCCCACAGTCCTAGTGTCAGCTAAGGATGTCACTCTCCCCAGCAGTACTATGCCAAATGCACCCCAGAGAATCTACACAGTCTTCTACCTTGTTCCTAGAAGAGGTCAGTGTGATGTATTTTTAAAAGTCTTTCTCTGCTTAAGCTCCTTGCCATTTTGCTTCCGCTTTGGATTAGCCATCCAGTTGACAGCTCTGCTACAGCACAGTGTTAGAAGGAGTAGATGCAGTTTCCGTTTTGGAGTCTGTCATTCAATGAAGTTATCCATGCCAGAGAGTCTTCCCCCTTGTACAGTCACCAAGAGTCCTGCTGGAAAGGTGTGATTGGCACTGCTGACTTCCCTGGCCCTAAGTAGCTGCCATTAGCTGCAATCCATACCAGAGCTTCTGGCTGGAATTAGTGAAAGGAAAAGACTTCAGACCTGGTGAAGTCAGAGGCAGAGCTCTAACCGTGTATAGTCAGGTGCCTATCTTGCAGACTTTTCCTCTCCGGTGAGATGGGGGTGATGTTACCTGCCTCAGAACTGAGGAGAAGGGATGAATGGATGGAAGACCATGCCATTTCTGGGTGTCTGTTACTGTAGTCCTGGACAGTATGAGTACTGAGTGAGCAATGGGCACTGATCTTGCTGTACAGCTGCCCCGGACACCATGTACAACAGCTGCATTTAGCTGCACACCATTTGAGTAGACAAACTTGCTGGAAACTTGCAGAATCCTATATAACAGCCCTTGTCTTCTTTCCTGACCTTCACACCAGAGGCTGCAGATCCAGGCTGGAAAACACAGGAAATAAAGAGGAAAGCTGTTCACTAGTGACTGTCACAAAAGAAAACAGCCTGTGGACTGAAATGGTAGACCAAGCTTCACAGGCAATACTGCCAGGGCAGTCCTGTTTGTGAGGGTCTGCCAGAGCATTCTCCTTTATGAGGGAGACCTGCCTTGCGTTAAATGAACCAGCCTAAGCCAGCCTAACTCAGACACTCTTTGCCCTGGTTAAGCCTGGGTTAGATACCCATATCTTTTCATGTGCCTGGGCAGCACTGCCTGCAGAAGATGTCTCAGTCCTAGACTCAATATACATGTGGTCTTTAGCCACATCTGGTTTTAGATCAGCTGAACTGAAAGCAGTGAGTATGGATGCTCCAGCTGCAAGGCGCTGGGGAGCCAATGCATTGAGCATCAGACTCCAGAAGCAAGGGCCACGCACACTATTTGTGCACCCATGCACTAGGATAGATGGCATCGTGCTCTACACCAGGCCTCAGAAGCTGGGAGGCATCAGTGGGGTGGGTGGGAACTGTCCCTTCAGCTTGAATTGGCAGTCACATTAATTTGCTTTTTGGGCTGGTTTGATGAAGCCCAGAAAATGTATCTTTGCACAGTCTGACCGACTGTGTGGAGCCCATAGAGAGAGACTACAGAGTGTCAAGCTGAAATTTATTGRCCAAAGAGAAAGTCTTTTTGTTTGCACAATGGCAAATGCTGCCATTAGTGTATGTATTGATATTGATTCTTTTGATGGGGTGAAAGGGTCAACATGGGACGTAGCACCAATGCTCCAGCACTATCTACTTTGCGTCCCTCTAGTGCTTCTGCAAGGCTTCCCCTGGGCCTCTAAAATGCCTTTGATAGCATCAGTGATAAATGTCCTGATCCAACTCCAGAAATGGAGGTTTCTGGCATTTCTCTGAATCTTACTGATAGATGCTCAAGGGGCCAGGGCAGGCTAATGCTGCCTTGCTTAAGGGAAAGGCATGCTGTCCTTTCAGCTGGCTGATGAGCCATCTCCAGGATGTGGGAGAGGCCCTGGAGAAACACCCCAGAGCACTGTATGGAGGGCCACCTCACAAAACATCTTCATTGACAAGGATCAAGCCATCTCAGTGAGTTCCTTTCCCCTACAAACCTGCCAAAAAGCATGATCAGGGCAGATATAATTTCTGAGCACTTTTTCTCGCCTGCCTTCTGCACTAGCTGTGTCTTACCCCAGCACTTCATGGGAGAGGGAGAACCCCTGGGGCAAGAAGTCTGAGTTTTCACTAGTGTGTCCTAGCTCAGGTCCCCAGGCAGCTCAGGTCCCCAGGCAGCGCCCCATGAGCCCTGCTCATCCAGCCCCTCTTCTCTGCATTCCCACCCAGCATGCAGCCCTGCCACTTTCACCTGGAGTCTCTGTTCCTTGGCCTGTAGAGCTTGTTTGCACCTAGATCCTGCAGTTTTCCAGATAGCTTCCACTCGCCCACAGCAATGGCAAGATGAAGCCAGAACCTCCCTCAGGCACAAACAAGTCATCCGAATCACAGGCTGTCGTGGTTTAACCCTGGCAGCACCTAAACACCACGCAGCCGCTCGCTCACCCCCCCGCTCCAGTGGGATGGGGGAGAGAATCAGGAGGGCAYGAGTAGGAAAACTCGTGGGTTGAGATAAAAACAGTTTAATAATTGAAATAAAACAAAGTAGAACAGTAATAGTAACAGTGATAACAACAACAACAACAATATACAAAGCAGGCAATGCACAATGCAATTGCTCACCACCTGCCGAACCAACGTGTGCCCGATATGAGAGCCCATCCCCGGGACCCAGAGCCCCCCCCACACCCTTAGTTTTTATACTGAGCATGACGTTGCATGGTATGGAATACCCCATTGGCCAGCTGGGTCAACCACCCCGGCTATGCTCCCCCCTCCCCCGCCAGCTTCCCATGCACCTGGCAGGCCACTCAGCACCACCCAAAACATCAATGGGCCATCAATGCTCCTATTATACCAAACCCAAAACACAGCACACACCCCCCAGCTACTGGGAAGAAAGTTAACTCTGTCCCAGCCGGAACCAGGGCACAGGCACAAGAGCATGTTGCTTTCTTTGTTGTGCATGCAGGGGGATGCCTGGACCTGGGCCTACTTCTTGGTGATTTTGCCATTGGAGTAAAGAGGCAGCCAGACCATGCCTATCCTCGGTACATGAAATGCACCTTGACTTATGTGGACCTTAACTGGTTGACATGGAGTGAACTGGTTTCCTTGCTAGGTTGGTACGCAAACCAATGCAAATTCATATTCTGTGTCACCTTGTCAATCTTTTCTCAGCAAGGCTAGAAAAAGCTGAACCTGTTTTTAAACAATGTTAGGAAGTGATGGGTAGCTGCCAAAGCCATCACACCTAGAAGATGCACCTATGTGGCAATACTAGTAATGGATTACCTATGTGGTAATCCATTCACCTGGGTGTTCTCAAGTCTGTTAGGGAAAGCAACATGCCTTCCTCTTCATCCTCCTGACCAGGACAGTAGGTTTGATAAGCATGCTATGGCCAAAACAACAGGTTTGGTTTAAGATTCTGCTCTAGCAATGGTGATCACACACAGGGCTGCGTGGCTGCTTCCTCCATGCAGCACTGGTCACAACATTTGTGTACCTTGGTATTCCCTGTTTCTTGACCCTCCTTTTCACAATCCTTGTACTTCCTTTGTCTGTCACAGTCTCCTCCCAAAGGAACAACTGGATTCTAACTATTTTTTTCCCATTGATATAATGTTTTTTTTTTTTTTTAACATCTGTGTCCAGTTTGGTATTTCTGATACTGTTACCTAGGTAATCTTGGCATTATGTGCTATTACTGACAGTTACTGAGGAACTGCTGGCCTTGCCCCAGAAGGACCCCAGTGCTTCTCCCCAGTTTTCTGTGAAGTTTGGCCTTTCCTCACATCACTGCTCCATAACCACTTGGGAGATCCAGCTGTCCCTTGTGGCATTATCTGCAACTTTCGTCAGCTTTTCACACTGTTACCTGCCATATGCAGCCATTTTACATACCATGTCATGCAGTTGTCCATGTTCTGTTCAGAGACCTTAACCTCAGGCCAGTGCCCAGTCAGTGGCTGTAGCCCCAGGAAATGGAAAGTAAAATTCTCAGGCAATTACAGGACTAAGTAAAACATGGTATGAGCTGTCAAAGCTGTGCAGTTTGGAGGTTTGAGGGAATTCTGGAAAATTGCTACAAATATTTCAAGGACATCTCAGGAAGTTGTTCGTGCTGCTGTCAAAACCCAAAGCCAATGCCTTCTGTCCTTGCCAGTTGCTCCATACCTGAAGCCTCCTGCCTATCCAATGCAGATGTCTCCCAAAGGAAATGTTTCTCATTCCCCCATCTCACAAAAGGACAAGGAGAATGGGGTGGCTCCAGTGAAACAACTTGTGGCAACAACTTTCCAGTCAATGTCCTTGCAGAGTCCTTGCTTATGTCGCTCTTCAGCAGCATTTTTTTGTCTTCTCCTTGCTCCAGTCTCCTTTCAATACTGTGTCATGTTTGATTCAGCTTTGCCCAGATTTGCCCAAGTTCCTTTATCTTCTCCAGAGCAATGCTTGGGAAAACAGCATCACTTCCGCTTTTCAAATACAAACCAGGACTGGGAGGACCAATAGGCTTGAAATGTAGGATGAGACTCCTTGCTTTTCTGCCAAGATGGGCTTGTGACCTGCCAATCTGTTTCTGCTAGCAAAGACCAGAGAAACCCGCCATTCAGAATGAAACCTCGAGTAAATCAACAAGATTTCCTGGAAGCCAGCAGAACAAGGCTAGTTTATGTCAGCTGCAGATCTGGCAGCTCTATTGTATTTTCCTCCAGCGCCTTGCTGTAAAGCTCTCAGGAGGCCAGTCTTACAACTTCTGTGACCAGAAGAGGTTGCCCCTTCATTTGCACTGGGGATTGGGATTGAATGTCCTGCAAATGTGCTGGGAGTAGGGTGATTTGGGAACACTCCTCCTTGGCCATCCTTTGCAAAGTCAGGGAGGGCCCTCGAGGTAGCACAGAAAGGCAGGAAAGCTCCCCCAGCCAGTGGGAGATGCAATTAGCCCCGTTAATCACTGGCACAATGAAAGCAGCTGCTCTGTAATTGGCTTTGCCTCAGGACATAGGCAGCTTAGCTGAGAGAAATCAGTTTTTTTTTAATTATCTGCCTATTGTGCCTGATCCCAAGGAGCACAGGCAGAGCAGGGTGGACTGCAGAACGCAGATGTCTTGTGGGGGTGGTGGGGAGAGCCACAAGACACTGCCTGCTTCCTTGATCCTCTCCAGGCATCACTAGTGCCTGTGTCCATCTCTGACAGTATTCCTGGCATTTGAGGAGTGCTTCTGAAAGCATTGCCAGCTGCCTGCCACGGGCAGAAAATGTAGGGCTTGGCTGGCTGAAGCCTGTATGGTGCAGACAGAGCTCAAGAGTGAGGACTGAGGGCTGTGTGCACAGTTCTCTGTGTGAGTCTGGTCTCAGGCCTGAATCAGCTCCTATCCCTAAAAAAGGGCACAATTCAAGTCAGCATTCACAGCCATCCATTATCCTGTCTGAAACTCATCCACAGCCCAGCTTCCCGTAACCTCCAACTCCTAGAGAGGGGGTTTTGTGGTTGGCAAGGGGCCTCTCCAAAGCCAAGATCCCTGGCCCTCTCAGTCTCTTTGTATTTGTTAAATATTACTGGCCTCCGACGGTCTCCCTGGACTTGTTTGGGAATGGGGGTTGCCTTTGTACAAGACCTTGCATGATGGGGTTCTGTGTTGGGGTGAAGGCTCCTCTGTACTAAACAAAGCAGCACAGATAAGTCAGTTACTAGCTGAAGCAGTAACAAACTCTGCAGATCAGCAGTGGTACCAAAGACAGTGGTGCATAACTCAGGAGACAGTGCATGATTCGGGAAAGCTAGCAGAGCCAGATGCACATTGACTCAGTGTCAAATGAATTCTTCACTCCAGTTAGAGAAAAACAGGTATCTATTAAGTCCCTTTGTAAATAGATTACCCAGAACGAAGGCACTCAGAAGAGTTCAGAGGGGCCAGCAAGGCAACCTCTGCTACTGCCTGATGCGGCTATAACCCTCTCTCCCCAGTGATCAAGCACATCGAGACTAGTTTGCTCTTCAGGACTGTGTTCTCATGCACACCTCACACAGTGGTACCACACAGACTGGGAAGACAGCGGGGTTGGCAGCAGGGGATATGATGACACGGCCAGAGCTGCTGAGTTTAAGGCTGTTGTGCTGTGACATGCTTTGAAGTGTCGTGAGGTGTAATTGCAAAAGCAGGCTCTGCTTCATCTGTGTGCATCTCCCCTAGACAGAGCTGYACGATGCGTTCCCATCCCCAAGATAAGCATCTGGTACCCATTGCTCAGGTATAACTCCAGCTCCTCAGGACCATCATTAGTCACAGACTGTGTTGGTAACAAATGTTCTAATCACTATTACTTGCAAGAGTTGCCAGGCATTGTACAGTTTCTCTGTGCCTTACTATGTACAGCTGTTCTATCTCTGCTTCCTACTCTCTACCGTCTAAGGGAAGGCACTGGGCTGAGAAGAGAGGTTCCTGGTAGTCTGTAGGACTTTCCTCCATGAGAGCTACACTTAACCAGGAGAACTCCTGTTCTATGCACTCGTGCCAGTGTGCTGCCTGCACAAAGGCTTTCCGAATTCAGACTGCTCTGCTGTAGTCTTAACCTCGGGGTGGAGAGCTGCCTTCCAGCCCTGGAGGCGCGGCAACTCAGGTGGCACAGCTCCCCATCACAGACCCATCTCTGCCCTCTTTGCCATGAGCAACAGTGCACTACTGTCTGCAACCAGGCAGCAGCAAAAGAGGCACACACTGGTGGCAGTGATACCGAACACCAAGGAATATTGAAGGGACATACAGTTCTTTGATTGAAACAATACAGATGGGTTAGGGATGCTTTATGAGTAGACAAGCCAGACATTCAGTACATAAAAAGGCCTTGAAACCTTGTATTCTGYGTAAAATAGGTAAGGAGGCTAGCTTTGAACCTTTAGTAGAATAGATAGGAGAGTTATGCTGGAGCAAGCTAGTTTGTAACAAGTAAAATTGTACAAAACAAGCCAAGGGTTAAACAGAGCATGTGCAAAGACTGAGTTCAACTAAAGGACACTGTGAGGAAGACTATCGATGACCACCAGAGGACCCTGGAAGACCACCTGTGGACATAAAAGCGCATGCGTCAAAGACATTTACATATGTTAACGAGTTCCAGGAAATAACATGAATATGTTAATTATTTCCCAGAAATCGAATAAATATGTATACCTTGATTGCATATAATTCTCATAGCTAAGCAACTCGGTGTGCACACTAGGTGGAGTGATCCCCTGTGCACCCAGTGCTGCAATAAAGAATGTCTGCTTTCTAAAACTCCAAATTGAGTCTTAGAGAGTTCTTATTTTGCCAACTTACGGTAACAATTTTGGCACTCCAGATGGGACATTGCTCTTGAGCCTTGACGGATCCTGGGATCGCGAAACCTCAGCCGGCACCGAGGGATTCTCGGAGAGGATTTCTCCTGATCCCTGGACCGAAGAGCCCCTGAGCAAAGACTACTGATTGTAAGTATTAAGGCATTCTTCCAGGAACTTGGATATCTGCCCATAAGACGCAGCAAAAGCTCTGCAGGGTTGGGGTAAGAACCCGGGAAGGGGTTAGAGTCCCCACTTCATTTGGAAGGGGTTAGAGTCCCCGCTTGGTTAATAAGGGGTTACAGACCCTGCTCGGTTAATATTAGCTTGGTTAATATTAAATAAGGCCATGGTGATTATTATAAATATTTGTAAATATTTGTAATTATTATAAATATTTGTTTGATTGTTATAGTGGTTGAATATTTGTATTGTTGTAGTGTGGAAGATTTGTTTGTTTTGTTTGTGTGATTTCCTGTGTATGAAATGGGTGGCGGATCATCTACGGGTGGAGGAATTTTGAGAAAATCACCTCTGGGTTGTATTTTAACACATTGGAAACAAATTGCAGGATCCCCTGGAGCGACTGCAAAAAGAGATGATTTGATTAAATATTGTAATCAATGGTGGCCATTATATAAACTAGAAGGTGGAGAAAAGTGGCCAATGAATGGAACTTTGAATTATAATACTTTGTTACAATTAATGCTGTTTTAAGGAGGGAAGGAAAATGGGATGAAATATCGTACGCTGGTATGTTCTTTACTCTGAGGCAGCATCCTGAGTGGCAAAAGAAATGTGGAA
>JAYKAV010002330.1:0-55192 GCA_035582835.1 Phoebastria nigripes | reverse complement strand
TTAGGAAGATTGTTGGATATGGTTTGGGTGATCTATAGAAACAGAGATCAGCAAAAAGAAAGAGGGAATGCTAAATTGATTGCTGTATTAGAGGGAACCTACGGTCTGCGAGGTGGACTTAGAAGAGGATTTAGGGGTGGTTATCGAGGAAGAGGACATGGTAGAGGGTTCTCAAGATCCCAATAGGGAATTCACAATGTGCTTATTGTAGGAAGAAGAGGCACTGGAAACGAGAGTGCCCATCCTTGCAGAAGTTTAAGGAATCAGATACCCCTATGATAGCTGTGGAAGCAAGGGATTGAAGGAGAACGGAGGAATCTTACCCAGAAGAACCTCGGGTTAAAATTAGGCTGGGGGAAGATGAGGTGGAAGTGGAGTGTTTGGTTGATATAGGGGCCACTTATTCGGTTTTGAATATGAAGAATCATGAATTAGGATATGACACTGTGAGAATTATTGGTGCAACAGGAAAACCAGAGGTGTGACCTTTCTTTAAACCCTTACAATTTAAAATTGGAAAGCAATGGGTGACACATCAGTTTCTGTATTTGGCAGGTGCGCCAAAACCTTTGATAAGTCGAGATGTATTAGAAAAATTGAAAGCTGAAATAAAATTCAGGAATGAAGAAGTAGAAGTAATAATACCTGAATCTAAATTTGTCCAAGCTTAAATATTGTTATTACAGGAAACTGGCCAGGTGGAAAGAGAGATCCYGGCYGAAGTYRAGGATGCAGTGATTCCTGYTGTTTGGGCAAGAGAAATACCTGGAAAATCAAAAAGGGCTGAACCAGTAAGGATAGACCTTATACCAGGATCAGCACCGGTAAGATTAAAACAGTATCCCTTAAAGTTAGAAGCCAAACTTGGGTAGTACCTATTATATAGAAATTTTTGAAATATGGGTTATTGAGGGAATGTGAATCTAAGTATAATACTCCAATTTTACCTATTAAGAAAGCTGATGGGAGATCTTATAGATTAGTCTAGGACCTGAGGGCAATAAATCAAATTGTTCAGGATATTAATCCAGTGGTAGCAAACCCGTATACACTGTTAACTACTCTTACTGAGGAACAGGGATGGTTTACAGTTTTAGATTTAAAAGATGCCTTTTTCTGCATCCCACTTGATCCTGGAAGTCAGGAATTGTTCGCTTTTGAGTGGGAAAACCCTGAGACAGGAAGAAAGACTCAATACACCTGGACAGTATTACCACAAGGATTTAAGAATAGTCCAATTTTTGGAAATCAACTAGCAAGAGAACTAGAATTGTGGAGACAAGATAATAAGAATGGGGTAACGTTGTAGTATGTTGATGATATACTGTTAGCTGGGAACTCTCGAGGAGAATGCTTGGAACTGACAATTAGTCTATTAAATTTTCTTGGACTTAGTGGTTACCGAGTGTCGAGAGAGAAAGCCCAAATTGCACAAGAAACCGTAACCTATTTGGGGTTTGAAATCTTGAGAGGACAGAGACAGTTAAGTAATGAAAGGAAAGAAGCTATTTGCCAAGTTCCAGAGCCTCGAAACATCCACGAACTGAGGACCTTTTTAGGAATGGTAGGATGGTGTCACTTATGGATTGCTAATTATGGACTATTAGTGAAACCTTTTTATGAGCTACTGAAATTATCGAAAGGCCCCCTCCAGTGGACAAGCGAAAATCGGAATGCATATATTCAACTCAAGAGAGCCTTGGTGAAAGCCCCAGCTCTAGGGCTGCCTAATCTGGAAAAACCTTTTGAATTGTTTACCTATGAAAGGAAAGCTGTAGCCTTTGGTGTTTTAACCCAACGCTTGGGAGAATATAAACGAGCAGTGGCATATTTCTCCAAGCAATTGGATCCCGTAAGCCAAGAATGGCCTGGATGTCTAAGAGCAGTAGCTGCAACAGTGGTGCTAATACAAGAGGCTTGAAAACTTACCATGGGACAGAAAATAACTGTTTATGTCCCACATATGGTAACCACAGTATTGAACCAGAAGGGTGGACATTGTCTGTCTCTGAGCAGGATGTTAAAATATCAGGTAGTGCTAATAGAGCCAGATGACGTGATTTTAAAGACTACTGCCGTGGCTAATCCTGCCATGTTTCTCACAGCCCAACAAGAAGAGGGCAAACCTGAACATGACTGCCTACAGACTGTTGAAGAAATACATTCAAGCAGGCCCGACTTAAAAGATGTTCCCTTGCAGAATCCGGATTGGGAACTATACACAGATGGCAGCAGTTTTATGAAAGAAGGAAAGTGAGTATCAGGATATGCAGTTACCATGGTTGAAACAGTGATCAAATCGTATGCATTGCCTGCGAGAACATTGGCCCAAAAAGCTGAGTTAATCGCCCTCACTCGAGCTTTGCAGTTAAGTAAAGACAGAAGGGTAAACATTTGGACTGATTCGAAATATGCTTTTGGAGTAGTCCACGCGCATGGAGCAATCTGGAAAGAGAGAGGGCTATTGTCAGCGCAAGGGACAGAGGTAAAACATAAAGAAGAAATTATGAGTCTGTCGGAAAGTATAAAAGCTCCTGCTGCTGTAGCGATCATGCATTGTAAGGCTCATCAATTGGGAAGAACCACTCGGGAGCGAGGAAATAAACGGGCTGACTTAGCTGCAAAGTGGGCTGCAGAAAAAGGCATAGAGAGGGAAGTACTAGCTATAGTCCCAGGAAAAAGAATTTCCCTTCAGAAAAACCCTATTTACGATAAGCAAGATTTACATTTAATTGAAACTTTACACGCAGAAAAACGGGAAGATGGATGGGCAGTTACACCTACAGGCTTAGTAATGATACCTCATTCCCTCATGAATAATTTAGTAAGGGAAGAACACAATGCTGTGCACTGGGGAACTGAAAATTTACTAAAGCATTTACAGAAATCAGTCATTAGCAGGAATATGGTGGAAATTATTAAATCAGTTACACAAAGATGTGAAATATGTTATAAGAACTATCCAAAAACACAGAATAAAATCCAATTTGGAAAAACTGCTGAGGGCCAAGCACCTGGAGAATATTGGCAAATAGATTTTAATGAGTTGCAAAGAAAAGGAGGGCTAAAGTATTTATTAGTTCTTGTAGACACATATACAGGTTGGCCTGAAGCTTTTCCATGTCGCACCAATAAGGCAAGGGATGCGGTGAAAATACTGCTGAAAGAAATAATTCCAAGATTTGGAATACCTTTAGGGATATCATCAGATAGAGGTCCACATTTTGTGGCCAGGGTAATTAATGAAATAAGTGGATTGTTAGGTATTAGTTGGGATCTACATACCCCTTACAGACCTCAGTCTAGTGGTAAGGTAGAGAGAATGAATTATACCCTCAAGACTCAGCTGAGCAAGCTATGTCAGGAAAYTTCAATGAATTGGACACAASCGTTACCTTTGGCCTTGTTAAGAATTAGGGTCCAACCACGGGGTAGGCAACGTCTCAGCCCRTATGAATTAATGTACAGACGACCCTATCAGACACCTGGGCTACCAGGAGAAATACGAGTAAAAGGGGAAAGCGATGTGAGGAACTACTTAATTGCTCTTGGGAAGGTTTTACAAGAATTCAATAAATATGTAATCTTAAATAAATCTCTAAGTCCTGATTCCCCAGTGCATCCATTCCAGCCTGGAGACTGGGTATACATCAGAAGAGATACATTGTATCTTGGAAACAGTGAAGAAGGATGGAGAACATCATTAGTGGGAAACTCTTCTTGGATGGTCATGAACAGCAATGGGAATGTTTAATCGTATGCTTCACCCAGTTGTAATTCTACTAACTCTAACATTAATGTGTCTATTGCTTATAATTATATTGTATATCAAGGTTTTGCATATAGTACAAAAGATAGCTGTTAGATATATACTAGAATGAGGATTGTAAGCTTGCTAGCTACAAATCCTCAAAAGAAAAGGAGGGACTGATACCGAACACCAAGGAATATTGAAGGGATGTACAGTTCTTTGATTGAAACAATACRGATGGGTTAGGGATGCTTTATGAGTAGACAAGCCAGACATTCAGTACATAAAAAGGCCTTGAAACCTTGTATTCTGCGTAAAATAGRTAAGGAGGCTAGCTTTGAACCTTGAGTAGAATAGATAGGAGAGTTATGCTGGAGCAAGCTAGTTTGTAACAAGTACAATTGTACAAAACAAGCCAAGGGTTAAACAGAGCATGTGCAAAGACTGAGTTCAACTAAAGGACACTGTGAGGAAGACTATCGATGACCACCAGAGGACCCTGGAAGACCACCTGTGGACATAAAAGCGCATGCGTCAAAGACATTTACATATGTTAACGAGTTCCAGGAAATAACATGAATATGTTAATTATTTCCCAGAAATCGAATAAATATGTATACCTTGATTGCATATAATTCTCGTGATCCCCTGTGCACCCGACGCCGCAATAAAGAATGCCTGCTTTCTAAAACTCCAAATTGAGTCTTAGAGAGTTCTTATTTTGCCGACTTATGGTAACAGCAGGATCAGAGAAACTCTGTCTGCAGGGACCCCCCGAGCTACCCGTCCCCAGGTCAGACCCCGCGTCTGTGCTTTCGGCCCAGCATAAGCAGGTGCAACCACGGCCAGCACCCCTGCCAGCACCCCTCGGAAGAGGCCGGCTGCGAACCCCAGGCCCCCGCCAAAGCTCTGCCCGGGCCGGGCCGGGGGCAGGCCGACCCTGCTGCCGGCGGGTAAGGCCGCCGCCGCGTCCCCTCCGGGCGGAGGAAGGCGGCGCGGGCCTAGCCGCAGCCCAGGCGCGGGCCGCGTTTCTGGGAGGCTGCCCCGCCCCGCTGGCACAGCAGGCCCCTCCATAGCCCCGGTGGGAGGACGCTGCAGGTGCGTTTGCAGCACACCTCCCTGCACCTGCGGGCTGACGGAGCCCTCCCACCCCGGCAGCAGCCGAGCGCTCCCCTTCCGAAGGTCTCTAGCTGATCCGACCCTCCGGGGCGGGAGCAACTTCCATCCTACCCCGTTGTTCTGCGGCCAGGCGGATACAAGCGCCCCACTAAGGGTCGCGGCTTCGCCGCGCCTCCTTGCGCATGCGCCGCCGCCACAGCCCGCCCCCGTCACGTGAGACGGCCTCCCCTCCCGGGGCCGCGCGTGTTCCTCCTCGCGAGCCGTAGTAGCGCTGGTGGGGGGGGTGCACTGGGGCCGCCGGCATGTTCCGCATCGAGGGCCTGGGGCCCAAGATGGACCCGGAGGAGCTGAAGCGGAAGATGCGCCGCGACGTCCTCACTTCTGTCCGCAACTTCCTCATCTACGTCGCGCTGCTGCGGATCAGTAAGTACTCGGGGCGGCGCGGCGCGGACCGCCGGGCATAGCGGGGTGGCGGCCGGGGCCGGGCCGGGCCTTTGTCCCCGGGACGGGACGGATCGGCCTGGCCCGGCCCGGCCTTCTGTTCGCGTCCCGTAGGTGCGTCTTTGGTTTTGGCAGCCTCGTGACCGCTCTGTGCCCGCAGAGGCTGTGGGGGGGAACCTCCGCTGCCCGGCGCGGGGCTTCGTGTCCCGGTGGCTGGGCGCGTCCCCAGGGGAGCGGGAGAGGCTCGGCATCCCAGCAGCGTTTCCAGAGCGCCGGCGGGGGCCTGAGGCGCCTGAAGCGCTGGGCTTGGGCGATCAACAGTGCTTCTGTACTTTTCTAGAGCATGAAAGAACAGGGCCATGCTGTCTGTCTAATAGGCAGTGCTTTAGTGTGTTGCATCAGAGGCTTGCACTTTTTCTTTCAGGATGTCCTTCTGTTTAGCAAACAAAAAGTCATGTTTGCGTGATTCTTCCCCCCCCCCGCCCCGCCTGGTGGTGTCGAGAACAGGACTAAAGCTTTGACCTGCAGCACAAGCAGGCCTACCTGATTGCCCCCTTGAATCATGCTGCCTCACCTGTTAAAGCAATCATGCAGGGAGAGAAGGGACTACATGGGAGGCGGAGGGTGGTATCTCACCCAGAGTTTGAATATTTTAGATGCCACATAAATGTGCTGCAGTTTCATCACAGACTCACTGCAGACTTCTTGTTATCTTCAGCTGAGTTAAGTTCATGCTGCTTTATTTTCTCTTTTCAGCTCCTTTCATCCTGAAGAAGCTGGACAGTATATGAACACTTAAGAAGACCCAGTATATGAAAACATAAAGTGGACTGTAGCTGCTTTCCCCTGTTTGTTAATTAAACATTGTGCCAGAGGCAGACATCCAATACTAAATGGTTCTAAAATGTTTCACTTAAGTGTATCTGACCTGAGAATGAGAGCCTAGTTGGGAGTATGGGGAAGATGTTTGTTGTCCCTGCAGGTGAATTCTGGTCACAGAATACTTGCTAGTATCATCAAGCAATGACTTGTGATGGAATGTTTCTTGTACTTTTTAAAAAAAAAGTCCATCTCCATTTTGTACAAAGTGTTAAGCGCTAGCAAGTTGCTTTGTTATGCAGCTACCTCTAAACTGCCACATGCTATGGCTGTCAACCTTACTGAACCTGTCTGTATGAAAAATGAAGTCTTTAATGAATCCAGTTCACAAGCAGTTTGATTTGAAATAAATGGAAGAGCAGTTGTGTCACTTAACTCTGGTAGTGATTTATTTTTAATAATCAGTGATTTAATAATCATCACTTAAACTAGAGGTCATCTGGTATTATTTTCCTGGCTCTTGTTTTAAGCTCACTCTCTCCTCCACCTTTAAAATCAACTTGTATTGAGGAAAAGCAAAGGAGAGTGAAAAAGACAAGGCAATGATGGGGTTTTCAGGTTGCTAAATGTGTAGCAACTCAGCTGTGAAACATGAACATGTAGCCAAGACTCAGAGAAATAAAAGGGGGAAGGGTGACTCAGCTTTATCTAGCAGGCCTGTGCCAGTTTCCCCTTCAATTAGAACCTCCTGGATCTTGAATTTACACAAAGTAAAGCAGGAACAATGCTGTATTTCCTCTGTGAGCTAGTAACTGAATTTTAGTCACAGCAGACTTTTTACAATGCCTGTTACTGCCTCATGCCAGTACATGTAGTTTTTTGTCGTATCTTGAGTTGAGCTCTTTTTACCATGACAAATTGCTGTATTCTAGTAGTTCAGGAGTGTTACTTTACTCAGAGGCTGCCTGCAATATTCTTACCTTGTACTGCTTACGCTGATGTCAAAATAGGGGGTATTTCCTTAGAGAGGCAGCTTGCTTTGGGAAGAGGGTTGTGATTGTCCTCTCTGAAAGGGATTTTGTAAGCTTTGGGGCTGATGCTTACTAGTATGCATTGGTTTAAGATGACCCTGAACTGAGCTGCCAAAGCAGGAGTTGGATTTTCAGCCATTTTGGGTTACTTCTCTGTTTGCCTAAGTCTTAAAAGATATATTTAGGATTTGACTTGATATGCTTAGATCAGGTGCACACCAGGTCTCCAGAGAGACTTAAATGTTTCTCAGACTTGTACTTAACTCCTTGAAATAATTTTCACCTGGTGTTAGGGGAGTGCCTGCAGAGCCACTTGCAGCAAAGGCACTGCTTGCTCTTTTCTATTGCTCGCTTGCTCAGCTGAAGGAAGAATCTGTTCCTCCAGTTTACTGTGGCCTTGGCTGATCGCAAAGTCTTCTGTGAAAAGCAAGGGGGAAAAGATTGTTAGGTCAGTTCAGACAGAAGGGGCAGATTTTATTGTTCACTGGCATCAGAGAAGAGAGGAATTACAAACAATGGAGAGACACACCCTTGGAAATTTCCATCCTTCCATTTTGGCCAGAGCTTGAGCTCGCCTGTAGAAAGGTGTTCTTGAAGCATATGTAAGTTTGAAGCTGGAAGAGGTACAGGTACAGGAGGAGTAGGGACAAACACTGAGGACTGTATATTGCCTCTTAGCTGCAGGCCTGACGTATTGTAAAAAGCCCCCCCCCCGAGTACCCATCCCCAAGACAGGCAGGGGTTTAAAGTGCAGTTCATGAATGGCAGGCTTGGAAACTGGGTATTAATTTGGAAGCATAACCAAGTAATTTGGAGACTTCTTACCAGAGCTGACATGTGGCCCTGGAGCCTTGGATGCCCACTGCAGTCAAACAAAATAACCCAGTCCTATTTAATTCTCTGTATTTTACTGAGAAATGAAAGCAAGGATATTCCTGAACTCATTTACTCTGATATCTTTGTAGAATGGAATAAGTGCAATTGAATAAATTGTGGGATTATATTATCCAGTTGACAATGCAGCAGGTAACTGCACTGAAGTTATAATGTTGATGGTGGGGAGTAATGACATACATTAAAGAGTTTGGCTCTGCCTGTGCCAGCCAGAATCCTCAGCCATCCTATCCTCTGCCCAGCTATGGAGAATGGCACAGTGGTATCCCTTTTGGTCTTGGGCCTTTGTGCAGGGTCAGAGGTAGAGCAGTAGAGTCCTCAGGAAGTATAGGGATGTGAAGGTTGCTAGCAAGCCAATTTCACTTTACTATATCCTTAAGATCATGTATATGGCACCCTTTTTTGTCCACTTGCAAGCACATTTCAAGGCTTAACACAGCTGACCTGTCAGCAGTTCTGCATACCTCTAATTCTGAAGAAATGTATTTGTTCAAGCATGGGTTCGAACTGGCTGTTGGGAGCTGTTAAAGACTCTTCTAGGAAGTTGCTTTCAGGCACATTGAAAGATGAAGCCATCTCCTTATTAAAATAGGAGAAAATAAATGGTTGGTGTTTTTCTTGTGACTGTGGTTTTCTGCAATCTCTGATATGCCAGGCAATTGCATATTTCTCCTCCAAGGTGGAGGGAGATATGCAGCAGGAGGGTGAAGGGGGATGTTAGACTGCAGTCTGGCCAATGACTCCCACTGGTTGCCTCTTCACTTCTGTGGCCTGTCCTGCTGAAGTACAAGATGTGCTGCTGTGTGGTCTCAGACCCTGGAGAAACAGCTACTCATCTTCCAAGCAGAAGCAGAGGGCCTATGTCAAGTATAGGGTGAGGATAGCAAGACARGTAGAGTGTAAGTCCTCGTGAAGCTCAGAGCTCAGGTTATCCTGTAGGTACCTTTTCTCAGGTGACTTTATGACTGTTGGCAGTAGGAGGAAGACCTTTTTTTTCCCCTCGCATTCTAGGCTCTTAGTAACAGAATTTTCTTTCTGTTCTGTCTCGGGGACATCCATCATTCACCTGTGATGTGAGTCCTAGTGTTGGGGACAGTCTAGGCCTGCATCAGAACTCTCAGTGTGGAGTCCTCATCTATTTGACTACAGTTAACTTGATGCAAGCAGGTTGCAGGCTTACCTTAGGTAAAGGACATAAGACTGAAAACAAAGATGTTCCTAAGTCCAGCATGTGACCATATCAACATGACRTTGCCATGCACTCACGGTCCTCAGAGCAGCTGTTTCAATGTTTTGGCATTTTCTAAAATAACCTTACCACCATAATACTTTTGGACCTAAAATACAGAAGCTCTGTATGGTTTGCCAGCACTAACCAGGCTTCTGTTCACAAATTCTTCCCAGGCTTATCTCAAGTTTGGGTCTCCTACTCCTCATCTTACAGGGCATTTGTTTTGCTAATGGGGTGCTCTTCCCAGCGTGGGATGTCTTCCATTTTCCAGAGCCCCTCTTTCACATTGTCCTGCTCAGCAGCTTTGTGACTTCTCCACCACCATGCTAGGATGCTCAACAGTGTTAGAGCTCAAAGGGGAGGAGTGTGGGCCTTGCTAAAACTTTAGGAAAAAGGGGATGCATGGGGGCAAGGAAAACCTCTTAATGCTGTTAGTATGCAGTATCCCAAGGAAGACATGGTTGAATCAGGCAGCCTCCTCAACTGGGGTTGGTTCACAGCTACCAGGAAAGGCAAGAGCAGCACATGGTAGTGCTGTTTAAAACTGGTAGCTTCTGCAGTACAGACCATGTGAAGTCCTGGGATGTCTGCACTTTCTGGGGTGTCTCCAGATGGGAAGGGCTGCTACTCCCCTGCACCTGCCTCCTGGCTGTGCCATCATGTTTGGAGTGCCTAATAGCAGCCTTCTAGTAACTGCAAGGCGGTTATCAAGAAGATGGAATCGGGCTTCTCACAGTGGAGTATGGCAGGAGGATGAGAGACAGCAAGCATAAATTGAAAAGAGAGATTTTTGACTGCGTGTAAGGAAACACTTCTTCCACATGAGGACAGTCAAGCAGTGGAAGAGATTGTCCAGAGAGGCTGGGCAGTCCCCATCCTCATAGGTTTTCAAGACCAGGCTGGATAAATCTCTGAATAAGCTGGTCTGGCTCTTAGCTGACCCTGCTTTGAGCAGGCGGGTGGACTATAGACTTCTGGAGGTCTCTTCCAGCCTGAATTATCCTATTCTATGAAAATGAAGCAGAGTTCTGTCATCTCCATGACATTGAACTGTCATCTGACCAGCAAGCTGTGATTTCCCTCCCTTGGGTTGTATGGGCAGCTACACAYCAAGCAGTTGTGAAGGAGAGCAGCCTATCCCTTCAACTGTGGAGCTGATTCAGTGACTTGTTTGATCAAGWTGCCTTCCAAATTGACTCTTGAGACTGGAAATGAAGATCAACGAGGAAATGGAAAAAATACTGTTTGCCATGGCTGCAGGTACATGAGTTCAGACAGTCAGAATAAGCATGGCTCTGGGGAAGCTTAGTCATCTCTGCATTTAGTGAAGGAAGACAAGCACTCAACTGGAGAATAGCCAGCTATAGACAGGCAGCACAGTGTACAGAAACAGCTGATCTAGTGGAAGGTGTCCCTGCCCATGGCAGGGGGTTTGGAACTAGATGATCTTTAAGGACCCTTCGAACGCAAACCATTCTATGATTCTATGATTCTATGATCTAGCAGCATGTCAAAGACACTAGAAAAATAATGAGGAAATTGTGAAGTACTTAGCACTAAGAATTAGCACAGAAGAGTGTTTAGCATGCAGCTCGTTTTAGATAAAAATACTGGACTGGAAAGTGTATAAAAGTGCATCTGCAAAACTTCTGTGATGTGTAAGCACTGAAAAGCAGCACAACTTTTCTCTAGATCAGTGTTAAATACAATGCAGATTTTTTGTTCATAGCCTTGACATCACACTAACAAAGACTGACATGGTTGTAATAGTATGTAACATGAACTGCTTGCAGCGGAAACCAAGTGCTGTTTAAAAGCAAGAGTAATTAATCATCGTAAGGTACACTCATTGTAATATACAATGGTATTTACAGTTATCCCCTAATGTGAAACCAATTACTTCATATTCCAGCTAATTAACTGTTCTTGTACTTCTCCTGCATTTAAGACCTGTTACTAACTCCTGTTTTTTTGTTACACAGGTAACTGTACCACATAATCAACTCTTCTTTTTTTGGTCAGCTAAATAAACTAAGTCCTAAGTCTTGCTGTACAGTATTTTCTCCAACCTCTCTGCATTTGAAATCCTCTCCAATAAAACAAACAGACCTATTATAATATGGAAAGCAGAACTATTATTCTAATGCCCGTTTCACAGTCATGCAAATTAGTGCCTTTGATGTATCTGTTTATTCAGCCAGCAGTTAACATTCCCTCTTGCCCTGCCTCTGCAGAACCATCATGTTCAGCTGCTTGTCCACTCCCATGCCTAAATCTTTCCAGCATCCCTTTAGAGACCCCAATTCTGTATCCGGAATTCACATTCTCTGCTCCTAGATTCCTGTCAATGCCCTGTGCTTGGATGTACCTGTCTGCTCAGGCAGCCTGGGGTCCCCAGCAGTCTGACTCACCTGCAGATGCACTCAGTGGTGATTTTGTACATAGCTTCACAGGGCTAGTGGGAATTGTGAGTACTTGCACAGGACACGAGCCCCTGTGAAATGCCCACAGCATCTGACGATTGTCTATGTTAAACCACTTGAAAGGTGTATGTCTCCCATTGCCCACACTGTTACTGCCTTAAAATGGCTGCCATGTAAAACAAAGCTGAAAAAACTCTTGCAAAGAGACTCACAGATGTACAAAAGCCTACACCAAATTTTAATCACAAAGAATTAAATACGTTCTCTTTGACCTCTTTGGCCCAGAGCCCCAGCATCTATCCTTGCCAGCATTCCTATCTTTTAGTAACCAAATCCTACCTCAGGCTTCTCCACCATGTCCAGTGTTGGGGAGCCAACCCAAGAATCATAGAATCACAGAATATCTCAAGTTGGAAGGGACCCATAAGGATCATCAAGTCCAACTCCCTGCTCCTCGCAGGACTACCTAAAACTAAACCATGTGACTAAAAGCATTGTCCAGACGCTCCTTGAACTCTGGCAGGGTTGGTGCCCTGACCACTTCCCTGGGGAGCCTGTTCCAGTGACCGACCACCCTCTCAGTGAAGAACCTTTTCCTAATGTCCACTCTGAACTTCCCGTGATGCAGCTTCATTCCATTGTAACACCCATGGCTTGCTCTGCTTTCTCTCTGTGGATGGTATAACAGGATTAACCTGTCTGAGCTCTAGTTCTATGCAGTTGTTTAGTGTAACGGCTGCTGTGACAACAGGTTTGGTATGGTGTGGTGTGGTGTATGTAGTGACTAACATACTAACACCAAGCAGTTATTTTCTTATCTACAACCCTTGAATAAAATGCAGTGTAGAAGAGTAGAAGCATGGTGGAAAGACCCCAAACTGAAAACACAGGCCTCAAACTCCTGTCCAAGGCAGCACAGGGGTTCATTGCTGAAAGTGATTGTAAGGATTACCCATATTGCTGCTGCTCCTATGTATAGCCATATTGTGTTGCTTTTGCTGCTTTGGGTAAGCTATTACCATGATTAGGAAAGGGTGTAGGTATAGTGCCAAGCATTCATATATGGCTGTAATTTATACATGCAGACACATGTATTTGAACTCATGGTCTCTTGGTTAACCAATACATCCACCTTAGCTAAAGGAATTGCCTGGACTGGTATTTCTTCCCTGTCTCTCCCTTTTTAGTTGACTGGTGTTTTGGTAACCTAGTCTGTAATGTGGATGCCGCAAACAGGTAACAGTGGCAGCACTTCATCTGTGTGTCTCTGGCTTTCTGGCATTTCCTCAGAATCTACACATTTTATAGGCAACATAAGCAAGCAGAGACTTCATCAGATAGCCCTCACTACTGTGGGAGAAAAGTGGGTCAGAGCTGCAAATCTACAGCGGATTTCAGGAGTTGTTTCGTATTCTCAATTTACTGGAATAGTCTCACTGTCCTGTTTCATTTGCAGCCCGCAAGCAGTCATGAAGGACTTCTGCTTTTCTTGCTTTACTTTACCACCTCTAGCTTCCTGCATGTTTATTAGCATCAGCTTCTTTATTTCTAGACCACATCCACTTCTGGTTCTTAATTTTGCCTGTCCTGGATTTCTCTCCACTTCCAATTTCAGCTTTGAATGGAAGCATGCTCTGAGCCAGATGCACCACAGTGATAGAATCAGAGGGCATTATGTCTCTTCTAGAAGATGACTCTTAACTCTTCTTTTGTATGTTTTTTACCTGAAGACAACTCTACTTTGGATTTCTGCCCTACGGAAGCCAACCCTTTATAACCCAGCAAGTGCTGCAGCTGGGCTGCATTGCTTTTGCCAGTCCTGGGTGCAATACAATCAGCATCTCCAGGAACTGTAAATGTCCAGGGGGACTGATTGCCCATGATTTACCAGCTTCCAGAAACAATTCCATGTTTAGGTGTGACACATCTATAGCAAAACACCTTTGGAGCACACGTGGTGGTGCATACTCAGCAGCCAGGTTGATGACGGGCTGGGGCAGGGGGGATGATGGTGCTCCTTCTTTTGCTATTCTAGTGCACACAACATGGCACCCCCAGCAGCTGGCGGTCCACTGGGAAAAAGCCAGGCTCCAAGCCAAGTGTCTATTGTTWCTCTGAAAGCACTGCTGGCCTGCAGCAGCAGAAAGCAAGGCTCAAACACAGGCTGGAAGGTCCACACACAGTCCCCACACAAGAAGCCTACACGCATGCCAGAGCACTGAGGATGGGGGCGAGAGGGATGTTGGCTGCAGCCCTCCTGTAATAACAGGAGGAGAGCAGCATGGAGGGCTTTTCCTCCCACCSCTGCCATGTGGTGCACGAGCAGCCTGGTGCAGATTGCATGCCCCACACCACTGCGCACATTGTGTGTCCTTACTCTGAGCATGTCTTCTGTCATCTGGCTGGTGCACAGGGCACGGTCTCCCCACTCTGAGCCCAGCGCGCCCCACTGTGCAGCCGGGTAGGAACAAACATGTCCCAGCAGGGTTACAGATGTTTGGCCCCAAACGGGAGAATTCCAGCTCCTCCAAACGGTATGGTACAAGCTGGGGTGCAAATCCAGTGACAACTGCAGAAGCAGATGAAATTTGTTAGGAAAGCTTTACTTACATGTTCAGGTTGCTCAAAAATGGTTTGCTTTAAAAACACTTAGTCTTCCTAGTTATGCTGCAGGGTTTTCTCCTGGGTGCAAACACGGGTGGGATTAACAACTGGTGACCTTTTCCTCAGGGTGAGGAACCTTGTGTGAGAAGCACGAGAAAACAGGCCAGAGATAGTATGCTACTTAAACTGATAAAAAAAGTCCTGCTTTTACTGCTCTCTATTTTCTCCGTACTTATTTTCCATGAATTTTCAGTATTAATGCATATTTTCAACTATGTATTTTCAAAATTAACTGCATATTTTCTAAATAGGAAAATGTATAAAACTGACATTAAACCTATAGCAAGAGTATTAATGCAACATTTTCTAAACTCCTATGACAAAGGAAGCAAAGGTGGCCCCTGACTGTTTTCTAGCTTGTGCTCTGTGGTCCAGTTGTTCTCGAGTGAACAAATTCCTTCCCCCTGGAACAGGGGGGAGGACAGATTTCAGAGAATGTTACCAAGTAAGTCTTTAATAGGAAATTGAACTTTTCTCAAAGCCCCCCTCAGGCTCTCTCAAAGGTTCAGATTTCTGCACAAGATACTGCATTTCCAGAACAGCCTTGAAGTGATGCACTCCTCTCTCTTCCTTTTCTTTCCCACACCCTGATCTCCTAGTTTCAGATCTTTGTTTACACACAGCAGACAATTCAGCATTGTGCTACTTGCTGGTCCAGCATAACCTATGCTGTCTCACTGGCAAGCATTACAGCAGGGACTAATATCGTGCTAGGAATACTAGGAATGACAGAGCCTTCACAGAAGTCTGACTGTTTCTATGGCTGTTATGTAAAATATTACCACTCATATATCTGCCTCATCTTCATTTTCCTTTCTGGAGAGGATTCACTCCTGCCAGCAGTTGTTACTCTGTTTAGGGTATGACTTGCTTTCACATCTGCCCTTTATTAAAGGAACCATCCAGAAATGTTTGGTGCCAGTGAAGCTGCTTGTGCCCTTGTTGGGATAGGGAAAGCTGGTACACTGAAATACCTTGTCTGTTGCTCTAGAGGACGATCCAAATATATGCAACGCATATCTGATCAAGTCCTTCCCTGCAACGGCTTTTTTCTCATCTACGCGCTCTCTTTCCTCTGTGCAGTGGAAGGAAAGTGCGTAAAAGCCAGCTGGCTCCTGGTAATGGCATGCGCTGGTATTGTCAACATTACCTGCTAGGTAAGGTAAGATAAGGCACATCTGCATGTGCCTCTCCAGCCATATTGGTAGTGTGACACTGGTAGACCCCTTCATCTTCCTTCATTAGTCGGTCAATCTGGCAAAACCATCACAGAAAATATTTTATTAGTAACATGCACATACATTCTGGAGAGCACCCTGGAACCCCTCTCCCAATTAAGAACATCTGAAGTTTTCTAATTCGCCATTTGTTCAAAATAGGCACAAAATACTGCTCCTCTATACAGTTATGAGTGCAATCTGCTCTGTGTGACRTGTCTGCCTGGAAGGTCCACCATGGTCCTTCTCTTACTGCTTTCACCACTTAAACTTTGTCACTTCTCACTACTACCAGGACCTTTGGCTGCTGCCTATCCAAGCCTGTCCTATTTGCTCTGCTGAACTTACCAAAACCCACCCTGTGCCTTCGTGCTGTGAAGGTCCTCCCTGAACTTGCACAGCCATGTTTGCTCTCTCTCCAGGCAGCTCCTCCAGGAGTTTGACACCTTTGTGTGACTCTGAGACCTGCAGATTTTCACAGGAGCATGAAGATGTTAGAGGACATCTGTGAAATCCATTAGAAGCATTTACTTGTGATGACATAATTCTCTCTGACCATGCTATTACTGACATGCTTGGACAGGCAGGCAGAGGACCTGCATGCAGTGCTAAGAGCAAGGAGAAGTGGGGTGATGCTCACTGGACAGGTGCTCTCTGCAGCTCCAGGGAAATGCATTGGTGAAATACACCTCCTTCTGCATACACCCAGCCAGTGCCAAGACTCTCTGAGCCCCTTCTTCCATATTGCCCCTGAACCTGAGCCCTATTCACCCCTAAGAACATCTGAGCTCACTTAGTGTAGCTCCTATGTCAGTAGTGAAGAGCAGAACCCTTCTGTCATAGGTAGTGGGCTTTGGATACTTCTGAGCACTGAGCAATATGCCCGTTGTTCAGTATCCTGCTGTGCTGCAGGACTGACCCCTACAGACCCAGTTCTCTAGGTATCTAAAGGGCTGAGGAAATCTCACTTGCTTTGGAGTCTCAAAGCTTTTAGGCAAATTTTGTTGTGCAGTGTGGCTCTGAGATGCCTCAGACTGATGTCGTCACAGAGCAACCCACTTTCAGACACAGAGATAAAACTGCACAGCAAACCAACAGCACCAAGTAGGCTCTATTTTACTACATGTACGGGTAGATGTCTGCTGGGCATACATCACAGTAGTGGTATTGACTGCTAAGACCATTCTCTCAATTTGCAGTGCTTGACAAGGCACTCTGACATTGTTCATTATCTTAAATTACTGTGAGAAGATGCTTGGATTCATGAGACACTTTGGGGAGATGAGGACTAGACCCCCCCACCAGCTGTGCACAGATGGGCACTGCAGGCTGCAGAAATGTTGGAAGAAACTGTCCCTACACTGCTTTCAGCAAGTACACAGATGTTTAATCGAGTTACCTGAAATGCGGTACAGCAACACAGAATGTGAGCATGGGAATGCAGAGCCATGTCTGCTGTTAGATACTGAAAGTGGCCCTCCTGTATGAGATCCCCAGCATACCTTTCTCCAAGTGATGACAGGAGTGGGCACTGCCTTCACTTCACAGGACAGGTGCAGCTGGGCCCCTGTAACATTGTGAATTTTCTTTGGTGACACAACAATCACAGGAGCTGGAAGAAAATAAACACTTTCCTGGAGGTGATGTGGCCACCTGGCACGGCCAACATTCCCTGTGAGCTCTGCCTTATGGACTAGGCAAACCGCCTCCATGCAGGCAGGAAGGGTCTGCAATCCTCTCCAGCGAGAAGTAGCTTGGGCCTTCAGCTTTCCTGCCAGGGAAGCTCACTTTTCCTGTATAAAAGAGTGGACTGTTTGCTGTTGTGCTTTGCGGATGGCATTTCTCCCACTCTATCCAGCTCCTAGTGATGGGCACAGTGCAGGCAGGCAGGACAGGGCACTGATGGCATATATGCATCTTGCTGCAGGAGGGGAGCTGTAAACCTCAGAAGATACAGGGTGTTGGCCACACTGTAGTACTGGCTCAATGCTGAAGGCTACTTTGTTGGAAAACATGTAAATATCCCCACAATCAAGAATAGAATGGGGGATAGAAGATACCCCCACAACCAAGAATAGAAATGCTGGGCCCTGCTGCAGCTGCTGCTGAAGGAAGGTTGGGTGTGAAAGATAAGGTTGTCCAGGGAGAAAGAGGCCACAGGCTGGGACTCTTGGGTTGCAGTCTGGATTTACGTTAGACCAAAAGCTACCTAAGGTGCTTATTCTGTGCTGACTGATGTGCCTGTCTGTCTGTCTTTCCCCCCTACTCTAAGCCCAGTGCCACATGCCTTTTCATGAGACTGGTGAGCTGGTGGATAAGGACATTTGAAAAACACAACCCAAGCAGAGAATTTGGGTGGCATCAAGCTCATGTTTCTAGTATCGTATGAGGGAGCAGCACAGGTGGTAGCTGCCAGGCATGAAGTCAAGGTCCCAGACAGACCCTGACAGGCTTGAAGAGTGGGCCCATGCAAATCTCATGAGGGCAGTGCACAAGGCCAAGTGCAAAGTCCTGCACCTGGGTTGGGGCAATCCTCAGTATCAATACAGGCTGGGGGATGAAGGGATTGAGAGGAGCCCTGCAGAGAAGGACTTGGGGATACTGGGGGACAAAAAAATTGGACATGAGCTGGCAACACGCACTTGCAGCCCAGAAAGCCAATTGTATCCTGGGCTGCATCAAAAGAAGCATGGCCAGCAGGTCAAGGGAGGTGATTCTCCCCCTCTACTCCGCCCTCATAAGACCCCACCAGGAGTACCGCACCCAGCTCTGGGGTCCCCAGCACAAGAAAGACATGGACCTCTGCAGCTGCAGAGGTTCCTCCTCCACCTCTCCACGGAGGTGCAGATGGGCTCCTGGTAAGCTCAACCACATAGAGGATGACTCTAGCATTTCATGGCCACTCCCAACTTCTCTAAGGAGAGCTTTTCCTGCACAAGTGACCTCTGTATTTTTGGCAGAAAATGCCAGGGCCCTGAGGGCACTAGTAGGTCCTAATGGCCCTGAACAGCCTCACCTAGGCCCTCCACCCTCTGCCCATGGGCTCAGAAGCCCATTTGAACTCAGACCTGGGCCTTCCGTCCCAAGCCATGTCGGAGAAGTGCTGATTTCCAGCTGGGCCACAGCCACAGCCATGCCTGTGCCTGGCTGTGGACCCTGCCCATCCAGCCCTGACTGTCAGTCTAACTTCCCGTCTGACCTTGGGTGTGCACTGTCACCATGTACCTGCCTGGCAATCATGGGATGCCATCTTGACACGTTGACTGACTTCTGAGCTTTACCTCAGACCTGCCTCATGACCACCTGCTTGCCTGGTGGCCTCAGCTCCTGGCTGAACCTGGCTACGCTCTCTGGGTCTGCCCTGTTCATGCCCTGCCCGTCCCACAGGATGTGCCCTGCCCACCCCACTGCCTTATCCCCTTGGCTCTCCATCCCTCAGGAGCCATCACTGCCCCCGACTGAATGTGTTTTTGCAAAACAAACAAGCAAACCAGCCCACCCAGCAAAGCTTCTCTCCAAATGGTGAGTTTGTACACTTATCAGTAACCTGTAGCCTCCCCAGATGCCACAGGGTGGTGGGAAGCTCTGGTTCTGCACAGGCAGCTGCCTSCTCTCCTGAAGCAGGCGCATAGCTCTGGATGGGGCCAGGGCAGAGCAAGGACCATGTGCAATGGCTTTTTATGGCTGTTACTACGCTGTTTTTTGAGCTAAGGTGAGCACTTCTTGCATATAGTGCCTCCTGAAGCCCTTAAAAGTCTGTGGCAACCTACTATRAGGTTAACAAAGGCACTGGACAACCACAGCACATGGGAAACATGCATCCTACTTGAACTGTGTCAACAGCCTCCAGAATGCTCCTGGGAGAAGGCAGCTGATTTGCAGCTGTAGAGAGGGGAGAAGCTGCAGTGAGCTTCTGGTGCCCTTGTCTCCCCGCGTTATTGTATTTTTTGCACTAGCAGTATCTACATCAACCTTTACTAATGATGGTGTCTTTTCTCACAAGACGCTTTCCTGCCAAATGAAGCCAGTTTTCCAGAAGTGTGTCCCACCTCCACAAAGAAAGGTCACTTGCAAGCAGGCATCCCAAACATTTCTCCTCTGGCTCCTTTTCACACAAGCTGTGCCCTTCTAACAGCAGTGAGTGCTGGGGGAGAGCCCAGTGACTCCCTGGCACCAACTTGCTTTCCCAACTTGCCTGCCACATGTGTCTCCATCCTCCGTTTTACATGAGGCATCCCATGGTGACAACCTGGCATCTGATCCCACTTACATGCTGTGTGCAGCACACAGATGCAGATAGAAGAGCATGTGGTAGGCATGTTCCCAGCTGGGAAAGGGAAGGTTCACCCCCACCATGCCCCTTCTCAGCTGGTGCAGGACTCAGCACTCCTTGATAAAACAAAAGAAAAGGCAAAAAAGTCCATCTGWTACAAGGTTCTCCATCTGTAACATTACCTTTGTCAAATAAGTATTTTCAGTAATGCCATGTAATGAGTCTGTAAGAAGATGAAGTGTCCTACACAGAACATGCAGTAAGTCCCTGTGGATTCAAAGATTAGTACCTGCTAGGTGTGTCTGTTTCCAAGGGCTTTGATGATCTAATAACCTAATGATTTACATCTGCTTTTAGATACTGTTATACTCAGATGTAAATTTAAGCCTTCTGTGAGAAAAACACACTTTATGACAGATTGTGAAGCTGAAGCAAGGGTATTACGGGAATTTTTTTCTGTTGCTGCATGGCTTTCAAATTAATTGTCAGTCTGTTGACTAGTTGCTGTGCTCCTCCAAATACTAGCTTTTACCTTGCTGACCCTTAGAAAAGATTACCTACTGATAATTTTCTAGGAGAGAAAATAACATTGTTTTTTTCTTGGTGCCATGCTCACCATGTAGTTATGATGGGTATGCATGAAACACAGAAGTTAATACTGAGAAGTTAATGCTGCTGTAATATAACTATACTGATTTTTGCTGGGATAGAGTTAATTTTCTTCATAGTAGCTTGTGTGATGCTATGTTTTGGATTTGTGATGAAAAAAGTGTTGCTAACACTCTGATGTTTTAGCTATTGCTGAGCAGTGCTTGCACAGCATCAAGACCTTTTCTGCTCCTCACCCTGACCTGCCAGTAAGCAGGCTGGGGGTGCACAGGGAGTTGGGAGGGGACACAGCTGGGACAGCTGACCCCAACTGACCAAAGGGATATCCCATACCATATGATGTCATGCACAGCAATAAAACTGGGGGAAGAAGGAGAAGGGGGGGGACATTTGGAGTTACGGTGTTACGGTGATGGCTGAACACCTGCCTGCCGATGGGAAGCAGTGAATGAATTCCTTATGTTGTTTGGCTTGTGTGCACAGCTTTTGCCTTACCTATTAAACTGTCCTTATCTCATCCCATGAGTTTTCTCACTTTTACCCTTCTGATTCTTTCCCCCATCCCACTGTGGAGGAGTGAGCAAGCGGCTGTGTGGGGCTTAGCTGCTGGCTGGGGTAAAACAACAACAATAACCCAAACAATGATATAACAAATCCACCTAAAAACCTTCTTTGCAAAAGTATGTTCAAGGGCATGCTTTCATACCTTAAGACATTTCAACATTTCTGCGGTATGAAAACCGTGTCTCACAACTCTCACCCTGACCTGCTTCTCTGTAGAGCTTTTTGATCCTCTGAACTGTGTTGCTCTCACAGGCATTTGAGCTGTTACGAGGAATCTAACGCTCACCATATCTAACTATTCCCCATTGTTTGCAACATCTTTTTTCAAATCTGGCAATAACAGTTTTGGGCTTGGCTTATTTTCCATCTGTCAAGTTCATTTCCACACCCCTGCAGCACGGAAAAGCTATTCTATTTGAGCTGGAAAGTAACATGGTCTTTACTTCCCCTGCCTTATTAGACCACTTTATACTGCATATGTCAGTGCCATTGCTCTTAAATTACTTTGGCTGGAGAGCAGCCAGTGCTGAGGATTCCCTGCTGATTCACAGACTGAGGATCAACTGGATCATCTGAAGGCAAGCAAGGAAAGGAGGCAATCTCAGCCAAGCCGTTTCCACTGTTTCATGGCTGCTTATCTGCAGCTCATATTTTCAGCTGTTCTGTTTCCCAAGCCCCTGATCTTTGGTCTAATGGTCTTTCCAGGATCTCCTCTGAAGCTTTATATCCCACGCATGCACATAAAGGTCCTGCCTGCCAGTCAGTCACACAGTGAACCTAAACCTTGCTGTCTTCAGCCATGGGGACAGAGTCTCTCATGTCAGCCATCCCCTGGAATAACCAGCCATTCCTCCATCTGTGCTGCACTTCCACACTCAAAGTACAGAAAGCAATCTCTACTTTGTTTGCACTAAGTGATCTCCCTTTCTCAGAGAGAGAGAGAGAGAGACAGAGAAAAACTAACGTGGAAGAAAATGCAATTTAATATTGCAGAGAAGCAGAGCAGGTAAGAGATTGGTAGGCAAACCTTGCGTGGGCTGTCTTGAAGAGACGAGTGCAACACGGGAGGGAAGCCATGCTGGGGCAGAGACTGGGAAACAGCACCTGATATCAGTGCCTTTCAAATTGATGATAACTTGAAGTACTTGCTTGTTCTTTCACTGTCTGGCTCACATATCTGTCCACGCTTCCCTGCTTTGGTAAAACAGGATTCTGGCAACTGCTCTACTACACAGTACCAATGACGTATCGCACTGGGCACACTGGCACTGGCATCACTGACTTCTCTTTGCCAGGGTAAGGGGAAGCTGTTAATATATCAGAGGAACAGATCATTAAAGTATCTTTGATTCAGGCATTTGCATGTCAAGTGCAGCATAGACTGCTTTGGATTCCACGGAAATAGCAATTGCATCGGCGAAATACTGTTGGGGAGGGGCTGTTGACCTACACAAAAGTACACTGTAGTATCAGGTCTCTCCTGCTTAGCGATGAAGACCTCACCTCCTACCATCTGTGCTCATACTAGTGACATTGAGAGCTACCAGAAATCAGTGGCTGTTCAGTCATCCTCAGTAAGGACTTGTTTTACAAGGACTTTGGTTTACAGGTCCACACTTGTGCTGAAGCCAGATGAACCAGATGTAAGGTGGGAACCCATCCCTGGCAAGCTGCTATTCTTGCTTGCCTGAATGGCAATCTCGCTGTCTGAAAATTAAGTGCAGCTTAATAGTGACAGGCAGTCCAAGCTCCTCATTTTTTAAGAATTAACATCCATAGATGTATGAAGATTCCTGGATGGTGAGTTTTCAGCTTGTGAAGCTCTGTTATAGAAAAAAGATCACAGATGTTTTCACTGCTCAGGAAGGAAAGCCCTTTTTTTTCCAGCAAGTTGCAACAAATATGGAACTGGTGGCTATTTTGGAAAGCAATTCAAGTTTGTATGTATGTTTCTGTTCATCATCATCTCAAATCTCACTCACAGACAGCGCTACTTTGTGCATCTCCAGTGAATTTTTTTACAGGTACTACTTTAAAGACCACACTACTCTGGTGCAGGCTTCATAGTGGCTTTATCAGGTGTTCAGAGTGAATCAGAATTTGTTTGAGGCTTTTTTTGTGTGTATGTTTTGGATGGCTGCCAGAAACATGACATTTGCCTTTGGAAACATGTTCTGCTGATGCAGAGGGGGAAATGATAAAGAGAATTGAGCTTCCAGGCCATTGGCTGCTTCTGAGGTGCTTCTGTAAAATGGTTTCCGTACAAAATGCTCTGTAATTCCCTAACATGACACAAGTTAGTGGATCTGTATTATTAAAGGCATGCAAAGAACATTAAGTGATTGCATTCACTTTGTTAAGGAGTGGAAAAAATCCAGGAGGGCACGAGTTTGCTAAACAGATGTGCTTATTTCACTGGTATTCTGTCATACTGTTCAGCTTTTTGCTAGGTAGCTGGAAGCACAACGTGAAGCTATAGATTTAATCTGGTAGTGCTTACATTGCCATATTTAGGCAGGAAAGAAAGAATGTTAATGAAAGTAAGGATGGCAGCAACAGGAAAAAATATCAGCTTTGTTAATACAGAAGTAAAAACACTAGCTGTGATTTTGCCATTTTTAAATCTGTCTCCTGACAAAGTAATTTTAAAATGTGTACTTCTGTGCCTGAAATCAGCAACAAGTCATTGTAAACAGAATAGCAGATCATCTTTGTTCTTCTGCTGATTAACAGAGTGCAAAGCCATCTGGTCAGGTGCACTAGAACATCCTGATCTTAAATCCGATGCAGCATCTTGGTAAATCTTCAGTCTCTGATGGATGCTTTTTCATCCACCAGATGTTTCTGCACCTTCTCTCTTCGAATTACTTCCCCTTCCTTGTATTAGAAAGGCGTTTCACCACTCCAGGTCTTTTATGCAATAAGCTTGACGACTGTAACTAGTACTGTTTTCTTTCCCATGCACGACATATTTGTCCCAACTGTGTCCAGGGACAAAAAACAGTGTCATCAAAAATGCAGAAGGCAAATGCAGATGATAAAAGAGAAAATGAAGGTTGCTGAAATCAAACAAGCCAACAGATCCTGATGCACCAATTCTGAAGAAGGCCCACATAAGCTGTCAGCTGATCCAGGCCATGTCAAGCTTCAGGACCAGAAGGGAGTGAGAATTTCACAGTCAATGGAAGTGCCAACACAGTTCAGCACTGACTGCATGATCTCAAGCCCTGCCATGTGTCTGCTGCCTGCTGCTTTCAGCAGCTACTGTATGTAAGTGCTCTGGGCATGACTAGCAACGGGAAGGAGATGTCTATGCAGACTCCAGATTACATTGCATCTCTGAACAGCAAGGCACACCAGGTCTCCTTCCTGGTGGACCAGGCAACACGCCCCAGATGCTCAGGCCTCACAGGTGTGCAGCTCCCAGGAAAATTCCACATATGGGTACTACATGCTCACAAATGATGGCTGTTGCAATACACATATTCAACAGCAGAATTCTGTAACTGGCAAAAAAGCATTTCCACAGCTAGGGACAATATAGAGATTTCTGAAATGTAGAAAGTGGGTTATTAAAAATAATGAGGTCTTTGAGAACAAGAATATGTCTTTGGCGAAGTTTATGACAGGTTTTTAGTAATGATATTTGTTATCCTAATAGCAGCTGTCCTCCAACTAGTTGCAATTTTAGACTTCTTTTTCATGAAAGATTTTAAAATAAAGAAGAAAGTGCAGAGCCTAAAAGCAGAAGGCTTTCTTCATGCATTGCTAACAAGAGGAAAACATAACCAGATTTGTGCGTCACCCATTGCATGAAAGAGTAATGCTAGTGATCTATGCTACTCAGTATTCAAACAACAGTTCTAATGCAGAACATTAAATAGCTTAATTCAGCTAACCACAGCTTTGCATCTGAAACTGAATGGCGTTTGAGTGGCTCTCACGCATGAAGACCCTTTGCATTTTTTACAAAGTGGTATTCTAGGCCTCCCTTAGTTACTAAACATGTCACAAACATGAAGCAACACATAGCTGGAGAAGTCCTTTCTCCTATGTTTTCCCCATTTACAACCAGCCTTTTCAATGACAAGGTTGTGTAACAGGCGTAACTTTTTCTGGGGCTGCCTTGTTCAGAATCCAAAGAAATTGGTAATTTTTTTTGTCTCAAGACAGCTGATATATTTGCCAAACAAGAAGCTATTAGGCTTCTGAATGTGCAACCATTCATTTAAATAGCATTAATCTTCTGCTTGGGATTATCTGATGTAGTCACAGAGCAGGGAGGCATCCTGGGAGGGGCTGAGTTCAGCAATGAACAGGTTAGTGTCCTGGTGCTTGTGAGAAAGCAATTCCCAAATAAACAGCGGCCGTCTCTACTCAGTCCCCTCCCTGAGAGAGAGAGATGCTATTCAATAGAGATGAAGGAGCTTGGGGTGTCTTAGCTGACCAACTTCTCCAAGCCTCTGAGGACAGGCAGTGTGCAGTTCAAAATGCCTTCCTTGCTTCTCTCATGTCCCTAAGGAATGTCATTTTTCTCTCCAAGGCAAAGGCTGTCCTGTGATCATTCCTGCATGCCCCCAACTCCCTGAGGGAGTGCATCTATTTGCTGTGCATAAAGCAGAAATAATAACCCATGAACTATAAAACACAGTTGTTGCCCTTTGCTGAAGCTCAGGCTCCTGTAAGTCCCTCCAGGCATTACTAGGAACCTTTTACCACCAGTGGGCTTGGTTTCCTCTACCACATGAGAGCCTGCACCTCCTCGTCACTTGTGTTTCCCCAGTGCACAGCTCCACACGTCAGCTCTGCAGACTGCATGCTTTGGAGTGAGAGTATCCAGCCATGACCCAGCAGCTGGAGAAGACACGGGCAGGTGACCCAGCAGCCAGCACATTGGGAACTGCTGCCCAGCCTCCCCTGGGTAGAGATGGTCTTGCTGTCATCTCAGGCTTTGGCAGCAAGCTGGTACTCTGCTGGGGGCTGCTGCCACAAATGGTGCAATAAAAAGTGACCACTGTCCAAGCAAATTAAAGGATCAACAGGGCAGTTCAGCTGGGGATGGCTGACACTTCCAGAGCTGACTCCCAGGCTGTGCAGAGGCAGCAGAGAGTGAATAGAAATCACCTTGTGTTGTTTTTTCCTTGGTGGAACCTGGTAGGAAATAGCAATATCCCTGACTTTTAAACACCACCCATACAGAGTTGTTTACATGTGGCTTTTGCTCACTGTGGTGTGACATCAAGGGCTTGATCTTTTTGCTCACTGGTGGTTGCCAACGAGCCTCTTGCAGCTGCTCTGAGGGGGCCAGGTCTCCATGTGTCCTTTGTCATACTTGCAGACAATATTCCAGCCCCTCAGGCTCAACATTGAACTACAGAGAAGTGCACAAAGAAACAAACCCCTTTCTTTTTAAAAAGTTTTTGATACCTCCACCAATTTGAATGCAGCACACAATGTCACTGCTGCTGCTCTGCCACCACAGCAACAAAGCCTTAGTGCAGTTTTCTGCTCCTCGCAACCAGTGCAAGTTGGCGACAAAGGAAGAGCACCTATGCAAATGGCCACTGATTAAAACTTTCAAACTGAATGGACTAGGCTTTACAACAGGACTGTTGTCTGTTTAAACACAGTGCTCTGCTTTAGGTTTTAGCTCTGTCTCTTGGAGGTATCTCCATGCTGGAAAGTCATCTTGACAAAAATACTGCCACACTGGACGCTGAATCTCAGTGCAGTGCAAGAGGAGTATCATGTTGTCAGCACTGAGAGACTAAGGTGTTTTTGAAAGAGACCAAGTGAGATGCTACTGACAACAAATTTATAGAAGCATGAGTTAACACGTCTCACAAAAGATGGTATATCTATGTCTCTCTGTTTCTCTGGAAAACAGAAGCTAATTATCTGTTGCTTGGGACCTACCACCAATTAAAAAACAGAACAAAACCTACAATCATGCTGGAAAAAACAGCCTGGGTTAAAATGGCATCCAGAACTTGCCCTGCCACACCTTGCTGAACATGTAGAAATGAACATCACCTTGGACCACCCTAGCAGAAGGCACTGGAGAGGCTGCAGGGCTGAAGGCCAGTGTGGCCGCTTGTGCAGCAAGGGCTATGCATCCTAAACACAGCCTCGCATACCAACCACATACCACTGATCTCAGAGAAACTAAATACTCCTGAATCTGGAGGCTGGAACAGAACATTTAACAGCTCTATCTGAAGATCGTCTTTCTAAACTATGCATTAACTATGCCATGAACAAACTGCAGATTTCAGTACTGAGTGTTAAAACACAAAAAGCCCACTACTACTCTTTCAGTTTAGGTAAAAAGAGGGCTTAAAAGAGGGCTAGGATAAAAATGAGGTATCCAAAGAAAGAAAAATCTTATGAGAGTGCAACACCTACAGTAAGTCTCACTGCACTTCCCAGCTGATAGATCATGTCTGGTTAAAGTCTCTTGACACAGCAAACCATTTTCAATTCTTGCTACTACCAGACTTTTACTCCTGTCAAGATATTTTAACAAACATTCCAGGGAACTGCTTCAGGCTACAGTCACACAGAGGTGGAGAGCAGGACATTTCAGGAAGAAATTAGATTAGACATTTAAATTGTTTTGGATTGTGGCATCTTTTCAACATATAAGCATACATGTAAGGACATTCATGTCTATTCATGAATAACATTATTAAAACACTATAATGGGCACCTTGTAATAGGAAAGGATTAAAACTGCTCTGGGACGGAAGATAGCTCCTGCTTGCATACACACATCTGTTAGTTTCTGTGATGTTTTTTGCATTTCACAAACTCACAGTGAAACACTGTACTTGGCACTGGTGAGGATGCACCTCGAATACTGTGTTCAGTTTTGGGCTCCTCACTACACAAAAGACATTGAGGTGCTGGAGCGTGTCCAAACAAGAGCAACGAAGTTGGTGAAGTGTCTAGAGAACAAGTCCTGTGAGGAGCGGCTGAGGGAACTGGGGTTGTTTAGTCTGCAGTAAAGGAGGCTAAGGGGAGACCTTATCGCTCTTTACAACTACCTGAAACGAGGTTGTAATGAGGTGGGTGTCTGTCTCTTCTCCCAAGTAACAAGTGATAGGACAAGAGGAAATGGCCTCAGGCTGTGCCAGGGGAGTTTTAGATTGGATATTAGGAAAAATTTCTTCACCCAAAATGTTATCAAGCATTGGAACAGGTTGCCCAGGGAAATGATGGAGTCACCATCCCTGGAGATATTTAAAAGACATGTAGACATGGTGCTTAGGGACATGGTTTAGTGGTGGACTTGGCAGTATTAGGTTAACGGTTGGACTCGATGATCTTAAAGGTCCTTTCCAACCTAAATGATTCTATGATAAACACTGCCATTCCTGCTTCACACAACAAGCCCAAGATGTTTTACAATACTGAAGCATTAAAGGATTTCTGTAGATCTGCACAGGCTGAACTGCCACAAAGCACTTAGCATGACAAAAACCATGTCTCAAATGGAGCAGCTGTCATGCTGATCTAATGAAGACTTTAAAACGTGTGTGTGTGCGCGTGCGCGCGCSCACACACAGAGCACATGAGACGTTATCAGCCCTGAAAAAAACAGTGGCTGCATCCTGAATGCAGAACCAGATTAATGCACAACATAATCAGCAAAACTTTGTAAATATTTTTAAATAGGGCTGGATACGCAGTTCCACTGACCTCACCAGGGATGGAAGCACTCGCAACATCTTCCGAAGTGCCTAAAAGTGAGCTTCCATAATGAATGATCCCAAGCATCTGGCTGTTTCTTTGGCTACAAGTAATTACTGAAGCCTGTGGCCTGCCTGCCTGACAAAGACAAGCAAGGGACCTGAATTTCAGCCCAAACCCTCTGCAGAACTGGGAGGATGGAAGGAAGTTAAGGGTGGTAGATTTTGATGTATTTTCAGAAGCAATGAACGCTGACAGTTCCCAGTGAAACTGAAGGCCCCAGTCCTCCTTTTGCACAAGAAAGATTTGCACTGGGAAATCTGTCTCATTACAGAGCCTGGACTGAATACTGCATGAAGGTTTACTGGCTTGCTAAGCCTGCCCCCCGAAAGAAGTCCCCTTTTGCAGGCAGTGGGGGCTACGCGGGGCCCCACGGAGGAGAGGGTGCATGAGACGGCTCTGCCCTGTCACAATACTCTCGTGCTATTCAAGAGAACAAATTAGGGAAGTCTGCTTCTTCTGTAACCTGGGATGTTCACCCACAGTAAGGCTCCCTCTTGTTTGAATTTTGGCTGTACAAATGAGCCTCCTCCAGTCTTCCTTGTTTCCAAGTGAGATACAAGGCATGGAGGAGCTTTGACTTCAGAGTAGATTTCCTAACAGAGAGGTAAGAAGGGCACGGTGGTAGCTAGCAGCACACTCTAAATGCACTGCAAAGCTCCGGGTTTAGCCCCACTCCCCTAGACCATTCTCATTGGACTGTAGCTTGACTATGGCCCAGCTGGCAAGCAGCAGCCACTATCTTTTGACATCAGTGCTTGCGTATGTCCACTCTGTTCCATATCTTTCTGTGCACTTTCATTTGTTACTCTAGCTGCTGTGGTTTGCATACATCTTGGTGTCTCCTAGTGTGTGCTACTGGTGGGTAGCATAGAAGTGTCCAGTCCTCCAGACCTATCTACTTTCCTAGTGTCTTCTGAATGCAATGCTTGCATGTATCACAGCCTGCTCCTCAAGATATTCGCTCTGCTGCTGCAGAAAGAGGAGCGTGATCTGTAGCCCCTGCTCCTGATCCCTGGTAATATGGTTAGCACAGCTAACACCATTTTATAAGGCAAACGGCAATTGTCTGTGACCAAGCTGGTCACGTATCAGTCCCCTTCCCCCTCTTCATCAGGCCCTGAAGGTCCTGTGCACCAGGCAGACTTCTTCTCCCCCTCCCTAGGGGGACAACCATCATCTGCTTCCTCTGAGGATTGAGTGACTTGTATTCTTTGAGTCTAGATTATGATTGTTATATTGATACAGCAAGCCAAGTATTAAGATTTGACCCAATCTGCAGAGGATCCAGGTAAAGAAATAAACCTCTGTCGTGGTTTAACCCTAGCTAGCAACTAAGCACCACACAGCCACTCGCTCACTCCCCCCCGGTGGGATGGGGAAGAGACTCGGAAGAATAAAAGTGAGAAAACGCATGGGTTGAGATAAAGACAGTTTAATAGGTAAAAGCTGCGCACACAAGCAAAGCAAAACAAGGACTTCATTCACTACTTCCCRTCGGCAGGCAGGTGTTCAGCCATTTCCAGGAAAGCAGGGCTCTGTCATGCCTAACCCTGACTTGGAAGGACAAACACCATAATTCTAAATGTCCCTTCTTCCTCCTCCTTCCCTGCAGATTTTATTGCTGAGCACAACACCATATGATGTGGGATATCCTTTTGGTCAGTGGGGTCAGCTGTCCTGGCTGTGTCCCCTCCCAGCTTCTTGTGCACCCCCAGTCTGCTTGCAATGAGGGGCAGCATGAGGAACAGAAAAAAGGCCTTGATGCTGTGTAAGTACTACTCAGCAATAGCTAAGACATGGGTGTGTGATCAACATTGTTTTGGTCACAAATCCAAAACATAGCACTGTAGAGCTACTATGAATAAAATTAACTCTATCCCAGACAAAACCAGTACAGAAGTATACCAGCCTTCCAAGACAAGGCACCCTTCCCAGACAGAAGGATAGGATCCTAGGACAGCAAAAAGTGACATCACAAAAAAAAAAAGTAAATGTTTTGGCCAAGAGGAATTCACAAATACTTAAGGCAAAAGGCTACTAAGTCATGCCAATAACGTGGCTTCAGACATAATTGTTTCAGTTAGGAAGACCATGAAGGGTCTGGCAAATGCTTGAACACCTCTTGTATTGTGTTGGAAAATGTGTTCTTGAAGCACGCTAAGGCAGTGGTTTCAGACTTAAGAGACTCCATTCTGAAAAAGACCCATGATGTAACAGGCAGACTTGACTAATTATTTAGATTTTGCTTCAGTGTGAAGTGGGCTCTGCTCAACCTAGTTGTAAGGCGTATGGCTGCATTGCCCATGTTGGCCTTCATGAGAGCTGCCAGGTGGGAGAGCATCCATCCACTGGAAGGCTGAAGAGGTGCTCCAGTTAAGTAAAGGCAGCAGCTCTGCTGCAGCAGACCAGCTGGCCTCTTCCTCCAGCCACACAAGAGAAAGTGCTGGGCCCAGACGCCCTAGCTGTAAATCAGACAGGGCAAGGGGAAAGCAGGGTGGCAGACAAGACAGTTACACCTCCTCGGAGTCAGGGAGCTGATGCAGGGAGGGCTGCCGGAGTGGAAGGGGCCAAACGAAGAAGTGCCACTGGGACGCTGATCGCTTGAAAGGGTGTGTTGGCACTACAGTGCTGGGGGGGCCAAGCAAAGCTGGGCACCAGCAGGAAAAGGGGCATTGCCATATAAGCTTCCTCATTCTCACGCCTCACTTCCACCTACCGCTCCCTCCCCACATCCTGGTCCTAATTCCAGGCTCCCTGCCCCTCTGCAGCCTGTACTCCCTGTTTACAGCTCTCTGTTCCCAGCCAACACCAAGTCCCTGCCGCAGCCAACGTGCTGATGCAGATGCATCCCTCACTACAAGCTGCTTTTTACCCAAAGGCGTGCTTTGTTCCCATGACTGCGCAGGGAGGGAGGGAGTGTGGGGCTCTGCCGTTCCCTGTTCTACCCCCACATCGCTCCTTAATGCCTCGGTCCTGCTAAGGCCTATGCATCAGGAGAGGTGTGGCCTCAAGTCTAGGCAGCTCTGGGCCTGGATGCCTGGGACCAGGTAGGAAATGGCTCTTCCTCCCCTGGTCTCTCAGTTCTGCTTCTTACCGGGCCTCCTGTGGAAGGGAGGGTGCTCATCTATGACAAAACTGCAGCTCTTCCAGCTGAGATTTGACAAAGGTTCTAACGGAAGGCTGGGGGAACTGCCTTTTCAGCAGGCTCAGAACCTCCCTGATCATTTTCTTTGCCAGGTTTGTGCATCCCATATTACAGTACACCTGCACAGGAGAAGGGAAACAGTCCGACAGGGACTGGTTGCCCAAGATTGTCTTCCTACAGAGACTTGCAGAAATCTGCCAGTAGCTGGATATGCCAGGGACATCTTCTGCCATCGGGGGAGGCATCCAGCTCCAGATCCCTCCACACCTCGCTGTCTCTTTACCTCCCCTTTGAGGCTGAAGAAGGTGGCCTCTTCAAAGCAGGCTATCACATTTGCTTTCTTCTCTGTGGAGCTCCTCAGGACCTCTGCTTCATTCAGTTTCAGAAGGGCATTTGAGGAAGCACACAGAGAACAGGTGAGCATGAGTGCAGAGCCCATGGCCAGCCCTGTCCTTCTCCACTGCCTCCGGCATCTGTCTCAGGAGGGCCCGCCCTGACACAGTCACACTGGCTCCGAGCACAGGCACCAGTGATTCTTCAGGCCATCTCCCTGCTAATGCCCCTTGTGCTAAGGGCCTGCTTCAGTGCCCCATGTCTGTTGCTGTGGAAGAGGCAAACTGGATGAAAAAGTCAGGGTCTGACCCCAGTATTTCCCTTCCAAGGCCCCACGAGGGCAAAGCCCTGTTGCCACAGGGAAGTTGTCCTGCCCAGAGCCAGGCGACTGAGAGGACTCTATGTGTAGTGGGTGCTGGCAAGGAGGGCAACTCACAGTGTCGCTGTTGGGAGACATGCAGGTCGGCAGCCACCCCCTCCAGAAGGCGGTAAAAGGCTCTGGCAGCATAGCCCATTGCCATGTAATGGCAACCAAAAGCACAAGCACTGATTCCATGATGGCTTCACGTTCACTTGAACACGTGCCGTCACGCTTTCTGTTGGTCTTGCAGGGCAGCTTAGCTGTCCATTTCCTCTTTGCCACAACCTGCTCCGCTACTCCCATCAGAGGCCAGAACCCAGGAAAGAAGAGAGCAAAGAACACAGGAGCATTAATGTAATGACCTAAAGAGTTACCTGGCCTGTGGGTATGTAAAGATCATAACGGCCGGGTAATCCTTTAGGTCATGACAATAATTGGTGTTAGAAATGGGATTCTGTAAAATACATAGGCCATGGATGCTTAGGATGAGGCAGTGGAAGAACAGCAAAAATGGCAAGAGGGTAAGGGATGGAAAACACCTGGGTGGGACAGGAACAGGGTGGCTGAAAATTGTTTTGATTGGGAAACTGTGTGAGTGGAGTTTCTGGAGTGCAGGAAAGTCATATATGTAAAGCAAAGGAAAGCAAGGGACTTGCTTCACTGGGCTTTTTGCAGAGACTTTGGCAGCTGCAGGCACTTTACTAAAGACATCCAGGCAGGAAGCTCAAGATGTGTTACAAGATGCTTTGCAGCGAGCTGAGAATGTGGAAGCACGAGCAGCTGCCTTTGAATCTCATAGCGATGTTAACAGCCAATTACTGTGACAATTAGAAACGAACCTTAGACCTTGGCTTTATGACAGCTGGAGCAAGAGCATACACGCCCAGTCTCAGAAAGTGAGCTCATTGAAAAGATATGTAAACTGAAAACTGATAATGAGGATGATGATTTTGATTTCGGCAATGGGCCTTCTGCCCCCATGTTATTACCTGAGTCTAATTCAGATAAGACAGCCTCCTTGTACCCTATCATTAAAACTTTATACATATACAACTTGCAACTCATAGACAGAGGGATTTCTAAGGCAAAAAAAATTGTACATCTGAGAAGCAGCTATACTACGATCTGTTTTCTTTGACTCAGAGTTGCAAGGTAAAGTGAAGACGACATACAGAGGAGACAGCAGTGCAGAGGTTTAAAATGGGTAAGAAAGATTTAGTACCTTGCAGGGATAGCTGGCAACTACAAGGGCTGTTGGGACATGGTACTTGACACAGAGATTGGAAATAGTGGAGATGAGCAGAGAAAGGGAGAAAACGCTCACACCTGCACATAATCCACTAGATGCGGGAGTGGGAGAAGGGCCTGTACATCACTGGAAGGATGCACGGCAGAAGGCAAATACTTTTGTAAGAAAAATGGTGCAAGAGGAGAAAAGAACGGATGGATAGCTGTGCAAGAATGCAGGTAACAATACTTGGGAGAGACAACAGGCAAACATAGAAGAATAAGAACAGGATAGAAAATAAGAGCCAGCAAAATGAATTGAGCAAGCAAAGAGGTGGCAGTGGCAGGGCTTCCATCACTTACAGAGCTATCACTTGTTTTGAAAACGAGGTATCACCAGCCAATGCTGCAAACAAATGCCTATCACAGTAGGTATAAAAGCACCAATCTCTGTCACACTTCTCTGTTACTTATAAAACATTACAGAAACACGCATTGTGTCAGCTGTCAAAACTGATTCCGTTATGACTTTATTTGGTGTCATTTGCATTGAACCAGCCTAATGACCCTGAGGGGGGGTCACAGGTTGGGTGTGGGGTCAAGCGAGGGTCATGCTTGACAGAGGGTCAGGGGTCACAGGGGAGTCAGAGGTCACATTCCCCCTTCCAGACTGTGCTGACCATCATGTCCCTGAGTGCCACTGCCACCAACAGCCTTGGCCATGGTAAGTGCAGGGGGACCCTAGTAGCTGGGGCAATGAGGGGGAAGGGGACCCCCTGCCCCAACTCCTGCTGACATCATGGGTGAGTGTGGCAGGGGGCTGCCCCCTGGGGCTGCCCCCTGGGGTGCCGGGCCCTGAGGCAGTGGGGGACCGTGGGGGCTCTACACCTCCCTCAGTGCCACCTTCGCCACTGCCGCTGCCCTGGGGGCCACTGAGATCCTCCTGGTGGGTCAGGGCCCGTTAAAGGGTTGGGCTTGGCGGGTGTGGGGCCTGCCAGAGACGGGGTGGGACTGGGCCCTTCTGCTCCCCCCCAAGTGTGGTATCATGTGATGTGATGTGATGTCATGCACCATGACATCACCCCTGCCATGGCATGTCATCATGTGTCACTGTGTGTCATATGTGTGTGTCCGTGTGTGTGTCCCTGGACCTGGGGGCATGCAGCAGCCCCAGGTCCCTGCCTCTCCCAGGTGAGATGTCACATGATGCCATGTGATGTCATCTGACATCATGTGATGATGTCAACGTGATGTCGCCTGTGCAAGCTGCATCTGGCGTAGCATCTGGAAGCACTGCTCCATCATCAATGTACGCTTGTAGGTGTACGCTGAGACGTTGCTGTTGTGCTGCGGGAGGGGACCCCCCCGGCGCAGGGGCATTCACCAGCACAATGACRTGGGTCTGGGTGGGCAGCCCCTCTGGCACAGCCTCCAGCAGCCTCACCAGCCCTGCCCTGTAGCCCCGCCCATTGTTCAGCCACCTCCCGTGGCCCCGCCCCAGCAGGGTGAGAGCCTCAGGCCTCACCTCCTCCTGCCTGGCTCCACCCACCGGCCCATCCTCCCCTCCCCAGTTGCCCTGGCCCAGGAGGCCCAGCTGTTCCAAGACAGCCACCCCCCAGGAGTCCCTCCTCCCTCCCTGGGTGGCCCTAAGTGAGGAAGCCCTCCCCTCAACCAGAAGGCCACGCCCCTTTCAAGATGGCCACACCTCCCCACAGCCCATCTTCCCAGTTGCCCTGAGGAAGCTCCGCCCCCTCCCACCAGCCCCCGCCCACTCCACCAGGGGGCTGCCACCCCACTCCACCAGGTGTCCCAAGGTGGGCCCCAAGGGGAGCCACCCACTCCACCAGGTGCCCCAAGGCCCTGCTTCTCTCTTTAGGCCCCACTCACTCCTGTAGGCCACGCCCCCTTGCCAGGCAGCCCCTGCCCTAGGGGCATCACCCCACACACGCTCCCCCTGAGGCCCCGCCCACTTAACCTGCCCCCCACTTAGCCACACCCATCACCTAGAGACACCCCTCCCCATGGCCACGCCCCTTTCCCCTCCAGCTTTCCCGTCCCTGCAGGCTCCCACAGCCCTGGGGCCCAGTCCAGGGGGAGGTGGGACACGATACGCAGTGACACACCATGACACGCCACAGCAAGTGTGATGTAATGAGGCGTGACATCATATGTGACCCCACTGATGATGTCAGAGGGAGGCCCTGCCCCATCGCAGGCCACCAGCATGGGGGGGGGGAGGAGGAGGAGGAGGGGGGCACCCCCAACGGGGCCCCAGCCTGTGAGTGCCACTGGGGGGACTGGGGTGGCCTGGGAGGCATTGGGGTGTACTGGGAAGCTCTGGGAGGGCAGTGGGATATACTGGGATGGGACTCCGGGCCATACTGGGAGTCACTATGGGGCCCTGGATCATCCTGCAACTCCTGGGGAGGGCACTGGGCCATACTGGGACTCAGTGGGAGGCACTGGTCCATGCTGGAAGGCAGGGTTCTGGGGGGTCTGGGCTGTACTGGGAGTCACTGGGAGACTTTGGGCCATACTGGGCAGGTGCTTGGCTACACTGGGATGGTGCTGGACCATACTGGGACTCAATGGGAGGCACTGGTCCATACCAGGAGGCATGTATCTGGAGCTCTGGGCCATACTGGCAGGGTCCCGAGCCATACTGGGAAGGTATGGGAGGCACTGGTGCATATTGGGGACGAGGTTTCTGGGACTGTGGGCTGTGCTCGGAGGCAGGGGGAGGCTCAGGGCCATACTGGGCGATGGGAAGGAATGCTGGGGTGGGCATCAGTGGGCACTGGTGCGTACTGGTGCTCACTGGTGGGCGCTGGGGAGCTGGAATGTATGCTGCATATACACGGTGGAGTGGCTGAACAAGGCAGGAGGGGCTGGCTGGTGCTGCTGGTGGCCAGAATGGGAGGAGAAACAGGGAGAATGGGCAAAAGTGGGGGGAAAGAGGGAAAAGAGAGGGGGAACCACGGGAAAATGGAAAATGGGGGGGAATGGGGAAAGTAGTGGTGCAAAAATGGGGGAAAGTAGGGAAAAATGGGGAAAAAACAGAGAAAAAAGGGGGAAATGGGGGAAAATATGAAAAAAACATGGAAAATATGGGAAAAAGGGGGGGATCAAGGGAAAACGGGGGATGGGGGAAGAAATGGGGGCAAAGACAGGGAAACTGGGGAAAAATGGGAGAAAATGAGGTGAAAAAGCTAAATGGGAAAAAGTGGGGGGGAATGGGGAAAATGGGGGAAGAAATAGGGGCAAAAATGAGCAAAAATGGAGAAAAATGGGGGGAAAAAAACAAAGGAAAAGGGAAAAATGGGGAAAAAAATGAAATGGGGAAAAATGGGGCACAAATGGGCAAAAAGTGGGGAGAAAACCAGGAGAAAATCAGGGGAAATGGGGGAAAAAACAGGGCAAAATGGAGAAATGGGGCAGAAACAGGCAAAACCCAGGGGAAAACAGGAGAAGAGAAAACTTAGGGGGAAATTGTGGGAAAATAGGGAAAAATGTGGGGAAATGGGTTGGGAATGGGGGGAAGGGGGAGAAATGGTGGAAATTGAGCAAAACCAGGAAAAAATGGAAGAAATGGGGAGAAAGAGAGGGAAATCATGGAAAACAGAGAAGAAATGGAGAAATGGGGAAAACTGCAGGAAAATGGGGAAACAGGAGGGAGGAAACGGGGAACAAACAAGGCAAAACGGGTCAAAAACAGGGAAAAAAAGGCAAAACCAAGGCAACATGGGGCAAAACCAGCCAGTTATGGGGGTCGGGGCAAGAACAGGGAGAACAGGCCAAAATGGGGCAAATGGGACAAAAGCAGGGAAAAATGGGGGGAAAACCAGGAAAAAGTGGGGCAACACCAAGAAGAAATACGAGGAAATGGGGTGAAAATGGGCAAAATAGGGCAAAAGAGAAAAAACGGGGCAAACTGGGCAAAAATGGGGCAAACTCAGGGCAAACTGAGGCAAAATGGTGTAAAAAAGCAAAAATGGGGCAGTGAGGGGAATCTGGTGGTGGTTATGGGGCAGGGGGAGCCACAGGGGGGCAAACTGGGGGACACTTATGGGGCACTTGGGGGGAATTGGGGGCAGTTAGGGGCCACTTGCACAGGTGTTGAGCAGTTTTGGGGCAGTTGGGAGATGAGAGAATTGGGGGGCAGTTATGGGGCAGTGGGGGTCAGTTGGGGGTAGCCATGGGTCAGGCTCTTGTTGTGGGCCAGACCTGGAGTTCCTGACGGAGGAGCTGGGGCTGGTGGTATGGGTGATAGGGACACCCCTGGCCCCTGAGCGCACCAGTATGGCCCAGTACATCCCAGTACTGCACACACGCTGCCCTGGCTTGCCCACCCCCATCCCAGTATGGGCCCAGTGCTCCCAGTATGATGCCAGCCTAAGCCACAGGTCTTCAGGCACAATCCCAGCATGGGCTGCCACACTCCCTGTATGGGCCCAGTGCTTCCAGTATAGCACCAACACTCCTAGTACAATGCCAGTCTCGGTCACAGCTCTTCAAGTAGGATCCCAGTATGGATCACTCCCAGTGTGGGCCCAGTGCTCAGTATGATGCCAGCCTGAACTACAGTTAAAGTAAGATCTTAGTATGAGCCCCAATGTTCTCAGTATGGACCCAGTGTTCGCAGTACAGTGCCAGCCTTGGCTGCAGCTCTCTGAGTACAATCCCAGTATGGGCCCCAAGGCTCCCAGTGCACTCCCACTGTTCCCAGTATGCACCCTAAGGCTCCCAGCATGGGCCCTGAGGCTATGAGTGCAGCCCCAATGCACTCTCAGTGTGGCCCCCAAGGCTCCCAGTGCTCCCAGTACAGGCCCTAAGGCTCCCAGTATGGGCCTCAAGGCTCTGAGTGCAGCTCCAGTGCACTCCCAGTGTGGCCCCCAAGGCTACCAGAGCACTCCCAGCACAGGCTTCAGTGCTCCTCCAGTGCACTCCCAGTGCTCCCAGTATGGGCCCCAGCACTACCACTACAGGCCCTGGTGCTCCCAGCACACACCACCAACAAACGGTTTTCGCTCTGACCCGTCCCGGTGCCTCCTTGGGCTGAGCCCCCAAACCCTTACAGTTCCTCCCGAAAATAATGTCACCAGCCTGCCATCGCCTTTATTGGTGGGTGGGCACATTGGATCACAGGATCAGGCCCCCCCCAGTGAACTCCATCCGCTGCCGAGGGAAGAGAGAGAAAAGGGGTGAGTGGGGGGACCCTGGTGTCCAGGCCAGGGGGAACCCTGGCGTCCGGGGGAGCAGAGGTGGGGCGGGGGGACCCCGGTGTCTGGGCATACCTGTGGGGGGGCGACGAAGGCCAGCCAGTCAGAGGGGCGGGTGGGCAGCAGCCCCATGGCCTGGCACTTGTAGAGGGCCAGTGCCAGCCCCAGCCCGTTGCCCACCAGGAACACCAGCCCCTGCAGCGCCCGCCGGCTCGAGCTCTCCAGTGCCTTCAGTGCTGCAGGAGGACCAGGGTGGGACAGGGGGACATGTCACTGTCACCCACACACCTGGCACCACAGGGGACCGGGGGTAATGATGGGTGGGGACTGGCGGGGGGGGGGAGATGGGGGAGGGCGTGGGGCAGATAGCAGAGGGATGGCTGTTGGGCACCTGTTGGGGGATGCGTGGGAGTGACCGACATGTGGGTGACTGTCATAGGGGTGACTGTTGGGGGGTGTGTGGGGGTGACTGACATGGAGGCAACTGTCATAAGGGACAACTGCATGGGGGCAAGTGACGTGGGGGTGACTGTTGGCGGATACACGGGAGCAACTGACATAGGGGCAACTGTTTAGGGACATGCAGGGAAACTGATGTGGGGGTGACTGTCATAGGGATGACTGTGAGGGATGCGTGGGGGCAACTGACACGGCGGCAACTGTTGCAGGGTGACATGCGTGCGGGGGCTGTTGTAGGGATGACTGTTGGTGGGTATGTGGGGACGACTGTTGCAGGGGGAAATGCAGGGCAGGGGACCACTGCAAGTACATGGGGCAACTGTCTACAGCAGGGGATGGCCAAGGGGGGACACCCGGGGAGCTGTCACCCGCGTGGGGCTGTAGTGTGGGGTTGTACTCACTGGCAGAGAGGGACATGAGGGCCTGCAGTGGGCGCCAGCCCATCATGCAGACCATCATGGCGGGGAAGATGGAGATGGTGTTGCCGGCCATGTACATGATGAATAGGTTCATGGGGATCTGCTTCAGCGGCGCCAGTGCCACGTCCCAGCAGCGCTGCAAGGAAAGAGGGGACCCAGGCATCCAGGATGTGTGGGGGGGGACCGCCCTCGTACAGGAGCCAGGCATCTGGGACAGGTACCATCCACCCCATGGGGAACCCAGGCGTCCGGGGGGCGTCCCTCCCTCCCCCCGGGTCTCCCCTCGCCCACCTTCTCCATGAGGATTTTGTCGCTCTCGTGGACGCCGCCCTCCCCCAGCTGCCGCTCGGCGAACCCCAGCGGCCCGCGGCCCTCGGCGGCTCCGCGGGGCCTGGGGGGAATAGAGGGGGGCAGGTGAGGCCGGGGAGACCCCTGGATCCTCCTGGATCCCCCAAATCCTCCCCCAACCCCCCCTCCCGCGGGCCTCACCGCCCCCCCGGCGCCGCCGCCAGCTCCAACGACCACTTGAAACGCCGCCCCCGAACCGCCGCCGCCGCCGCCGCCGCCATCTTACGAGCGCCAGAACGGGGGTGGTGGTGGTCACGTGGGAGGGTCACGTGAGGGGGCCCCGGGCTCCTGGGGCCCCACACAGAGCTCCCTGCCCCATAGCAACACCATAGCAACGCCATAGCAATGCCCTGCCCCATAGCAGCCCCATATGAAACACAGAGGAACCCCATAGAAGACCCATACCAGCCCTATGGCAACCCCGCGTCCCATAGCAGCCTCCTGCCTCACAGCAACCCCACAGCAGCCGCACAGCACCCGCGCGCCCCACAGTCCCCCTGCCGGTCCGTTTCTCCGGAACTGCAGTGCGGGGCCGCGGTTTTCGCCCGGAGCCGGTGACGCGCGGACGCTCCGGCCGCCCCTTGGCGCATGCGCGGATACAGCGCGGCGGCGGTGACGGCGGCTGATGGGGATGGGGGTGGGGGAGCGGAGCCGAGCCGAGCGGACGGTTCGCTCCTTCCCCTTACCTGCTGCGCGCTCCTGCCTGCGGCCTCCTGCCCCCTGGTGCGCTCCTGCCTGCTGCGCGCTCCTGCCTGCTGCGCGCTCCTGCCTGCTGCGCGCTCCTGCCTGCTGCCTCCTGCCTGCTTCCCCAAGCCTGCTCTCTCCTTCTCCCCCTGCCCGCTTCCCCTCTTCCCCGCGTCCCTTTGGTGGTTTGGGTTTTTTTTTTTTCTTTTTTTTAAGTTCTTGGGGTTGGTTTTCTGTTTGTTTTATTCTTAAATCTCTTGGGAGTGATTTTGATGGTTTTTTTTTTTTATTTCTGGCATCTGTGTTTTTTGACTTCTTGGGGGTGGTTTTTGTTTTTCCCTTTTCTTTTTTCCCAACTTCTTGCAGGGCTTATTTTGATTTCCTGGGGGTGTTTTGTGTTTTTTTTTTTAAATTTATTTCTTGGGGGTGTGTGACGGATGCACTGGACTCCTTAACCAAACTAGCAGTAGTTTGGTACAGTCTCCACAGGAGGTAAAGGCCTAAGCTGTAAACGGGCCAAGAACTTCTCTAGTTCCAATCTGTTCTCTGAAAACCTACAAAGGAGCAGAGCGACACAGTGAGTATTGATGCATATGAGCTTGGAACACCGATTATGCAATTAACGCATGAATAGCGGGTGGCTTTTCCAAGACTCATTTATCAAGGAACAAAGAAAGTTGTGGGTACAAGGAGTCTCAGGCATACCTTTTCCATTGCATGTAATTTTGACTACGAGCCAACCATTTTATTCCATAAATATGACAGCCCAAGTGAGCCTTCTTTGAGTTCTCCCTGCTAAGCAGCCTGGCTGCATGGTGGTGATCTCCCCTTGAGCTGGGACRCCTCTCAAGGTTGCTCCTCGAGGCAGAGAGACCTTTTGCCAATGGCATATCTTTGGTAAGCGACTGATACTGCACATAGCTTTGTATTACAGTAACTATGATTTGTGTCTTGGTAACTTTGATTTTGTCTTGGTAACTTTGACTCTGCCTTGGTAGTTTTGAATCGTTGTTCAAATGATTGTGCAGTACAGTAATAGAGCAAACCTTGCCATTGAACTTTGTTAAGTTGCACTTTTATAACATCATATTTCAATAAAACCACTTTTGCTAATACCTTTGACAGTGGTCAAAGACCTTTAAGTGTTCTAAATTGCCCATTCACGACAGGGGGTTGTTATGATTTCTTGGGGTGTTTTTTCATTTTTTTCTTTTTTTTCTCCTTTATTTTCTTGTGGGTTATTTTAAATACTTTTTTAAAAAATTTATTGAGATATTTTAATTTCTTGGATTATTTTGATCTCTTGGGGTTGATTTTTTTTGGGGTGTGTGTTTTTTTCTTGGGGTTTTTTGATTTTTTTTTTGCATATGTTTTAATTCTGGGGTTATTTTGGTTTTTTTTTTTCATTTAGGGTTTTTTTTTGACTTCTTGGAGTTTTTTTTCTTATTTTTATTTCTTGGGGGGTTTGATTTCTAGGTTTTTCAACTTTTTCTTGGTTTTGTTTTGTTTTTTCCCTCCCTCTCCTCACCCTCCTCCCTGTACCCTTCTTCCTCTCTGGCTCTTCTGTCCTTCTCCCTCACCCTATATTCCCCCCTTCCCCCACCCCGCTGTCCTTCTCACCATCCCGTCTTTCCCTGCTCCCTGCCCCTCTCCCTCTCTCTCTCCCCTTCTCCTGCTTCCGCCATGTCCCCTGTCCTGGCCTCGTCTTCTTCGTTCTCTCTCCCTGCTGTCCCATTGCTTTCCCCATCCCTTTCTTCCTCCCTGCCCCTTTTTCCCCCCTCTCACCATCCCCCTCTCCCCGTTCCTCCCCCCGTCCTTTCTCTCTCTCCCTCTTTTCTTCCTCTGCCCCTGTCCTGCCGCGCAGCACTGCTGTGTCCTTCTCCCTATCCCTGCCTCTGCCCCACTCCCTGTTTTTCTCCCCCGTCCCATCTGTCCCTCTCTCCCTTTCTCAGTCCCCCTGTCCCTCCCCCATCCCCTTTTCCCCTCTCTCTCCCTTCCTCTGTCCTGCTTCACCTCCCACCCGTCTCTTGCGCTCKCTGTGGAGAAGTCCCCACCAGAGCAGCTACACTCCAAAGGGCTGGTGGCCACTGGACAACTTCCCCTGGAGAAGAGGCCAGGGGAGGAGTTTGCTGTGATGTTAAACTCCATGGCCTGGTGCCAAGGGACACTGTATGGACACAGTGGTGGAGGTGCCTTGAAGGTGCTGCAACCCATGCTTCCTTATGTGGTAGGAAGCACCATAGCAGGAGCCACCCAAACTGGTGGAGGAGCTGGGCAGGAAGCTGTGGACGTGCAGCCGTGACCCCACCTGAGCTGGCTTCGGTGGCCCCACGCAGCCTCTCCTGTCCTGAGCGACCACTACAATGTGTGGAGCCCAAGTCATGGTCTAGATGACCATGGCAGATGTTTTGTGGACAATTTATTGATGTTTTATGGAAATTTTATAGACATTTGAAGGACAATTTATGTAGACTAAGGGACTGATAACTGCATAGCTATCACAGGATGGGAAGGAGGTGGTGGCTGGTGATGTATGGCACAGGGTGGGACCTGAGCACGACACCACTGCGGTGGGATACGAGGTGGAGGTTGTCCTGGTTTTGGCTGGGCTGGAGTTTGGTTGGTCATCATGGCAGCCCCATGCAGTACGTGCAAGGGATTGCTGGCCACAGCAGATCTCTGCCACCCTTCACATCTCTGCCTTCCTCCCTGCCTGTCCCTGCCTCTGCCTCCTGCTCCACCTGCCCACCTACCTGCCCGGTTCCCCAAAACTTTCTCCTCTTCTACCTACTCTGCCCTGTACCCTGTTGCCTTTGAAATTTTTTCTACATCTCTCTCTATCCGGCTCCTGCTCCCTGTTTTTTAATTCTTGCCCATGTTTCTTGTACCCTGTTGCTTTTTAATTATTCTATGTTTCCTTCTGTCCATCTCCCTGTCCTTACTTTTTAATTCTTTCCTAGGTTTCATGTACCGTGTCGAGTTGGAAAATCTCTTTTGACATCTCCCTCTATCCAGCTCCCTGTCCGTATTTTTTAATTCTTGCCTTTGTTTCTTGTACCCTGTCGCTTTTAAAATTTTATTTCTACGTCTCCCTCTATCCGTCTCCCTGTCCCAATTTTTTTAATTTTTCTTGTGTTTCTTGCATGACATCACGTTTTAAATTTTAATTCTATGTCAGCATCTGGCTCCCTGTCCCTATTTTTAATTTTTTCTTGTGTTTCTTATACCTCATCACATTTTAAATTTTCATTCTATGTCTCTATCCGGCTCCCTGTCCCTACTTTTTAGGGACTGAAGTGATGCTTTTCAAGGGTCATCAGTCATAGGTCAAGCGTCAGAGGTCATATATCAAGGGTCAAAGGTCACAAGCACTCAAGCGGCGAACAACCTGTTTTGAGGGTCAAAGATCAAAAGTAAAGGGTTGAAGGTCAAAGGCCATAGACCAAAGGTCACAAGTATGTGATCAAGCAGCAAATGATGTGTTTAAAGGGTGAACGGGTTGAAGGTCAAAGGTCATGAGGAAACGATCAAGCGTCAAATGGCATGTTTCAAGGGTAAAAAAACCCCAAGGGTCAATGGTCATATGTCAAAGGGTCAAAGGTCCATGATCAAGTGTCCATGTTTTTCAAGGGTTAAAGGGCAAAGGTCATAGGTCAAGGGTCACGACCAAGCAACAAATTGTGTGTTTCAAGGGTGAAAGGTTGAAGGTCAAGGCTTAAAGTTCACAAGTAAGCACTGAGCCTCAGAGCCAACTCACTGCCAGGATTTCTCATGTGCATGAATGAATAAACATTTTACTGTCCCTCTGCACCCCTGGACATGTCTGCAGGCCCTGGGCATGGGGCGAGTGGCCGTGGCCACGTCCAGGGGACGGGGTGATGTGCTGTGAGGCTGGGGTGGTGGATCCCTGTTCCCAGTCAGCTCCAGCTGTGGGCTGGGGCCAGGGCAGCCCAGGTGGGACCAGTGAGGAGATGCAGAACCTGGATAAGGCCCCAGGGCACTCTGCAGGGTGATTAGGGCCCTGCAAAGGCCCCCCCAGAGCCCGGCTACGGTCCTGGGGCTCTCTGGAGGGTAATTAGGGCCCCGCATGAGCCCCTGCAGAGCCTGGATAAAGCACCCTGGCACTCTGGAGGGTAATTAGGGCCCATCACAGGCACCTGCAGAGCCCAGCTACAGTCCTGGGGCACTCGGGGGGGTAATTGACACGCCACATGGGTCCCTGCAGAGCCCAGCAAAGGCCCCTGGGGCTTTCTGGAGGGCAGCTCTGCCATGTCAGAGCACCACTGCTGTTGGCAGTGATGGGGGCCCTCCTGTCAGAGCTGGTTGCTGTGCATGTCCTTGCTGTGGGGAGCAGAGAGCAGAGAGAAGCGAAACAGTGAGTGGCATTGCCCAAGGGACTGTCCTCACATGCATCGGTCATGCGCCAGGAAGAGATGTTTGTGGGGCACCTGGAACCCACTGCTGCCCCTGCATTCACACCCTGAAAGTAAGCTGAATGGGAGCTGGGCTTGGCCAGGGCTTTMCAGAGTGTCCCCACGTCCCTTCCCCAGCCTGAACTATCCCTGCAGGTCTTTTGGCTCACAGATGCTTCTGCTGATTTCCTGTGAGTGTTGCCCATTAAAGCACTGAGTGTGAAGCCTGATGCCTGGCTGTTTGACTGCTAATGGAGCACACCTCTTGTGCATGTGTGTGTGTGCAATTTCTGCTTACACATACAAAGCACCCAGAGGAGCATGTGCTTGAGGGCATATCCTGTGCTTGTTGCTTGTGCTGCTTGGGAGCATTTCACTGACTGCTTCTTCCACAGGCCACTTTTTTTCTGAAAAAAAGTGTGCCCTGGTCTGGCCCTGTTGCTCTTCCTAGAAAATAAAGAGCACCCAGCCTTTCCTCCTCTCCTGGACCATACTTCTTTGCGGCTCCCTTCCATGACCCTCACCAGGCCTACTAGCATCACCTTCATCCCTGGGGAGGTGATGGAGCAACAGATCCTGGAAACAACTTCCAACTTGTCCTGTGAAGGATGAGAAGGTGATGGGTAGTAGTCAGCATGGATTTACCATATAAGGCAATACTGCTTTATACCGTATCACATATGATGCAGGAAGGTCAGTTTACTCATATAAAATGAATCTTCCAGGGGCCAGTGCTCAGAAGGTGTCCCCTCCCGAGTTCCAGCTGGCCACTCATCCTGACGGAGGACTACAGCTTGACCTTTACTGAATCCTGAAGTACTATCAATTTTCTTCCCATTTTCCAGAATTTCCACCAGTGCCAAACCCCATTTTACCTTACCTATTGACCCTCGCCATGACTTATGCTGCCCCGGTTTTAAATGTGAATGCGGATCCTGCATGCACAATCAGGTGAACTTGCGCAGTACCGGCTGTGTCATCTGTGGTAGCCACGCTCACCAGGTCGGGAACCCACAGAGTCTCACCTGGGTTGTCAAATTGTTACTGAAATGGATTTGCTTTCATTTTTCTTTTCTTCTAGTTTGTGTGTGGGTAGCGGAAAGAAGGCAGCAGAAGTATGCACTAGCTAAACCCCCTTTTTCATTGCCAGCAATAAAGGTGGCTTCTCAGCTGGGAGCATGAGTAGGACCCCGTGTTACAACTTTTGATTACTTATAAGCAATCTGAAGACTATTCACTTACTCATTTTTACAATTTACATAACCTATTGGCTTTGGCCATGATACCATCTGTTACCATCCACTTTTGAGCATTTATACATGCAACCCGCCTGTGCAAGTGCGCTTAGTGCATATTTATTAGCCAAGTTTGCACAATTTTGTTGCAACTTTGCCGCTTTCAGGTTTGGTCCGGTTTCCTCTAGCAGCAAGCCCACTTGTATAGGCTGGGTCACTGTTGGTCAAGTTCTATTGCGCATGTCTTGGAAGACATCTTTACATAGGAGCTTTTTCTTATGTAACACGTCATACCTCTCCTTTGTGTGCAGGGGGGCCAGGACATACCATATAAGGCTGTATTGGGTCTGGCTGGGAAGGAATTAACTTTCCCCATAGCAGCCCTCATAGTGCTGTTTGTATTTGTAGCTAGAGGGTGTTGATAACACACCAGTGTTTTGGCTACTGCTGAGCAGTGCTCACAGCATCAATGCTGTCTCTCCAAACTGCCACCCCCCCTCACCCCTGCAAAGGCCAGTAGGCTGGGGGTGGGCAAGAGATTGAGAGGGGACATAGCCGGAACAGCTGACCCAAGCTGACCAAAGAGATATTCATAGAATCATAGAACCATTTAGGTTGGAAAAGACCCTTAAGATCATCAAGTCAAACTGTAAACCTAACAGTGTCAAGTCCACCACTAAACCATGTCCCTAAGTGCCATGTCTACACCTCTTTCAAATACCTCCAGGGATGCTGACTCAACCACTTCCCTGGGGAGCCTGTTCCAATGCTTGATGACCCTTTTGGTGAAGAAATTTTTCCTAAAAAAATTTCTGAGTGGGATGCCTCTCAGAGCTTGCAAACTCTCAAGTTTGCGATATTTGGAGGACCGTCGCCGACTGATGACGGGACCTGGGCTGAAACACTCCTTGAGGCTCAACCCCTCACCTGTTGAGAAATGCCAAGACATTTGACATGAATATTTCACTGCACTTGAGGGGAGTTTTTAACATGTATACCTTTGCATATTTATCTATCTTTGTGTCTGTGTGCATGTGTGTGTGAATTGATGGAGGTACTGTCATGGTTTGACCCTAGCCAGCAACTAAACACCACACAGCTGCTCGCTCACTCTCCCTGCTCCGGTGGGATGGGAGAGCGAATCGGGAGGATAAAAGTGAGAAAACTCATGGGTTGAGATAAAAACAGTTTAATAATTGAACTAAAGTAAAATAGTAGCAGTAGTAATAATAATAATAATAATAATAATAATAATAGGATATACAAAGCAAGTGACACACGATGCAATTGCTCACCACCCACCGACCAATGCCCAGCCAGTCCCCGAACCGCGATCACTACTTCCCAGACCATGCCTCCTAGTTTATATACTGAGCATGTCATATGGTATGGAATATCCCATTGGCCAGTTGGGTTAGCTGTCCTGGCTATGCTGCCTCCCAGCTTCTTGTGCACCTGGCAGAGCATGGGAAGCGGAAAAGTCCTTGACTAGTGTAAGCACTACTTAGCAACAACTAAAACATCAGTGCGCCATCAACATTCTTCTCATACCAAATCCAAAACACAGCACTATACCTGCTACTAGAAAGAAAATTAACTCTCCCAGCTGAAACCAGGACAGGTACCCACTAGCAAATACAGTCTGCTAAAATCTTATGATCTATCTTAAACTGTGAATGAACCTTAGACTGCTGTTAAACACATATAATCCCTTAGACATAAACTGTTGACCAAGTCAGGGACTAGGAGTGGATCCAGCCGCACCTAGACTCCATCAGGAGTTTAGAAAGCAAGGAGGTCTACTCTGAATCTTGTGACTCAACGGGAGGATCTCCTTAGCCTTTTTGTATTAGACATAAACTGTTGTCCAGGTCTGAGACTAAGATTGGATCCAGCCGCACCTAAGCTTCATCAGGAGTTGAGAAAGCAAGGGGGTCTTCTCTGAACCTTGTGACTCAATGGGAGGGTCTCCCTTCCCTTTTTCGTCCTCGGTCTCTGTATAAATCATTCCAACTCAATTCTAACACAATTTTCCTTTGTGTACTTCATCCACGTAGTAAGTGATAGAGTGAACCTTGCCATTGAACTCTGTTAAGTAGCGCTTTTATGCATTTCTATTAAAAATCACTTTCTGCTAATACCTTTGATGGTGATTCTTTAAGCAGCCTCTAAACCACTCATCCATGACACTGGGGCTTTCCGGAGGGCAACTCTGCCATGTCAGAGCACCACTACTGTTGGCAGCGATGGGGACCCTCCTGTCAGGGCTGGTTGCTGTGCATGTCCTCACCACAGGGAGCAGAGAGCGGAGAGAGGCGAAACAGCGAGTGGCATTGCCTAAGGGACTGTCCGCACATGCATCGGTCACATGCCAGGAAAAGATGTTTGGGAATGTGCTCTTTTTGGCTGGGATAGAGTTAATTTTCCTCATAGTAGATTGTATGGGGCTATGTTTTGGATTCGTGCTGAAAACAGCGTTGATAATACAGGCATCTTCTCGTTATTGCTGAGCAGTGCTTACACAGTGTCAAGGCCTTTTCTGCTTCTCACACTGCTGCATCAGTGAGTAGGCTGGGGGTGCACAAGAAGTTGGGAGGGGACACAGCTGGGACAGCTGACCCCAACTGACCAAAGGGATATCCCACACCATATGACATCATGCTCAGCAATAAAAGCTGGGGGAAGAAGAAGGAAGGGGGGGATGTTTGGAGTGATGGGGTTTTTATTCCCAATAACCATCACACATGATGGAGCCCTGCCTCCCTGGAAATGGCTCTAAAAACCTGCTGGCCAATGGGAAGCAGTGAATGAATTCCTCGTTTTTCTTTGCTTGCTCGTCCAGCTTTTGCATTATATATTAAACTGTCTTCATCTCAACCCATGAGTTTTCTTACTTTTACTTTTCCAATTCTCTCCCCCATCCATATACCGGACTTGGTTGGCTGGCGTGCGGCACTAAGAGCGCCCATTAGCATTCCAGGAAAGGCTCTCTATGCACTCGAGGGCCTCCCAGGGGCCCGGAATGCCTGTCAGTCCTCTGGAAGTATGTAAGAGACCAACTGGCAGCTAACACCAAGGCCAACTTGTAACCCACTGGAACACAGACCTGTTTTCCAGCGACAGGAGACAAAACTTGATAAGGGAGCAGGGGGTGGAGATCCCCTGAGCCTGTCTGAGGAATGTCTCAAACACTCACAAGACTGAGGGATGGTGAATCCCAGGAAGGCTCCTCTGTAGAGAGTTAATTGGGTCTGGCCTTGGGAGAAGAAATATGATGACASCATAAGTCGGCCAAATAAGGGAGTATCCAGATAAGTGCTAAGAAAACAAGGACTAGTGATAAAACCGAAGAAACAACTACTTGAACTGAGTGAACTATCCTAATTAGCATACTAAAAAATCCACCCACCAGCAGGAAAAGCCCCCTACCCAACAAAGCCCCTTCCCCACTGAATATGCGCAGTAAAAAGAAAGRACACTGTGACTTTAAGTGAAGACRAGACATATAAGAACCAATAGAAGTGAACTACGAAACTASCCCCGTAGCAGAGGGGCAGTTTGAAGTGAACGGCGGGCATAAAAGGGGAAAGCAAGGAGGGGAATAGGCTTTTCTCTCTTTCAACTTTTGATCTGGGGACTTGAGACTCATTTTCGGGAACTTTTGAAGGAGCGCTCCTGAGGACCAGAGACCCCCATCGGCTGGACCAACGCTGGAACCTGGACCGGTGATCTCTTTCTCTCTCTTTCTTTCTCTCACTCTCTCCTTCTCTCTTTCTTTTATTCTTTTACCTTTTCYTARTAWGTAACRCAAGGCRTAAACTCCCACAGCAGTGGTGAGCAGCAGGCTTTTCTGCTACCCAGTTATTTCATAAATTCCCACATCAGTGGCGAGCGGCAAGTTTTTCTGTTATCCAATTATTTACCAATGAGCCTAGCTATAGAGTAAAAGTCTTTGCTTATGTACAGACCTTGAGTGTCGTTTCACCTTAATCCATACCAAGGGAATTTGCGAATCTGAGTCACCTCTCCTGCACAGGCGGGACGTGACAAAGTAACACTCTATGTAATAGCAATCCTTCAAAAATACAGAAAATTGTCCAAAATTAACCGCAAAAAACCCTAAAAATTAAAAAAATAAAGAAACCACTGTGAAAATGTCTTCTGCACAACAGAAAGTTCACATAACTCAAACACATGTGGTACAATAATCACCAGAGGAGACTTGGAATTCCCAGAAGGAAAAAAAAAACATCTACCAGAAGTCAGTCATACCAGACCAGAACTAACACATAAACCACCAGAATTAAAACATAAAACAACAAAACAAGAAGAACACACCAAGAAGAAACATCAAACACACATCCTACACCCCTATCCTAGCCCCAAGACAGACAACAAGAGGAAAGACAACACCCTGAAATCAAAACCTATGAAACGTACAAGGTAAGGCAAAACCAGCTCAACCCCACCAGTCCAAAACCCTACCCCCTGCAAACTAACACTCTTTAACCATATCCCACTTAAACTAAAGATATCACAACACACAGAAACACAGAGGTCTGGGGTTCTAAGAATTTTTTTATTGCAAATTATGTGACTGAAGCCCACAAGAGGCCCTGCTGCATTCCAAAGTCTCTGGCAGCTTTTGCTGGGCTTTGCCGAGGCCTGCAAGGGGCTCTGCTGCCTTCCAGAGGCTCTGATGGCTTTTGCCAGGCTTCGCTGAGGCCTGTGTTGGGCTCTGCTGCCTTCTGGAGTGTCTGATGGCTTTTGCCAGACTCTGCCAAGGACCCCAAGGGGTGCTGCTTCCCTCCAGAGTGCCCAGGGCTTTTGTGGGGCTTTGCTGATGTCCAGACAGGGCTCTGCTTTATTCCAGTGTATTTGACAGCTTTTGCCGGACTTTGCTGAAGACCACAAGTGGCCCTGCTGCCTTTCAGAGTCTCTGACGACTTTTGCCGGGCTTTGCTGAGGCCCATGTAGGGCATTGCTTCATTGCAGAATGTCTGACGGCTTTAGGCAGACTTTGCCTAGGCCCACAAGAGACCCTGCTTCGTTCCAGAATCTCTGATGGCTTTTGCTGGGCTTTGCCGAGGTCCACCTGGGGCTCTGCTGCCTTCCAGAGTGTCTGATGCTTTTGCCGGGCTTTGCTGAGGTCTGTGTGGGGCTCTGCTGACCTTCAGAGTGCCCAGGGCTTTTGCTGGGATTTGCCAATGTCCGGATAGGGCTCTGCTGCATTCCAGAGCATCTGACGGCTTTAGCCACGCTTTGCCAAAGCCTGTGTGGGGCTCTGCTGCAGTCCAGAGTGTCGGACAGCTTCTCCTGGGCTTTACCAAAGCTTGCAAGGGACCCTGCATCTCTCCAGAGTGTCCCAGTGCTTTTGCCGGGCTTTGCTGATGTCTGGACAGGGCTCTGCTGCCTTCCAGAGTATCTGATGGCTTTTGTGGGGCTTTGCCAAGGCCTGTGTGGGGCTCTGCTGCCTTATCAATCTCCCTATCCCTATTTTTTAGTTCTTTCCTGTCTGTCATGGACCCTGTTGCTTTTTAAATTTTCTTTCAATGTCTTAAGTTTATTTAGTTTGCTGTTATTTTTTTCCTATGTCTAATTGTATCTAATTTGCTGTCCCTATTTTTTAATTCTTTCCTGCCTGTCTTTTACCCTGTCACTTATTAAATTTTCTTTCTATGTCAACTTGTATTGGGTTTACGTGGCATGGTTTTGGTTGCAGTGGGGCTGCAGGGGTGGCTTCTGTGAGAAGATGCCAGAAGCTTCCCCCATGTCCAACAGAGCCAGTTCCAGCCGGCTCCAAGACAGACCAGCTGCTGGACAAAGCTGAGCTAATCAGTGATGTTGGTAGCACCTCTGTGATAACATATTTAAGAACGGGTAAAAACTGCTGTGCAACAGCAGCTGGGAGAGAGGAGTGAGAATATGTGAGAGAAACAGCCCTGCAGATACCAAGGTCGGTGAAGAAGGAGGGAAAGAAGTGTTCTGGGTGCTGGAGCAAAGATTCCCCTGCAGCCCATGGTGAAGATCATGGTGACACAGGTGGCCCCCCTGCAGCACATGGAGGTCCACGGTGGAGCAGATACCCACCCTGCAGCCGCGAAGGACCCCACGCCGGAGCAGGTAGATGTTCCCTTGAGGAAGCTGTGACCCCATCAAGAGCCCGTGCTGGAGCAGGCTCCTGGCAGGACCTGTGGCCCCCATGGAGAGGAGCCCACACAGGAGCAGGTTTTCTGGCAGGACCTGTGGCCCTGTGGGGTATTCACGCTGAAGCAGTCTGTTCCTGAAGGACTGCAGTCAGTTGAAAGGACTCATGCTGGAGCAGTTTGTGAAGAAATGCAGCCCACGGGAAGGACCCATGCTGGAGAGGCTCGTGAAGGACTGTCTCCCGTGGGAAGGATCCCATGCTGGAGCAGGGGAAGAGTGTGAGGAGGAAGGAGCAGCAGAGACAACACTTGAACTGACTGCAACACCCATTCCCTGTCCCCCTGTGCCGCTCGATGGGGTGAGGTACAAAAGTTGGGAGTGAAGTTGAGCCTGGGAAAAAGGGAGGGGTGGGGGGAAGGTATTTTAAGATTTGTTCTTATTTCTCATTATCCTACTCTGATTTGATTGGCAATAAATTAAATTAATTTCCCCAGATTCTGTTTTGCCCATGATGATAATTGCTGAGTGATCTCCCTGTCCTTAACTTGACCCACCAGCTTTTCATTGTATTTTCTCCCCCTTGTCCAGTTGAGGAGGGGGAGTGATAGAGCGGCTTGGTGGGCACCTGGTGGCCAGCCAAGGTCAACCCACCACAAAATTTTTATCCATTTTGCTGTCCCTATTTTTTAATTCTTTCTTTTCTGTCCTGTACCCCATCGTTTTTTAAATTTTCTTTCTATGTCTCCGTTTTAGTTCGCTGTTACTATTTTCTAAGTTTTTCCTCTCTTCTCTTAATCTTTTTGATTTTTAATTTTTGTTTCTATGTCTACTTTTATCAAGTTCACTGTCTTTATTTTTTACTTTTTTCTTGTCTGTCCTATACCCCGTTGCTTTTCAAGTTTTGTTTCTGTCTTCATTTATTTTGCTGTCCCTATTTTTTATTTTTTATTTCCTTAATACTGTCTTGTTCTGGCAGAACCTTTTCCAAAGCTATCTTCATGCTCCAGAGCAGTCTTTTTGTTTTCTAGGTCTTACAGTATGTTTCTATTCAGTACCTGGTACCCCAAAGGTGTCTATCGTCAGCTCAGGTCTCCTCTTGAGTTTTTCGAAGAAGGTAATAGCTTTCACCTATTTTTATCAACACATCACCTATGGTGGTTTTTGTTGTGTTTTGCAATTTATTTTTGTTCGACCTACTTAGCTGTTAACTAGGCTGCTTCATACAGTTTCTGGTACATTTCTTGTATTTCAATTTTTTTTTTTTTGGTGTTTTCTGTCCTTTGGGACTCATCTAGCTCTGTTAACGGAGTCAGTCGGATAGACCACTGAGGTAACTCTGAATTGTCAGCGATTTACAGTAAATAATTTACTTTGCAACTGGAGATATTTTTGAGAAGGGAGTCTTATGAGATCTAATTCTGCTTTGTCATTCAGTCCTATCCAGAATGTAGTTCTGGTAGAAGTTAGGTAGTATGCATGGCCTTGCTAGAAATTAATTGTAACCCCATAGCATTTTGGTTTTTCTATAGGAAACTAAAGCACATAACTTTTGATAATGATATTATTATTGCATTTAGTGAACTACTTTCCCACATAGCTTAGTATAACCTTTATCTTTTTCTATGTCCCAGAAAAATTATGTTTGATTACTTACCTGGTCACATTGCTGGTGCAATAGATGAAGTTGTAGTAAAAGAGCAGGTATCGTCATTTCCAGTAAGGGTCACTTTCTGTATTCAGTGCTTTGCATGCTGTAAACTTAAAGGCAGATTGGAAAACTTCCCACTGCTCCTCTGTCCATCTTTATGCCCTCTGGTGGTTTGCCCCCTCCCCTTTTCCAGGGGATTGTGGGAAGGGTCGTGGCAGAACTCAGGGGTATATGAGTGACAGACCTCTCATCAGGGACCTTGTTCTGCTTGTGGTCTTCTTTGGTGTTAGTGCTCTGCTGTTCTTCTAGTTAATTACAGCTTTTAAGCTGGCTAAGCAATTTGGGCAGACGTGTTTTGACATTCAGAGAAGCAGTGGTGTCTGAGGTAAGAGCTTCAGGACAAGTCACGGTTAAGCAGCAGATATAATAGAACTACACTTGTATGCAGCTTTTTTTTTCAGGTCAGTAATTTTGTATTGAGTGTTCAGGGGTGCAAGGTGGCTTAATTGTCTGGGTTTTTTTAATTCTAGGTGCGTTGCATTTTCGTGGAATTTCTGACTTAACTGAAGATGGAAATTTTTTTTTTTTTACAGTTTTGCTGGATACTATGTAAGTTGTTATCATCTATTTTGATAGGACTGATGGCAAGATCATCTAGCAGGGGTTAGGGTGAGGATCTTGTATGCATTTGTATATGGAGCTTGAGCATTTCTCAAAAAAGCAGCAGGGATATAAGGGTTATGGCTGTTAGGGTTAGGGCCTTA
>JAYKAV010002319.1:1048529-1093521 GCA_035582835.1 Phoebastria nigripes | reverse complement strand
GCTTAGGGACATGGTTTAGTGGGCATGGTGGTGTTGGGTTGATGGTTGGACTTGATGATCTTAGAGGTCTTTTCCAACCTTAATGATTCTATGATTATTTAATTGAAAGAAATATGATGGGCAGAATGACTGCTTGTTCTGCTTGCTTCTGGAAAAAAGGGGGACTTTGAGCTCTGTTGCACCACTCCAACTTGGAATTAAGAGGAACGTGTGACTCTCAGTCAAGGCTTGGAAAATTGCTGCCCAGTCAGTGACCTTCTGTGATTAAATCTTAAACTTCAAAAGGGAAAAGGACTGAGGGACTCAAAAGGAGACTGCTGGTGCCCCTGTATCTGTGAGGCCACTGTTCTGAAGGGTGACAGGGAAGCGTCTGATCTTCCTCCAGTGAATTAATATTATCAGTATGGTTAAAGAATATCTGATCAGGAAGATAATTTCACAGTTTTGTTGCTATGGACATACACTCACTCTGACAGGCCAGTCATAAGATCGCAGCCAGGTTATGCAGGTGCAGACATAAAGAATGGAAATTGAATTTCCTCTATACAGAGATTTACATTCCATAGATTACTCTGCAAGTGCCCTTAATCTACATTCTTGAAGCCCTGGCAGTAGCAGAGGTGTGTAGGTTGGCCGTGCATTCAGGATGTCAGACCCTGGAACACCAAAGCCATGGATGAACTGTGAGAAGATAACAGTGTGTTGTCAGGAGAGACAGAGCATTCTGGGGTATGCTATGGTTCTTCTTATAGCAGTGATAGTTTCACATCAGTAGCTAGAACTAGTGAGCACAAATAAGTCACACTGTTGCAGTGATTTAGGATGCAGCGGCTTACCTTAAAAAGCAGGGTTGAGGCAACACTGCCATGAACTGGCAGCACTGAAAGCAAGCGTGAAATGCTTTTTTTCTGTTCTGTCTGGTAGGATTTAGGGTACAACTGATTTTACAAATAAAGTCTTCACAGCTTCTCCAACTTCTTAAACGACCCTCTGGTGTATTCTGTCAATGCAGAACTGGAGAAGAAAAAGGAAAAGATGGTGATTTGACATCAAGTAAATATAATTGTGAAAAGGACATAAAAACACTCTCCCTAAAGGGTAGGTATGTCTCATCTTGAAAATGGAAGAAAGCCTAGTGATTTCTCCGCAAATCTGACTCTTCTGAACAGCATTAGAGGGCAAGAACATGTGGGTGGGAGCAAACCTTGCAGCAAGACAGAAGGAACACATATCCAAGGGACTGGTGTATAAACTGCCTTGTTAGTAGATGTTTCACRTAAGTTTTGTAGGGCTGAACATGATGAAAACCTAAAAATTCCCATGACATTTCCCAGGAGTTGCAGCTCTGTATTGCAGACTCTGGGTTTCTTTCAAGAATTCTGGGATATGGTGAAACCAGACCCAGGACTGCCCCCAGACTGATGTGTTCAGGTCACTCTTCTGCTGTGGAAGATTGACTTTTTATTTGGGCAAACAGCCTGGGCTTTACCCACCGGGCTAGGTCTGTGAGATGTGAACGTTTCATGATTTCCAGAAACAGAAATCTGACATGGGTGGGAGAGCTCATGCTGTAGGCCACCCCATCGGCATGTTGTAAATTCAAGTGACTCCAAGGTGATCAACATCTCTAAATGTGGTAAAAGAGCTTTCCTTCCCGAAACCTGGATTCCTTTCTTGCACCGAGTTCAACTTTGGGTTGTTTGTTCCCTCAATACACGTATCGAGCCTGATTACAGGGCAGGCTTCTCTCCACTAGGCCAGGTAAATGCTTCTAAGGATTTTCTGAAAAATGTCCACCAAACTGATCAGCTCTTTTCACAGGGATGTGCTGTGTCACAGCAGTAATGACCACCATTCATCTCATGGCTTTGTAGAGTTACCGTGCTGTGGCTTGTCGCAGGATATACCCCAGTTAATGAAATTTGAGAATTATAGCTTGTATTTTCCTCAGGGTAAAAATAAAAATAAAATCAGGCAGTGCAACTTTATAATTTATAGAATAGAATATTTCACTTGGAAGGGACCTACAATGATCATCTAGTCCAACTGCCTGACCAATTCAGGGCTGACCAGAAGTTAAAGCATGTTATTAAGGGCCTTGTCCAAATGCCTCTTAAACACTGACAGGCTTGGGGCATCAACCACCTCTCTAGGAATCCTATTCCAGTGTTTGACCACCCTCTCGGTAAAGAAATGCTTCCCAATGTCCAGTCTAAACCTCCCCTGGTGCAGCTTTGAACCATTCCCACGCGTCCTATCACTGGATACCAGGGAGAAGAGATCAGCACCTCCCTCTCCACTTCACCTCCTCAGGAAGCTGTAGAGAGCAATGAGGTTGCCCCTCAGCCTCCTCTTCTCCAAACTAGACAAGCCCAAAGTCCTTAGCCACTCCTCATCTACAGAGAATTGTTCATTTCAGATTCCCTGCTTAGAAACAAAAGCATAAATATCAAAGCACTTCATGCAACTATCTCTGTTCTGGTAGCCTTGATAGAAGAACATTTTCTGCACTTTGGTCCCATGCTTAATGTAGTCTAATTTCATGGTAATTTTCATGTATCCTAAATGAATTTGTTGCATATAAAGGTTATATTGACACCTGTAAGGTGAATAACACAAATACTGAGAAAAGCTATTCTCTGTATCCTCTTTGTGCTCTAAGTAAATTTAAATACGAAATATTAAAAATAAACATAATTTTTATTTTCCAATAAAAATGAGGCTTTGTAAAGCAAACAAGTTTCCACAAAACTTAAATTCAGTAGGGATCACTTCTATCAAGGTTAAAGAGAAAGAGAGAGAGAAAGAGAGAAGACGACTGATTTAGTTCCCTAGTACACAGTCCTGGCACTATGCTTGTCCACAGAAGGAAGGTATTTCAACCGTTGATAAAATACATTTACATCCATCTCAAAAAGTCAAATTTGAGAAAAGCTATGGATCTGTGTGCCGATCTTTTGTCATTTTATGCATTGTTTTATTCTGCAAAAAAAGATTCTACGAGTCAGCAAATGGGTAATTAACTACTACTACCACCTTAACCAGGCATTACAATGTCACTAGTTATTCTTTGGAAGAATAACTCCCAGGATTTATCTGCTTGTCATCTTCATTCAAGACACAAGGCGAAAACTGTCAAGTTAGACACCATATGCTGTGGCCCRTGACTTGCACAAATAGCAATATTGAGAGTTTCCTCTAGAACTGTGCCATACCACGCTCCGATAGTCATGCAGAAACCTGCACCCTGATTTCCAAAAGTATGGCAAGGTTGATCTATGCACTGCAAAACACTTACTGGCAGGTTTTATTAAACAAGTAGTTCTTAACAGCCTTCCCCCCCCCCCGCCCAGACACACACACAAGAGAGTCCCTCCCCAAAGAGCACAGATCAGAAATAACCTTAAACTGAAAAGAGAGGAAGGATTAGCTCTCTAATGCACCTGAAATACATGTTCTCAGGGCTCCCTAGCTGGTTGCAGCGTGTCCCGCAGGTACAGTACGTATAAAGCTTAAATGCACCAGATGACGTTGCTGTGTTGAAGCAGCAACCTGCTAGTACAAACAAGGTTCATGAGAATGAAAGAGGCAGCAAGCCAAGGACATTTCAAAAAGGGTAATTCACCTTGTCAAAACATGGTAGATCTTGATTCAGTGTGTTTAACACTTCAAAAACAGGTGTGTTGGCAGACATCACTTCCCTGTATTTCCCATGCCATGAGCTACAAAGACTGAGGTGTCACTGAAGGAGGAGTTTCTAGGTTCAGCCCTGATAACAAGTGCAGCTGCCTGCAGGCCACACTCTGTCTTGCTGCAATGGGCTGTGAGAGTCCATGAGCATAACTCAGCTCCAAGGAGTCATGTGTGGAGGCTCTCCAGGTGTTCCTCCCTTGGCCCCAGCCCAGCCCTATTCCCGGGCAGACGCTGCAACGGGAGTAGGAGGGACCCGCTCTCCAGTTCTAGGTAGGGAATTCTGCTGCAGGAGCTGCCAGGTAGAGGGATCCTATGCTGCACATGCAGAGGTGTGTGAAGCGTGTAAGAACAGCGGCCTCCAGCTGACTTCCTCCTCTCCAGATCATGTACAGTGAATCTCTAGTTGTTCCTGTCAGCTTTCACCTAGACTTTATTTGACTTAAGATTTGACTTGGAAATATTCCTGCTTTGCAGCAAGTTAAGACAGCCAGCCAGTCCAGGCAGCTTCACCTAGCCCTTGCAGGTTAAATATTAAAAAGAAAACTCATGAATAATCAAAGAGTATCCTCTGAGAAGTAAAATTTAGTTGAACATTTCTTCTATGTGGAAGTGGCACACTGATGGGATTGGCCTCAATATCTTGATGGGTAGGACATGTAATCATGAGTTACATCTTTAAGTGGAATACATTTCAGAGCAGTATCACTAATCAGCAGCACCTAATTAAGAAACAGATGTTGCTTTTGGTATACTGAAGTACAACATTTGAAGCAAAGCTCAAAGCTGGACTCTTCATCCTTAGACTCTGTCCTCAGCATTTCTGCATACAGAAGAAGGACAGTTCTTTCTAAAATTTCATTTTAGAAGAACCCAGCATTTCAGCAGCTAGGCTGTAGTTTTCTGTCCACTAAGTTGTTGTGTTTCTGCAGAAGTATTTTCTGAAATGAGAAAGTGTTCCACATTTTTACTTTCCATTTAGGAAACAGGGCCTGCTATGGCCCTGACCCTGCAAAGCTTCATACAGATGATCTGTGATTACCTCCCTTTTATCTCAGAGCTCCTTATGCCCAAAGAATATTTGGAGAACAAAAGTCATTTGGAGTATCAGTGGTGGGGGGAAAAAAAAAAATCCATTAATGAAACTGATACCAGTAAGAAGAATCTGATTCCAGGAGTCAATGTAAAGAGCCCTGTAGACTTCAGGCAACTTTGGGAAAAGGCTCAGGATTTTGTGGAGGTGCTGGTTTTGGTCTTGGGGAGCAGAGAGAAAGGATGAAAACAGACAGTGACAGTTTTGTTATCAGGAGGAAATTGATTGTCTGAAATTTCATTTAAAAGAAAATTAGAAGAAAAGTCACAGGATACTGTAATTATACTGTGGGATAAAGAAGAAGCTTTGGGGGATTTTGTGGATCGCCCCCCCCCCCAGCATTAAATATCTGTCATTAATAGTTTACAACCAGAGAAGTATAGCAAACTAAGTTAAAAGTGCTTGGAGAACAACACCGGCTCACAGCAGCAAGCAGGAAGAGTGTGAGAAAGGCAAGGATTTTCTTTGACAAAATTCCTTGCAAGTCAGGGAATCCATAGGCGTGAAGAAAACAAACACTTACTACTGCTCCCAAACACAAAGAGTTTAAACATATGGCCAGATATTACTATATAAAGAAAAACAATTTGAAGTTATTGCTGTCACACACATATTCCCACTGGGAAAAGTAGAAATAAGCTCACGTGACCATAACAGATTCTCTGGCACTTTGTAAAAATTGTTACATGGTGAGGAGCTTTGCCTAAGTGGGGAGGACGAAATTAAACCCTTTATTGTTTAGCTATCTCATCCTTTTTCATTCCCTTAGGCAAGCTTTAAGTTTGAATCCAGCCTCAGCCTCCCTCCCTCATCCCCCAGGGCCAGCAGCCTCCCATTGGAGCCGGCAATGTGGAACACATGGCACTTGTGTGCTGGGAACTTCCTCCACCCCAAATGCTTAAGAGAAAACAGGCTGCAATTTATTTGCAGCACATGTTTCACTTGAGGCTTCACACTACCCAAAAGCATGGCAGAACCTAATACTTCAGCTGTTGGGACACTTGTGGTTTTTTTGCTACCCAGGCATGTAAAGTAAAAGATGCTTTCCTCTGTTTTCTAGCACTTAAAATATCTTTTGCCACTTAATTGTCTCAATTAAAATAACAAATACAATGAAAGCTCTGGAAAATGCTTCTTCTAGCACCAGTCTTATAAGGAAATGCATGGACAGGTCATTGAGAAGAAAGAAGGTATATCAGGGAATACCTTTTCCAGGCCACAGCTGTGGGAAGCACAGCTCTTCATTCATGATCAGCAGCACCATCCTCAGAGCTGAGTGTGAAATCAGCCAGGTGATCCAGCAGGTTCTGTATTTTCTTCCCACCTGAATAAATGATAAAAGAAACTTCCTGGACAGCAGTCTTGTTCTATCCCTCATCCATTTAYATGCAGATGATCAGTTGTGTAAATACAGGGAGGGCAGGGACCAACCCCTCCCAAGTGTCTCTGGGGCTAAAAACACGTGAAAGCTGCTGTTTCGCTTTCACAGAGAAAATCCCATCTCTGGCCTCCAGGACAGAGATTGCTTTTCGTTTCTGTGCCAGAGCAATGTCTGCCTCATCAACACTCCTCACACAGTAGGGCCAGGATCAGAAAGCCATCAACTTGTTCCTGCTGCTTTTCATTAAGCAGAACTCATCAGCAAACTGAAGGCCAGCAAATGGCACAGGCACTAATAAGCATAGCACTCTGGCTTCCGATATTCCTAGTACTGAGCTACATAGCAGCAGCAGCCTCACGCTGTGTGCTGTTTGCTCTTATTTGCTATTTACTGTGACCAACTGAAGTTGGGAAGAACAACTGATCTTAAGTAATTAAAATATTATACTCAGCGATTTACTGCTCAGCAACTTTCCTAAAGCAATGAAGTGATAGCATTTAACAGCAGCTAAAGTGGCAGTCAGGCCAGAGGAGCTTCAGCCCCCAAATACTTAACCCACATTGTCCGTTCAAAGATCAGCTGTTTCAGACAGGCTGAAAGTCATTAACAACTGCCCCATTTCACCTGTCAACAATTTGCCCTCCTCTAAGAATATAATTCAAATCTCTTCTGCTTTCTGTTAGATCTGAGTCAAAGCCCCTTGGAAGTTGTAGAGAACCCTAGTGACCCTAGGCTTGAGTCAGTTTTCTAAAGGAAACTTGCAAAACGAATTACAGGTTTGTATATTTTTTTTTTCTTTTTGAAGTACTACACTGGCATCAGGGAGCTGTTAACAACAGTTACAGTGATGCAAGCCCTTCAAGGATGGTTCCAGTGGTATGTGATCTTATTGGGACTAAGCAGGAGCACATTTCACCTACTGAAAAGAGTGGCAAACAAGGGAAAAGAGCACTCTTGGGCTTGTGCTATTATACCAATACTTTGATTTTAAATATTTTTGAAAAGTGTCTTCAGTGTGCTGCCCAGTGAAACTCTGGAGAAGCATTTCATAAATCAGTTTAAGTTAGCAGCACTTCATGTCCTCCAGGCAAATAAATCCATTATGGTTTATCTATATGGTAAGTTAGCATTAAAAGAAAGAATTAACTGAGGATTGCTATCAGTGAATGACTGACAATAAGATTGAAGTTTGATTTGATCACAGGAAATGCAAACAAATTGTACCTTTAGGGGGGTCAGTGAAAAGCTCAGCATTAAAATAAATCACCATCAGACCCTGGAGACAGCAGCTGGGAACAGGCTGGTGCTCCCCCCTCTCAGTCGTGCCGGCTTTACCTCTGGGTAATCCTGCTGACTTCAGACTTTTGCTGCATAAGTGAGAATCGAATAACATGCCAAATATATGCCATGCTAGCTTTGACCAAACTTAGCAATTGTGACTCCAGAGTTTCCAATATTTATGTTCCTATCCATCCTGAACATCTTTTTCACTGGGGCACTCGAGCTCCACACAAGACAATACAGTGCTTTAAGAAAGCACAATTCCTTTTTTGAGGGAATTGATGGTATATTCTTGTTAATATCTTTTATGTTTCTTTTGAATCAACATCTCACTTAAAATCTGTAATGTCAAGAACAGTAGCAATTTCCTTCTTCAGAGCTCCCAAAGCAGATTTCATGTCTTTTTCATTTTTACTAGATTTTTTTTCAATACTGATCCTTTTATAGAGCACAATTCCCATGCCACCCTTGTATTTCTCCATCTATACTGGTGCTAGTCAGAATATAAATCCATTTATCATGGTTCTTCTCACTCCAATTTCTATGCAACTGAAACACCGTAAAAATATGGGCCAAAGAAAGCTAATCTAGCAGACTTGGAACATTGCATCTCATAAAATCTTATTAAAACATTTAGTAGATAGCATTGCCTCATTCCAATTTGTTTCATCTTTTATCTTTTGTCCTACTGTAGATTACACTTTACTCCAGAATTCCATCTTCCTCCTCTCCTAGAAGTCAAGCGTCCATCAGGTTTCTGCCATCTCCAAATCCAGCTTGTCTTAATGTATCAAATCCATTTTCTAAACCCATTCTTGCAGATGTTTGAAGCAGAAGCAGCAGCCAAGCCAAGATAAGGCTTTGGCTGTGTATGACTGATCTAGAGATCCTCTCCTGTTACCAGCAACTACTGTTGGTATTGGAGTTTCTCTCTGAAGCCCAGACTATTTATACAAGGCAAGTCTGCAGATTATGCCATTTTTGGACAAGGAATGCAGGGCTGGAAGAGATCTCCTCAGTCTCTGAGCCTGATCCCTCTCTAATTGCAAACATTGCATTATCCAATTCCCCATCATCATCTTATCCTGCTGCATCATGAAAGGAAGTCAGGTTTCAGCTCTACTTCTCCCAGAGGAAAGCTGTTCCATATCCCAATCACTGCTACGATCCTTCCAGGCTAAATTTATTCACGGCCAGTCCAGGCTCATCTGTCCTTATGCCGTCGTTTTCCTGAACCTCACACAATTCTTTCTCTTCTTCCTTCCCACCAGTGTTCACCCTCCAATGCTCTACAGAGGACAGTTATTTCTGCCTTTCTGCAGATAAACGTCACAGTCTTTTAGTCTCCTCTTGTAGAAGACAATAGTCCTGTCCTTCCCTATGATAGGAGATCTCACTAGTGCTTTGTATAAAAGCAGGAATATTCCTTGTATCTGAGGGAAACAGATGTCCCAATACATGTCTTTTTCAGGACTGCTCATGGTGATCTCATGATTGACTGTTACGCCTAAGCCACTCCCCCCAAATGGCTCACATTTTGGTGCAGAGGGTTTTGTTCTTGCTCCTAATTGCAAGACCATGCATTTTGCAGCTTTGAATTTCTTCTGGTTTCTTTTACTTCAGGCCTCAAGGAGGACAGTTCTTTTTTCCTTGTCTTAAAGGAGCAAAGTTTTTCCACCCTCATCCAAATCCTCCCACACAGTGTGTTTCAAGCAAAGGTTTTCTTTATGTTAGAGGGGAGACGCAGAATGCTTTGATTTTGGTCATCAACAAAAATGCAAATAAATCATATTTTCTGGAGAAAGCTGTGTGGAAACAGTCCATTCACACAGTTGAAATGAATTGCCATCAGGACTTTGCAAATGAAAAGGTACGTTCACATCACTGATCCTTCAAAGGGTAGGTGTGAGCAGAGATGTAGAGGTGCACTGTATGTGAAAGGAACCCCCAATACATACCACTGCTTTGCATGAGTCTCTGAACCATGAGCTGCACATCACCTGACAGAAAGTCCATCAGGTTTATTTATACTGAGCCCTATACTGGACATGCCATCATTTCACCAGTATTCTTGGCATCTATAGCCAGTTTCTCGAGGTAGTGACTAGTCAAGAGGAGAACATTTCAAAAAAGAAAGGTAATATCATGACTCAGTGCTCGTAGTTACACTCATTACTCTCCTCTATAAAGATGCTAATTTCCTGGGCCAAAACTTCTTCTCTCACTTTCCCATTCTCTTTGCTCCCCTTCTTTGCCTGAATCATGATCTATTTCCTCACTATTTGGTAACTGGCTAGCAAATTGTTAGATTGCAATTAGACATACATACATGATACCACCTGCTACATGCTTTTTATTTCTTTTTGGCTCTGGAACAGCTGTTGGTTTCAATTTTTGCAAATTCAGAGTGAAGGAGAGGAGGGAATTTTTTTTTTTTTTTTTTGCAGATGCTTTGATTCTTCTGCAGGATATCAGGGCATGTAACAAACTCAGAAGAAAATTTAAGATCATAGGTAATCATAATGTTTCACATAAGTTTTGTCAGTGAAACAGTAGACATTTAATGAGTTTACTTAAGGAGTCCCCAAAATTATATAGGCCCACATCTGTTTGTCTCTAGGGTTTTTTTTTTTTAACCTTCTTCTGATTTTAACAATATGCACAAAGTAAGCCAAACAACTGGAAGTTTTATAACCCAATAGATAGGATATGAAATGATAAAACAACCAAAGCATCAAAAACCTGACAAAAGGTGAGATGGAAAAATCTCATTGCTCTATCTTGAATACCTCATTTAAAAGTGAGGGAGACAAAGATATGCAGTGCATCCTTTCCATGTTTTTCAATTCGCTGACCCGTAAGCCACTCCTTGAATTTATCAATAATAGGGCATAATCTTCTCAAAAGTATTGATACATGTCAACTTAATTTTAACATCTTTTGTGAAGTCAGCTGTAAAAATGTAGATAACAATCATAACTTCCTACTGCTTGATGTTGTGACAAACACAGTTCTGAGTTATCTGGGGGGAAATGAATCATGCTGTTGCAAAAGCCCAGAGCTGGCCATGCTCACTGAAGTAATGGCTCTTTCCTCTTGGGGACACACACTGAAATATACAGGCTTACTGGAGGTGTACGAACTGGGCTCTGGTAGCAGAATCAAGTCTGCACTGCAGTATTAATATCTCCCCAAAAACTTGAGAGCTGTTCACTGTTGATGTGGTTCCAACTAATAAGTATAAACAAAAAGCATCTTACTTCATGGGATTTGTTTAGTTTTATTTTGAGATTGTTTTCCCCTCAAACATTCTACATTAAAAAAACAACTGGTGATAAGCATGGCTCCCCCGTTAGAAGGGCTGTACTTTCGCGTTGGGTAGGAGAATAGTTACTATTCCCTCATTGAATTGCTGGACAGAAGCAGTGTCTAAGCACACAAGAAACATCTGCAAAACGTGTCCAAGAGCCAGAAAAGGATTTCAAGTTGTGAGACTGGTAGGCGCTGTTGCCCTGTGGCCAAGTTTTCTGAAGCAGTATAAATTTCCTTGCAAAACTATGAAGTTGTAACTGACTCCCTCCACAGTCACTAATGCATAGAAAATCTAATGCCATGCTCTCCCTTTCTTTTTTTTCCCTTGTATAGTATCTTTGCTATTTCAAACTGTGACCAGTTTATAGCTGTTTTCCCAACACTCACTGCTGTTGCACATCTCCAGTCACACACGACTGGAGAGCACCTTGTGATGGGCTGGGCTGTACCTGTGCTACAGTGCTGGACCTCTTCCCTGCAGTGGGACAACCTGGCTGGCACCAGGGGCGAGGTTTTGACACCTGAGTGGACTCTAAGCTGACTGGGATTTCTGCTCTGCTTCAGTAAGATTTAAGCCATATAGCTCAATGAAAAGTGCTTATGGTTGTTTTCAAGGAGGCAAAGTACAAAGGAACTAAGTGTGTAACAGACTTGCAGATGTATTCAGGCACTCAGTGATGTGAACAGACACTTGATGGAGGCTCTTTAAATAAGCATCTACATTACGTGGCTTGCACTTATAGCTCAGGTGCTTTTACAGTCTGCACTACCTAAGTCTACCTACCTTCCTGAATTCAGCCCCCTAACAGTTCAGCTCTCACTAAAATATATAGCAAAACATACACTGATTTCAGCCACATGCCCCCAGCTACATCCAGTCAAATAGCCAGCTACCTCCAACCCTTTCCGCTGACTTCTAGACAGAGATGCACCTCACCCAACCTCCTCCATCTCTGAGTATTGTAATGTGAACATCAGTACTTACTGAAAAGACACCAAAACATCCCACATAAGCTAGTGCCAATTCCAGTCACTGACCAGGAAGTATGGAAAGCCACAAAATCCCCAGCACCTAGGCCTTGGCCCCCTTGGTATATGAGCAGCATAACCTTTGAGACCTCATGATTCAGCTATGTGTTCACATGCATGGACTCTGGTGACTTGAGAAGAGATTGAAAGGGGCAATCCCTGTCAAAGCCTTTCGCTTTACCACTGAAATGACAAATGTTACAGGGTTAGTTTTTTTCCTTAAATTCCAGTGAGAAAACCAGTTACTGACATGGAACATCACACAGCTGAGCTAAAATTAAACTTTGGGGTGAAATTACAAATTATTCTATTGATCAAGACTAAACAATTTATGTTCATCATTTCAGTTTCCATTAATTCTAATGCAGTGCAACAGGATGGCATCTTGAAATCCAATTTCCCCACTAACACTAGTCCTTCGCATATTCAGAGGTATCTTGATTTTATTCAAGCACTTAAAGTCACTGCTGCGTTTTCATTTGGCCTTCATTTCCCCTTTTTTCACTGGAAGAAGCATTTTTTTTTTTTCCATCTAGGTTGAGCTTGAAATCCTACTTAAGGCTTATCGACACTGTATTTTTGCTTTCTCAGATAACTGAAAAGCGAGTCACATTGGAGGCCTAATGTGCATCCTGGGTCTGTAGGATGGGGAATGAAGCAGTATACCATTTAAGATGGCTGTATTGAAGGCACCCTACCTACCTTACAAACAGGAAAGTGATAGCAATCCCTGTTTGTTTCATGAGGCAGGCTGCATCTTGGGTTGACCCCTTGCTGCATGTCATTCTTAATTTTCTGACACTCATTAAAACATTCAGTTGAGACCTGTGCGTATGCCCCTCCTGTCTGAAGGCGGCATTATTTCAATACTTTGGAATCATTTTCCCTATACCCAGCAGTGCCTCAACATGAGGGCACTATGATAATGCAAAACCCTGGTTGTTCTTATTAGCTCACAACAGATTGCAGCCTCAGCTTTGGAGAGCTTTCAGCTGAGCAAATGGAAATCTGCCTTGCCAAAGTGCAATGCATAAAAAGAGGGGAAAACAGGGGTGAATATCAAGTGTAAGATGATTTCATATTGTAAATCTCAAGACAAAAAGGCTGCTCCTGCTCACAGCTAACATGCTCAATTACTTGAAGAGACTAGGTTCTAGGAGGAGACATGGCCGTATCAGTTACTCCTGCAGTTACTCAGATAAACTGGTAGAGCAAATACCAACTTGTATTTTCTGTTTTTGGCAAATCCTCCGAGGCCAATATCTGCCTCACAAAAAGGAGATATAACCATTGCAAACATATGCAACAGATGCTGCTCAATCATGTCCTATTCACAGGGTGTCAGTGATGTCCCTTTTACTATCTCCTAGGCAAAGGGGAAGATGTCCCTTTTGCTGTGTGATTAGGGCACAAAGATCTGTGGTTACCACTATGGCACAGATGACTCCACATTGTAGCTGCAAAGCTGCACTGCACAGACTTGCCCTCCTCCTCCCTCCCCTGTTCAGCTCCCTGTGTCAAATCAGTCTGTGCAACAGAAGTACACAAGACTACATTATGTTAACAAGACTGTGGAACTTAACTACAGTATCAAAATATTTACAAAATGGATTCCAGGTTCCTAAACCTGTAAATGAAGTGCAGTTACAAATGCTTTCCCCACATCTGTTATTCTTGGGCTGCAGTAGACGATGATGAAAAAGTTCAGTTCGGGCAAGAAAAGTTTCTCACATTTTTAGTTAATCATTACCTTCAACAAGGGACTTAAGGAAAATACCTGTTTTTTCCTTCCTACCTGCTCCCTACCCCTAAACATGCATGATACACAAGAAACTAAAGTCATGTTTCCTAGGGAAAGATTGAGATATCTGCAAAGCTTGCATGGCAGCCTCTGAGGGCAAAGGCTGGCACTGACAGTGGAAAGCACGCTACAGAGCCTGTTCTGTTGCTGCATGAGAGAAACTTCTTCCTCCCTAGGTGGTTTAGAAATATTTAACCATTTCAATTTTGTGAGTATAAAGTAACACTAAGTAAAATTCAAGTAGAACTGCTAGGGTAAATTCATATTAGGATAAAATTGAATTAAATACTCAAGGGATACAAAACATTTCTGGACGAGCTGTGTTTCTAATTTGTATGATATCTCTAGTTTGGCACTGCTACATATTATTGAAGGAATGCTGAAATCACCCCTAAGGCAGAATGGTTACATTTAATAGTACCATCTAGTACCGCTTGCTGTAATACTGCAACTGCCTGACTTTATAAAATGATCCTGGCAGCCTCAGCAGCAATGAATGGAATAGCACAGCACATTGTGTCACACGGGTTGCAGTCCCCAGGCTCTCTAAAAAAATACCTGATAAAACAGAACAGTTAATCGTGTGATGTAGCTATTGCTACAGCACCATGCCAGCCATTTTTAAGATTCCCTAAACACTTGCACAGAGAGAGAGTTGATGTCTGGCAGGCCAGGGGTCAGATACTATCCTATCTTATGGCCTTAACTCAGCAACACCTTTAAGTGCCTGCTTCGCTGCAAAACAGGGCTCTGCCTCATCACTTCACTGTGTGCTTTCTCCTTGTCAGGAAAGCAATGATGCTAGTGCTCATAAGCAAGCTGTGGTAAGGCCTAATCCTGCCCCACGGACTTCAGCAGGACTTGTGCCATCAACTTCAATAGCTGCAAGATCAATCAGTAAAGGATAGATTTTTCACAGAGAAGGGCACAGATTAGCAAGACTTGTGCTGATTTTCAAAATTGCAACAAGGGTCTATCGGCCTTTTTAGGTGACAGGTACCTTTAGAAAACTGGTCCTTGCCCACTGAACTGTGTTTTCCCCCCAAGAAAAAGGATGCCACCATAGACCTGACTGATTTTACCTTTTCATTATTGCCACATTCACAAGTCTCAACTATGATGCTATTGCTGAGGTATTCAATCCTGATGCTAGCTGCTGAATCTGGGCATAGAAAAAGAATCAATGACACAAAGTGCTTTGAGTGGTAGAAAGAGGGAATGCAAAGAAATTGTGAGAAGCAGGAAAGGGATCTAAAGGTGCCAATAGTTACTGAAACTCTGGGAGAAATACATTCAACAAAGTGGATTTTTTTTTTGAGCATTGTAACATGTAGATCAATTGACTACACATTTAATCGCACGGATGAGTTATCCCCAGATACTGAACGCTGTATATTGTATCATTCCTCAAAGTGCAATAGTGAAGGGTGACTCATTTTTGCCCCTGGCATGGCAACATTCCTGCTAAATCCATCAATATTTGTCTCACATGGAAGTGGCTGCACCTAAAATTGTACAAATAAACCTCTGCTGTATTTATGTAGATATTTGGAAGAATCTGCAGTCTACACAGAAATTTAGATCTCTGGCCAGTTTAGTTGCACAGAAGAGATCACGCTTCTGGGCAAGGGAAGAGTATTCCATCTCATAAAGCCTGGAAGACAGAAATGGTTGGATGTGTGCCACTGGAGAAACTTATTCATTGGACTCGGCAACAATTGGAGACATTATTACAGTTCTTTCTGGATAGAATTGTGGAAAAGTAAAAGCAACACTTAAAGAGATGATTACTCATATTGTCTTTATCCCTCACTTCCTCCACCAATTCAGATTCGGCTGCTTCGAGGTCCCTTCACAAAGCCTCACAATAACACGAGAGCCTTTTCTGCAACTTTGACATCTGGAACAACTCTCCTGTATTTCTCCATCTTGCCACTTCTGTCTTCAGACCTCGTAGGAGTCCACAGCTTGCTGCTCTGCTGGAACAGCTGAGGTTTTCCTCAATTGTTCTGCTAATCTTTCATATTTCATTTCATGTAGGTCTAAGTATTTCATCTGTCTGTAAATATCCATGAATGCCTGCTACTATTCATAAAATAATTTTATCTGAAGGTATTTTTTTTTTAATGGTATCTGTTTGATTTATGTAAAGTGGCTAATGAGTAATTGTACACATTCTATTTGGAAGGCACAGTGAATGCAAGCCAACCACCAGAGCTGGCTCAAGGCTTCTTATCAGCATAAGCCAACTAAGTGGTGCTGCCCTGAGGATGAAGTGCCTAGGTTACACCCAGAGCTGGCTTTTTCTGCCACAGAAAAGTAAACAGGATCCAGAAGAGGCTCACATGCCCCATTTTGCCAAAGTAGCTGCTTTTTCATACATTCTCATCCCTTCTCCTGGCAGCAGCAGCTGGCTGGTCAGGGCTTTGCCAGGGCCCATTCTGCCATCCTTATTGCTGTGCCTAGATCTAGGCCTGCCAAGCACCAAGAGATTAGCCTCATCCAAAAGTAAAGAAAAATCCCAACCTCAACTCTGCCTATGCTTTCTACCTATGTATATACCTTCATCTCACTAGAAATTATTTGTATATCAATAATCTTGCCTGCAAGGTGGAAATAGGAAGTTATGTGCATCTTTATATACAGTATGTGCCAGTTTCCACCTTGTCTAGATCTTAACTCTTAATGAAATCTACAGCATTATGTTAAAAAACTCACCTCTGCCCAAATTGCCAAGGTCACTACTACTAATTGCTTCTCTCTGGTAAATAAATTAGGTAGGCATGTACATGTACACACGTGTTCACACAGACACCCACTCCATTCAAAAGGTAATGTACCTGTTTGTGCTTTATTTGAATGATCAAATCGTTGCAAGGGCACCTGAAAAGAAAAAAAAAAATACAAACTATCAAGCCAGATATGCACAATGCAAGGTGTAGAACAGTATGTAAGGGCCTAAGTATGCGCCAAGTTCCCATTAGGGTACATGCCCCAGTGAAGTCTAAGCTCATGCTTCATGATTGAAAAAGGTTTACTATGCTTTAAAAATCCCACAACACACTTACTCCCTGAGCACAAGGCTGGAGTGGTATAAGAGACCTTGTACTGCTCCCCTGCTGTGGGATACCTTTTTTTCCTTAGCAACTGACCACGAAATACACAATAGTTCACATTCACATGCAATATATTCCAGAAGGAAAGCATCAGGGATTTATCCATACAAAAGTTGTAGAGCTGATGCTGTGCTCTCATTCCCCCTTCCTGCAAGATGAGGAGGGAGAGCATATAATACAGTGAAGACTAACCCATTCTGGAAGGAATGCAAGTCTGCACTGAAACAGTGAATTTGTCCTTGAGGTGGTGAATACAATCAAAGAGGAACAAGCCATTTTGCAGAATTCATTACATCTGTGGAAAAAAATCCATGGGTCTGTTTTCCAGAGCTGGGACAAGCTGTGTCAGGTCCAGCCTTGCAAAGTGCTGGGTCAGCTCTGGAAAGGAAGGGGTGGCTTGGCAGAAATAGTAAAGCTGGATAGGGAGTAAGGGAAAACTGCCAAATCCACAAGTCCTGATTACAATTAGTAGATTTAATAGACTTTTCTGTTATGAGATCTTTAAAATGGAAAAGAAAAGATTAGAGAATGTTTAGCCCTGTTCTAATGCATGTAGTTACATCTGCATACGTTAGCTGCCCCAGGGCACCCTACTTCATTTGCATTATGCAGGCAGCAGAAAAGGGATCGAAATGGTCCCTTTCAGGGATTAATGTCCAGAGAAGGGGTTTAATGCGCAGCACAGGATTGGCACTGTGACTTCCTATAGAAATACAAGGGACATGTGCTTGAAACAGAGAGGATGAGAGAAGCAGCAATGCCAGCCATCCTTGGTTTCCCACCACCCAGCAGGAGGTAGGGAAACTGAACATAAGCGAGGCCATCCCTGAAGACTAAAATGTCCCAAAAAACCAGAAAGTACAAACGTGTCTCACAACTGAGCATAAAATTAACAGAGAGGCAGGGCTGCTACATTTATGTTCCCTCCAGACCTCAGGCATGCCAGGAATAGTACAGTTCTCATTAATAACTGCTGTTATCATTAAAAAAAGGCTGTTAAATCATTATTGACTTAATACATCAAGAGACCACAACAGCCAAGAGAATTATCWATGCAGTCACAGAAAAGGCAGCTTACTTTTGAAGCAGCCTAAGATAAAGATACATAGGAAACAAAATAAAGGATGCACTGATCTATTTTTTTATAAAATTATTCCATGTAATTTATACTTTTATAGTAATTGTGTGCTGTCAGTGATTTCATATGAAGAGTGTGAATTTTTCATTTTACTGAGGGAAGATCTAATTTGCTATTCCCATGGGTGAAAAGCTGATTATGCATGAATTTGATAATCAGAAATGATTAATTACTTGGTTGAGAATGTTAGTCTTATAAACCTGGTTGGGTATGCACAAACAACAAGATGTGCTTTAATTAGAGGAGGAAGCAGAAATAACTGCACTAGCACAAATATCTATAAAATGCCTCTGCAAAAACAATATCACAAGATCTAGACATCATTTAAGAAGTTAAATACAGGCCATCCCAATATGCACAAAGAACATGCACACAGGTAGAGCTTGCTTGCTCATCACTAATAGACAAGGACTCCACTTGCACATTTACCCTTAGCATATGTTATGCAAAGCTTATGAGTTATGTATAATTATACTCTCCCACTTAATGTCAGGAGTGGCTCTTTTCTTCCCACACAGTCCTTGTACAAGCTGATCTACTTCATCAGGTTTTTTAATATTGCATTCTTCACCCATTTGGATAGAGTTGGATGAACTGACTGAAGACATTGTTGTGGAAGACAGAGTACAAAGAACCTATGCCCTCTTTATAGTAACTCCTTTTGTCCTCCCAAGTTACTAATTGTCTAGTTCTGTGCAGCCACTTTGTTTATGGAGCAAAATTCCATCCTTATTAGGATCTCTTTCAGAGCTCCTCAGCCTATTCAAAGCATTGGCACCAGCAATGAGGAATAACTTCCCTTATCTTCCACCCCTCTTTTTTCTCAGACATTAGGTAAGTATTTGTCAGCAATACAGTAAGATACAGTTGAGCAAATACACTGGCATATTTCTACCACACAATAACCTATGTTTGTATGTAGGTATACTGCTTAACAAAAAGAAAAAGAAAGAGAACTTTCCCACTTCTCCTGTTTGAAGAGGCCTCAGGATTTGGTTCACGTACTAAAAACACAACAAGAGACACAACATAAATCTGAAGACCTAGGAAGAAATCCAACCAGATTCTCACAGGGTATGGGAAGAGCTATTTTAAAAGGCCAGCAACCTGGTACAGCAGAAGTAAGCACTCAGCAGGGCTTCCCTCTTGCTTGGAAAAAGCCAGAATCACAAGCCTTTACAGAACGTACAAGCCCACCTGCCCGTGCTCACAGGTCCATGCTCAAGTGACACCCGCTTACAGCACCCACTCAAATTGCTATGCATCAAGTAAGGTATGAGGATGAGGGAAAGAAACAGAAATAGGGAAGGGAGAAATGGACTGAGGAATGAATGTAGGCAGCTTCCCGTCAGCCTAGATGACTGATGTCTTCCTGTGCTCTGACCTACCACGTGCCTTACCTTAGAGGTAACCATCCCAAGACACAGCTCCATTTTCCTGTGATTTCATTCCTTGGCTCTCCAGTGGAGATCAATAATTGCAGCAGTGCTGGCTGCCTGCAGAAGCCTGGGGCCATGCCATGGAAATCTCTGCATGGCCATAAAGAAAACACAGCAATTGAACAGGAGGCACAGGAAGGAACAAAGCTTATCTAATGCTTCAGCTCCACAAACCCAAAGTAATGCTAAAGTAGCACATGGCCCCAAAGCTGATACTCTGGGATGTTTTTTCTTGAGTCAAAAGTTTGCAAATAAATATTGATTTTGAACAGTTACACTGTTTGTACACATGAAGTTTACCCTGTGGGCCCAGATGTTAGTGCTTTATTAAACACACACATTAGAGGAGACTTGCAATAAAGAATAGTGTGACTGCTGCCAATTTTTCTTTGGCAAACTTTCAGCAGGAAGATCCTGTGTCAACTATAGCTCTCTCCTTTGGTACCGCACGGACTCAGACAATGCATCTGTTGGCTTCATTTAAATATGTCCAAGTCTGTGTTTCATTGTTTTAAAGCATCAAAGACTTTTGCTGTTATAAATCATAACAAGTAATCAGTAATTATGAACAATAAAACCATATGATAAAAATGAGGCGCAGCTGTTGCCAGTCATTGAAGGAGATTGTAAAAGAGAAAGGAAGGAGTTACATACATTATAGTGCATGTTATCTAAATGATTTTTTTGAAGACAAGGTGCTAACAACATCTCTGATTTTAACGGTGAAAATTTTTTCTGTAACACTGAATCACCATAGTTAAAGAAAGATAGCAAAAATTACTCTTTATTCCAGCAAAGAACTTAATGTATTGCAACATCTGGGGAGCCAGGGAAACAGCAATATATTTCCTAAAATACCTGGCATTGCTCCAGTGCTTTATCAGTATCCTTAAAATACAGGCAATTGAAAAAACACCATTATTGCTGCATTATATGAATTTCAGACAAAGAAAAAAGTTCAACATAATTCCATACAAGTCACATCTGATTTGGATCACTCTGTATAATACCCAAGCAGTTTAGAAGACTAAATCCTATTTTCAAAACTGTAACACAATATTTCCATGTGTACTTTGTGCAGCAAACTTTATGTTCTGTCTTTGGATATGGACAAGAAAAAAATTAAAGGGCCAAACTTTTAAATGTAAATGCTAATTTAGTAGGTGCTTTTAAAAACAACCAGAAAAAGTGTGTATATTTATACTCAGGAGTATCTGGAACGCAAAGACTCTGTATTACTTACTGTTCATATTGAGAATTATCACTTAGCTAGACGCATGTGGGTTTGTGGACAACAGTCCTCATGTTTACTTTCTGATTCTTCCCACAGCAGTTTTGAAAACCTGGAAGTGTTCAGACTAGAATGTAGTTCAGCTGCAAACATTAATGTTAAAATACATTTGTCAGAAGCCACAGGGGACTTGTAATCGAAAGGCAACTTGGGTTGCCTTCTGAGGGACAGCATTGCAGAAAACACTGCTGTTTGGGAGTTAGAATTTTTCTGATGATACAAATACCATGCTTGAGGGCAGCACAGATTGATTGACTAGGGGATCAATTTATGACCCTTCCACTCTGGGTACTGTGTGGGATAAAACCAAGACGGATGCCACTCTTGTTCTTTGTCTCCTGACCTCCCACATTGCCAAATCTGTGTCCCATTAACTTTGCTGGGACTGACATTTTCTGTGGGAACCAGATCTGAATTACAATCCTATCCTTCATTCTCTTTGAGCTCTTGAAACTGCTGTTCCCTTTAAGATTAGGTACCAAAACATCTCCTTTTTTTTTTTGCAGTCTTGGTCTTGAGTATTCCTTACAAAAAATGTTAACTCTGTAAACTCATTCTCTCATTTAGAAATGGCTGATTGATTTTCTGCAGATATAACAACTACCACACAAGAGAAATACAAACTTAAAGAGAAATTGTATTTTATACTGTAATGTAATTACAGAGCTAAAAAAGAATTTTATAAGATCAGCTGATCCTGCATTGACAGACATCAGTCAGTGCCTTGTCTTGTCATCACAACTAAAATTAGCAGAGCTGGGAAAAATTGGTAAGGTCATTACAAGATTGCTACAACTCTGTGCATGACCTTGAATACTGTAAGCCTGCTAGTATAAGACGAGAGGGAGATGGTCCTTTCAGTTACTTAATTTCTTTCTTGAGAGTAGCAGTCCAAAGAGATTTTTTTCTAATAAATTAATTTCTGAAAGTTACTGTGCAAATCTGAAGAGTAAGATTCAGCAATGCTATAATGCCTCTTTAGAATAACTTATTTCCTTACGGAGTTGGATCTCTGTAAGTTAAGTGGGACCAGTGAGAAGTTTACTGGAAATGAAAAACACAGGAGCAGTGTTTACACAAGGCAAGCAGTAAAATTGTTACCCAAGATTCCACTTTCCCCTCACATACCTAGGCTCTTCACTGAATGTGTCTAACATGAGATGTAGCATATGCTATCTTACACCCACTGGTGGATACCTTGCATCTACAAGAGGGGGTAAATAATGGGGAAGAAAATCAGAACCACCCCCCTTCTTCTATGCCTTTTCCACCTGTAGCGCAAGGGCCTTTTGCTGCCACTGCTTCTCGGCTCAGGGAGGTCTTGGGATGTTCCCCAAGGAAGGTGGGGAGAAAGTGGTGGCTCTGATAAGTCAAATGGCAGCAATGTGACCCAAGGTAGCAGAGATAATTAAGTAGTCTTTGTAAAGCCCATAAACTACCACAATACCAGGCACTACGGTATCAAAAAGACACGCTTAACCCCTGCAGTTAAAAATACCTGTGAGTACTCCTGGACAAGTCTTAAGAATCCAGAATGATCAGAACAAACCAAAGAAATGGCCCAATGTCAAGAAACTCAGTAGAGAGAAGGTCAAAGAGGAAAGAAAAAGCCCATATACAAAAACCAGTCAGAAAATAATCAGCTCAGTATCAAAATAGCAGAAGTTACCTAGAGAGCTAATTTGATTCACAAATCAATGCTAAAAAGCCAATACAGAGGGCTGCACCAGATTTTGAAAGGCATACATAAAGTTGAATGATCTAGAGGAGAGTGCAGGAATCCCAAAGAAATTAGTAATCTTTTCACGAATACCTAAATAAGTGTTAGTCAAGCAGAAGAAAGAAAAAAGTTGATTCTTCCAATTACAAAGTTATAATTTCAACAAATAAAGTCAGAATCATGACCCATTTGTTTACCATGGCCAAAGAGAGCAGTACAATAAGAAATCATCTGAATTAGCACCACAAATCTGGACTGGGTCCTCAAAGAAGCTTCCTAGTAAGGCTGGTGGAACACCAGAACCATCTACATAGAGATGCTGCAGCATCTCCTGGCCTGATGATTTTAAAAAAGAGGTTAAGCAAACAGCAGTCCTGGAGGACCTATACACCTTACCATTGTGCAGAAAGTTGGTTTCTTGAACTACTCTCAGCCCTACATTTTTATGACTGTACAATTCATTATCACTCCACATGTTATCAGGAACACCTCAGACATCTCTGAAGGCATTTGCTTAGTCTCCTTCATATCTCTTTCAAACTTTCCTTTACTACAGCACTTCAGAGTAATAGACAATAGCTTAGGCTACTGATGCGTGGAAACAGAAGTATGTGATGCTGGCCACTAACATCTTACTCGCACTGCCCATCTGTCTCATTCAATCTGCTGTTCCTTACAGCATAGTTAGGTAGTAAGCGCTTCAGGGCAAGGAGTGAGCTTTTATTCCATGTTTGCTTAATGCCTAGCAAAATTAGATCTCCTTCTACAGTGATAACACAAACAATAACAAGATTATTAGAACAATAAGGAATACATAAGTACTATAACAGTTTGAGAAATTAGTTTGTACCTTAGCCTGTATCTGCCAGGGAGCAGCAAGGGCTAGCTGCTTCCTACAAGATGCAAAATTGGGAGCCACATACAATAACACAGCCAGCAAAGCAGAAGCCATCCTACAGTACCCAAACAAGGGTAACGAGACGGGTATTGCTATAGCAGACAGGTTCAACCAAGAACCCAGATCATTAGAGAGGTTCACACCAATAAAGCAGATCCAAGGCACAGCCAAGAAATCAGCCCACAAGTCAGGATGATGCCTAGTGAAGGTAACCAGGGTCAGATAACCAGCAAGTCCATACACGAGGCAGGTTCAAAGTCAGACCAAGAACTCAGTCTACAGATCAGAGTCTAAATCAGCAGAGCCCACAACTAAAGACAAACAATCCACAACCTAGCTCACATAGGAGCTGAAGGCCCAGGGCTGAGCTTATATGGAGCTCCTGGCCCCATGGGCAGAGGGTGTGGGTGGAGGCCCCAGGTGAGGTTCGTCAGGGCAATTAAGGGCTATTAGTGCACTCAGAACCATTATAATATTACTGCCTGCTAATGCTAAAGTAATAATGACAGTGTTGACTTATGCCTAACATTACTCATCAAGGATAAGTTTGACTCATTATAAATGCCATTTTTATAACTATGTGTCTTAAATTTATCTTTCAAAGCCTTCTAATGCAGTTATTAAAGTAGTCTGGTCACACACACACACAGAATCTAGTTTAAATGCTAGTATGATTTATGCTGCATTTTAATGGACCTGTTCTGAGACAGTGATTTAAAATGTATTTGAAATGACAGATGAGAAAACTGTTTACAGCATACTTCATTGAAGGCCCCTGCACACACACTTGACTAAGTACTAGTTCACCTGAAACATCAGTAAATATGCCAGTATTGCTGTCATCCACAGGCTATTTTAAGTACCAGAGTCCTAAAATAATTTCAATACAAGGATTAACAGAGGGCTATGAACAAGTGAGACAGCATTTATGGATAGTTTGTGTAGATGTTTCATGCCTCTGTTTTGGTGGATTGCTTAACATCTGCTTCTCAAGCTGAAGAAAAAAAAAAAAATGTCCCCAACCTTACTGTCCCACCTGGCAAACCACTAGGGAACGTCCCTGATGTTCACATGCCAGTCCCATTTTGCTTCATAGAAGCACATAAGTAGTTCTTGCTCTGACAAAGCACACTTACCCTTAAAGCTCTGGGGTTTAGTAATTAGGAGATGGAAAGATAAAGTGTTAGAACAGCTGGGATGGAAGGAAAACATAACCTCAGAAGTAAAGTCAGATGTCCGATAGAATGTTGTAATTTTAAAATGTTCTCTGAATACAAATAAAGCCTAGAAATGTTATACTCTTTTTTAAAAAAAGTTATTTTTCCACTCAATCGCAACAAATCATAAACATTACCTGTCACAGCGGGTAACTGCAACTGGAGTCTGATTTAATCTCAGGAGATTATTATACCAGGCAGATACTAATATCTCAAACTCCACAGCTATAACTGGTAAAATCAGTTTAACAATACTCCAGGAAACCAGTGGCAGACTGAATAGAAAAGAAATGAAAGGCCAAAACTTCTGTAGAAATGCTAAAGAAGTTTTGGGTTATGTGAATACATTGATGTAAGTGCTTCCAGGTTCATCTATACTGTGACTATTTTTTTTCAAGGGAAATACACCTATCTGCAAATTTTGGTAAGTTGAAATAATGTGAAGGAACCAGGAAGTTATACTTCTGTTCTCTATATCCACTGTACTGCAGCAAAAATATGGTTATTTCTCATTACTGAAATAACAAAAGCTGGATCCTCAAATGACAGATTGACAGGATATCTCATTTATTATTGTAATAGCATTACCATGGATTGTTACTGTAGAACCCAGGTGTGTGCTCAGACCCCCTTGTATTTGGTATGATGCAAACAGAGGAAAAAAAAGCTGGTTTGTGCCCCAAAGCAAGTCACTAGCTGGGTACAAAGGGAGATAGTAAATGTGTCGAGACACACAGACGTATCGGGAGTAGCAAGACACAGAAATGATACGGGGGAGCGTAGTCTTGCCATTGCACTCTGTATTGTAGTAAACTTTTGTTCTTCGGGATTGGAGGTATTTTTGTTGACATCACGATAAAGAGATTTCAGAGGAGCTGTTTGGAGGGCAATGCAGTACAGGGGTTTAAACGGCCTTCCTGTGAACTGAGAGGAAACAGGAGAACACAGAAATGACAAGAGCAATAGAGACTGGAATTGTGGCCTTGCATGTTATTACGTGAGAGAACACATAGACTAGGAAAAGGTTTAAAAGTGAAGCTTATTAGGCAGAAAAAGCTAACGCAATGAAGTATAGCAATGGAGTAGAGGAAGTTTCTTTTGAAGCAGTATTGCAGCCAGAAAATAGGATAATGCTGCACAAAGAGAAGAATGAAGTGATCATTATATATTTTGTAAGAGGGGAGTTTAAGTTGTACGCTGAATAGGGAAAGCTGCATTGTTGGAAGCTTATTATTATGGTGAGTAAAAGGCCAGAAAAAAAAACGCTGCTCTTTATGCAAAACGTTATGGCTGTTCACAGGTAACTTACATCTGCAAAACTACCTCTAAAACAGAAGAAAATACTTCAGTTATCACTTCTTTTAATAACAGACATGATAGTATCTCTTTAGTAACAAATATGATAACAATAACTCATTTGTAAAACAGGTATACTGTCAAGTGTTTGCAAGTTATAAAGCAAACCCTGTGTAGTCTCTATTTTAGTTAACAGGGCAGACACTTCTTGTTCCTTTGCTGAAGCTGACACAACTCAGCATGGCTGTTACAGATGTTAACATTGTGATGCTTCGAATTCTGTAGTGTGGGTGTATAAGATAACCTGGTTAGTTTTTGCAACTACAGTCTTAAACATGCCCCAAAAGAAGTGTGTTGATACAAGCATAACTATGTTGGACTGTGTCACAGTGCAATTGTACGTGAGTTCAGCATCTCAAGGTTAATTTGTTGGAGCAATATTACTCTTGAGGGCAAAACCAGCTGTATGGTGATACAGCTTTTTAATCTGGTTACAAGTAAAAATATTTACTAATGGCTCTACTTCAGCTAAATCAATTATTTTAATTGTATGATTTTTAACTGTCAGTTTTACTGGTAGAGGCCCAAGTATATATGAAACTAATTCACATAAGGGACTTAAGTTTGCATAACTATTTGTTTTCTCCTATTGGTATCAATATATTGGTATGGAAACCATTTACACAACTGTAACAGTAGTAGAACAGTTAAAATGATACAAGCTGTGTAAGGAAAGTCCTGAGTTTCCTTTGCTGCTACAGCAGTCAATTTCTTGCTGGTGTTACTTGTAAATGCTTAATACAACAGAATCCAAGGGTGGTTTGGATCGCTTTCACAGCATACCGACTGTATCTATGTATTTTTGTTACTTTGAAACCATCTCTGCCCACAGAGTTTTGTTTGAAGCCTCTGGTCAACGAGCAGGAGGTGCGAGTATCCGGGTAACGCTGATAGGGCCTGGGTGAAATCAGCGCTTCCCAGGTGTTTGGGAGGGAAAACCGTCCCGACTCAGGGCACAGGCGTGGGCTGTCAGCCGAGATTTGCTCCAAGCGCGCGTGCAGAACTTCGGCATTTTGCTGTGAGCCCTCGGGACGAGCATTAGCCTATCGCGACAAGGAGCCCGCCAAGCGCTGCACCACCGCGCAGCACCGGCACGAGCAGCGGCGGGAGGCGCGAGGCCGCGCGCGCGCTGCCTCAGGGGCCGGGCGGGCGCCTCGCGCCTCTACAGCAGCCCTTGCGCGGTCAGCGGCGGCCGCCCGGGCGGTAGCCACCCCCCCCACCTCCCCACCCCCGCCCCGGGGCTCGCTGTGCCCTACGGCTTTATTTTCCTTCTCGCGGTAAAAAAATGTTGGGGTCCTCCGGCCTTCTTCCTCGTCCTCCTCCTCCCTGAGGAGCCGCCGTCTGCCCGGTAACTGCTGTCTTGGACGGGCAGAGCGGGAGCAACGCTACCTCACCGCCTCGGCGAGGGCCGCGGCCGGCAGAGGTGCCGCTCCCTCACGCCCAGGTAAGGGGGGCCCTAAGACCTCGGCCCGGCGAGCCAGCTGAGGCGGGGTTCCTCTCCCGCCGGTCTCCGGGCGCAGCGGAGGGCTAGGCGGGCGGGAGCCGCGGGTCGCTTGGGCTGGGCGGGTGGGCGTCCTGGGCGTCCCGCGCCGTGGGCTGGGCGGTGGCGGAGCGGGCCGGGCTGTGCTGGGCGAAGGGCGGTGGAGCGGTCCCGGAGTGATGACGCGCTTCCTGCCCTCCCCGGCGGGGGTCTGCGCTTGGAGTCCGCGGCGGCGGCAGCTGCGGGCGGCGGCGGAGCAGGCGGGAGCGGGCAGCAGGCGAGCGGGGGGGAAGGAAGGAAGCGAGCGAGCGGCGGGGCTTAGGCGCTTTGCAATGCTACAGTAACGCCTTTCCCGGTAGGAGCACGCGAGGACCCCCTTGTCCTGCCCTGCCGTTGCACGTTGCATGGAGTGTCTGGCCCGCGCTGAGCCGCCGAGAGGGGGAAGACTCCGCGCAGGGCTGAGCGGCGGGAGCGCGGAGCCGCTCCGTGCCTGCGGCGACTCAGCTGCCACTGGGTTTCGCATGTAGGCGCCGCGTTGCCCTCAGCCAGGCAGGCGGCAGCTGCCGGTCGCCGATCCCGCGGCGGGAGGCGGGAGCTGCGCTCCGTCCGGCACAGCCTCGCCTGCGCGGAGCGCTGCCCGCCCAACAAGTTGCCGGTTCCAGGGAAGACAGCAATAGCCCGGCCCAACGCCGTGCGGGGAGCTGGGTTGCCGCGGGCCGGTAGGGGCTCCGCCGCCGGGCGGGCTGAGCCCCGGGAAGGGGAGAGCGGCCCCGGCTCACCTTCCCTTCGTCAGGAGCCGGGCCGGGGTGGGAGAGAAACCGCGGCTCCTTTGGGATTCCCCCCTGTGCCGTATAGGATTGGTATGGGAGGGAGGTGCAGGGGCGGCCGGCCCCTCGCAGCCTGTCTGGGGGAGCTTCGCGTGGCCGGGTCGGGGGGTAGGTTTGCCCGAGGGACGGAGCTGTTCGCCGTTGGGCGCTAGTGGCGACCGCGATGGAGAAAAAACCTTTTCGCAACACATTGCGAAGCGACGACCTCCCAAGGACGATCGTGCCATGCGTGTATCTATATCCACCTATCTGCGTATATGTCCGCCTCTTCCCATCGGACCTGTGGGACGGCTCGGGTTGGAAGCGGGTCGCAGACTGGTCCCGTAGGGCCACCCCGGAGGGGAGGGAAGGACGCGTCCGCCCCTGCGCAGCGCAGACAAGGATGGGTGGGCGGGTGAGCCGCGCTGCTCCGCGGCCTCCCCGTTCCCCGGGTCGGCGTGAGAGCATGCAAGCGGCCAGCGGCTCTGGGCTACCTGCTCCGGTGCAGCAGGGCTTGGTGCCAAAGCGCAAAACCTCCCTTGGTGCAGGGCGGCGGTGTGTGCTTGCAGAGGGCCTGTCCATGCTGTGGGCTGGGGTCCCCCTGCGTGTCCTGGCACCTCTTTCTTCCATGCCACCCTAGCAGATGGCTGTGGGGTGCAGGGCACAGTCCTGCCTTCGGGTGACTAGAGGGCCCCGACACAGTGCCACTGCCTGGGCACTGTGTGGGAACACCTGTCTGGAAACCGGGGCCTCTGCTGTCTTTGTGCTCACCTTCTGTAGCGCTTTTGTTCTGCTGACCAACCACTTCAATTTATTTAGGCTCTACTTTTTGTCTGCTGCAGTGTCTAGTTTGTGGGAGTGTTCATTGATTGAAAAAACTCTGTCAGATTAAACAATTGCCCACTTCCCTCCAAATCTTTTAAAAGTTTATTTTGCAGGCCTGTATTTTAGAGCCCAGTTTGAGCCATATTAAGTTTCAAACCAGAAAGCCAGTTCTGAGTTTGGAAGTGTGTTATTTAAAGGCGTCAGGAGTTCTGCATTGTCAAGAGAGCCCAATAGCTATGGAAAAATGTCCATATGATTAAAAAGCAAATAAGCAACACGTTTCTGAGATTGGTCTTGCTTATGTAAAACATCACTTACTCATATGTGTATGGCAGTGTGTTGCAAGTATGAGTGCAAGCTGCCAGTGTTAGTTATAAATACCTTACAAATTGTAGTATATGAAAAGCTTTCATATCTGTTTGAGATAATGGTCAGCTGTTCTTCCAACAGTACAGCTGTTAGTTAAGTTAACTATGAATTAAGTTGGCTGAACTACGTTTTCTGCTTTGATTTTTAAAACATGGAATTTTGAAGGCAGTGCTTTGAGATTGAAGGCTACTGCACAGCTAGGGGGAAGAAAAAAAAATCTGTTGCCTCTGGGAAGTGCATTTCATGTGAGTTTCATAATGCCTCATTTAACTCACTGGTCACTGCAGAACTAAAGGGTTAAGTGGAATTTTCATCTAGCTTATCTGTTGGTGGCCAAATTATTGAGCTTAAGTAAGATAAGGATACTTCTTGTTTCTGGTTGCCAGTCTAAGTCTCTCGGTTAACTGTGACAAACTTGGGCAATATATAAGTTCTGAATCTCAGCATAAAATTTGATAAAGACTATAGCAATTTCATATAGGATACCCATTCATTTTACCATTCAAATTATAGCAGTTTACCCTGAATAATTGTCCTGTGTGTTCTTAGAGTAACATCTGTTGCATGATATCATATAATGGAATGTAGTACAGCCTAATTTAAGTTGATTTGAAATGCTGCCATTGCACTGTAGTAGTGCCTGAGAGGGCGAGAGGTTTTTTTGGTGTATGTGTGATGGATAGATTGGTTAGGAGTTGATGGTGTTGAGAAAGATGAACTTGGATTTGAACTGCAAAGGATTAAGTAATTTTACTCTGAGCTTGGTTTGTTGTACAGTTTTACTTAAACTTCTTTCATCATTTGCCAGTTAGTCTAATCACTGAATTCTACTTATATTAGGAAATAAAAGGAAATATATTAGGAAATCTATAGTGATAAAGATAACTGATTAGTACAAAACACTGCTACAGCAGATTCAAGTCTTTTAGTTTGGAGAGGGATGAGTGGGCTTGAAAGAGCTATCTGGCTGTGGCATAGCTTGAACTCCATAATCTTCATGATGACTTAAAATTTTTTCTGTGAAAACCTTCTCTTATTTGGTATTGTTTCTACAAAGATTTGACTTCGCACAGCAAGGATGTTCTGAAGCATTAATATTTGGATTGTGTCACTTTATATGCTTACCTATATATTATATATCTGTTAAATCTGTGCAAATGCAAGGTCTGGGCAGCTTCCAACAATGCCAATACTTAATTAGTCACTACAGCTAGACAGTAGTACAGACATCTGCCTCCTTCTTGTGGCATTGTAGTGTCAGATAGCTGTTGGGATATCAGTGTTGTATGGTCATGAAATGTGAGCAATACCATCATTCCAATCCTTAATTTTAGCATTAAAGTACCGAAAACACCATTTGAAGTAAATCTCAGCTCCTAGTCCTGTCTGAACCTCAGAGATTTCAATAAACTGCCAAATGTGTAGGCATCCTGATTTTTTTTGCAATATGCAGAGTTTCTTGCTACGTTCTTATCGAGATGCTGCCTTTGCACCAGGCCATATTTAGGAAAGAAGTGTGAATGTGTTTACAGACCACTGTATCCAGCTTTCAAAAATTCTTTTTTTCCCTGCTCTTGAATCTTTAAAAGGTTTGGCAAGTCTGCTTATAAATGTTTCTGCAGACAATAGAATGCTGATGCAAATTGAGAACAGCAAACAAAATGGTTGTTGCAAATGGGGGGAGGCTGTCTTAATAGGCAGTATTTTGCATATTAGGTTTCATTTGTTTACTTTTGGATTTTAGTGTGTCAGTTGGGACAAATGTTCCTGGTATATAGCTGGAAATGGTAGTTTCAGCTAGTCCTGTCAGTTGGTACCTGAAGGGGAATGCAGGTTTTCGCTTCTGGGGTTCTGCTTTTGACCACGCATGGTTGTAAGAGTATAAATTAAATTGAACTGAAGAACTTTTGGGGCCAGGGGAGATGCAAATGATAAAGCAGAGGTTTTTTCCAGAGTAGCCTGGCTCCCAAGTTCCAGAGGCTATGTTAAGCAGAATAATCTAGGCTTTTGCAACTCTGTGGATGTGATTGCTATGATTATGGACATCGTGTTGTGTCTTAAGCTCTTTTATGCCTTATTTTTATTTTTGTGATTAATCAATCCATTCCTTTTCAAAAAGAATGTCTGGTTGCCTCGAAGGTAGCCTAAGCTACTTAGATGCCTAAGTGCTAGGCTGATCCACAGGATGCTGAAATCCTGGGTCTGATCAATGTTTAGAGAATTGTGGCCTCCAATTCTGGGTGCAGTAAAGACATGCCTTTTGAGTGAAACTGGTATGCTTGGGGATGAGAAGGTGGCAAGGAGTCTGTGGTTAGTTTTGATGCCAGACTTGTAACTGCAAACGCTGAATTTTCTAGGTTTCTGTCCCTGATAATGCTGCTGAAAACCCATTTCACAGTAGTGTGGGAGAACYGTTTCCCTGGGTGTGTTGTGTGCACACATGCTTATCTTGGAATTGAGTTTGAATTAGCCTGCGTACTTGAAGCAATTGTGATAACATTTTGATATTTTCCACTTCCAGTTGCAAGCTGGGATTCCATCCCCAGAGATCCACCCCCTCAATTCTCAAAGCTCCAGTGCCTTTTTACCCAAGCATCTTCATAAAGCTAGAAAACACACTGACTGACTTCACAAGGTGAGGGTGATGATACAACAATAAGTCTTGTCTTAAAATATCTTTACAGTACTACAGTGCTGACTTCTTACTTGTAGTCCCTTTACTTGGCAGCAACCAGTTGAATTTCTGCCAAGATGGGTCAGGCTGGCACTTGAAACTGCCTTCCTTGCATTCTCAGTAGGTAGCTCATCTTTCTGCGTTTGGGCAGCAGGAAGAAAGTGTGAACTGAAGTGAATTGTAAATGAACCTTGTGTCTTTCTATCTGGCAGCTTTTGTAAGGTTGAGATCTCTTATTTCCATGAAAAAGTGACATGTAACCCAGGAATAAGCAGGAGGCTCTCAGTCTTCTAAATAACAGCAAATAACAACGGAGGTGATAAAGAATCAATGGTACTACATGGACTGTTTAGTTTTTCAAGTTGAATAACAATTTACATTTGTCAGCTGTGGTAGAGATTTGTTACTATAGTATATGAAAGTGTTTAGTGTTTTGCTGAAGTGTTTGGTGTAGTGGTGTGAGAACCTCTTAAACAATAGGGCTGTCTTCAGCTTAGAAAGGCCTTCAGAGTTGTGTAATGCTTTTCTTATTACATATTCATGTTTCTTTTCATATAATGACCTCTCTTACCTTCCTTGGGAGTTGATATCTGCAATATGGTAAATAACCCTTTGTTTCCGCTACCTCAAGTCTAGCTTATACTGTGGTTTGTTTATAGTGGTGGTATGTACTAGTGGGAAAGTTGTGATTTTTCTGGAATGTGAGATTTAAAGTTCAGGTATAGATGACATAAATATGTGAGCATAAAACAGTTTAAAAAACTTACTGATAGTAAAAATCAGGCTTGAATTTGTACAGGTGGAAATATTAATTAGCCTTAAAGGCATTTATGGCAAGTACCTTTTACCTTTGTTCAATTTAAATGTGCCAAATGCTGTGTAGCAGGAAACAGCAAGGTGGGACTTGGCAGAGAGAATGGAAGCAGCAAAGGCAGGTTATGAATGTCTGACAGAAATGATAATTGCTGTTGAAGAAAAGACCTATGGTAATCTAATGGGAGGGATTGTAGCAGGAATGTGGTGGTGGTGTAGGACTGAAGCACATAATGCTTAGACACAAAAAAATGTTGAAATACCAGGACAGAGTCAAAATTTAGCTATGGGGCTACAAATTAATATATGAATAAATGAGATCAGGAAGCCAAACTTGAATGCTACAGTTCCCCGTAACCTGCAAGTTTTGTAATTCTTCCTCGTAATTTTCCCATTTTTGACTAAAAGATTTTCTTAAATTGATTTCTGTTGCAGTATAAGGAACCTATCCTGTTGGCAAGGAGGTATCTGAACTATCTGGTGAAAGGATCAAGTGGGAGCCACTACTGCACAGCAGGAATGCAGGGTCAAGCAGAAGGAACCAGTGGCACGTCTCCTGGGTCAGGGTATCACTAAAGACACTATTACAGGGAGGAAGAGATAAATGTCCAACTTCAGTTTAAAAAAGCAAAGGCTGTGGGAAATGAGATCACTCTGTTGTGATACTTAAAGTAGTCTTTGGAAATGTTATGTGCAACAGCTGAGGATGTACAGACCCCAAGTGAGAACCCAAGATCTTGTAGTATGTACCAACCCTGAAAAATATTTGTTTTTTAATTTAAAAAAAATTCAGTGGCTGCGTTTGCAGTTGTGAGTAAGGTCCAGATCAGCCTGATGGTAGCTGGATTGCCTGTTCAGCTGCACTGTGATACTAACCAGACTTAAAAGCAGCTGAGGAGAAGAGAAGCATAACTGAATGTACAGAAGACTGAAACCTGCGAAGAAAGGGTAGTTAACTAAACTTTGCCTGGTGAGATTGGACAGACCAGACTATGGATTAAGTACAGAACAAATCCAGACACTGAGAGAAGGGGGTTTGCAGTGGATCTAATGGGCCTTGTCTGAGGCCTTTGTATGTAGAGGACATGGATATGTAAGGGGTCAGTTCAAATGGGTTCACAGGTGCTGTATGGGTGAGTGACATTTTCTCTTCTCTCTGTCCTTAGAGAGCCAAGAAGGCAAAGGTGAGGCTAAACAAAATGAACTTTCCCCAGGAGCAGGAAGATGGTCTGTTAGTGGTGCTACCTGCATCCATTGCACTAGCTGTGGGTAGTTGGAGGACCTAAGACACTTCAGTTTTTCTCCTTTCCTTTTGTACACTGCCTGTTGTTTTGTTCAAAATGGCCGCCTCATTCCAGAACATGCAGATACTTACCTCTTACAGGGAGATGCTTAGGTGCTGCTGTGTGGCTGTTCCTGAAAGAAAATGGTCCAGTCTTGAAAAATCCCATTGTAGTGGTCACAGCAAACCATCCAACATCAACAGAAAGCCTATTAGTACCACGGAAAATAATCGTTTGAAGCTTGATCGTCTTGAGGAAAAGAACAGTTATGTTCAGTAGGTGACCACCTAGTAGCACAGTACAGTTAGAAAGCCCAAGTATGCAAATGTCTTGGTAGTATTTTTGAGGGGGAAGGAGGAAGTGTCACTTTTGCTATCCTAACAACTTTTTTGCTGCTGCTTGGTTTGCCGCACAGGTCCATCCATCCCAACAGTTGATGGCTGCCTGAGCTCTAATGCATATATTTCATGAGTGAAATTGCTCTCTGAGAAGATTTAGGGAAGTGCTATTTGTTCTCAGGTGACTTCTCCTTGAACAGTACTCTTAAAATTCTAGTTCTTTACTTCTTGCATACTTCTTGAAAGCAAAGGCTTTCAGCAGCCTTTTTGTATTAATTGCCGTGATGATCAAGGTGCTAGCCAAATTTTAATCCATTCTGCCTAACAAAAAGCAAGATATATGAAATAAGAAACCATGGGATTTAAGTTTCACAATTCTCTTGCTTTCCTGTAAGGAATCACACAAGACAAAGCATTAAAATATTGGGAGGGCCTGGACAGAAAAGATATTCTTAAAGTTTTTATGTCAGAACTGTGGCTGACTTTGTAAGAACGCTCCAACAGAATGGCAGGGCTTTAGTGGCAAAGAGATGAGGCAGAAAAATATCTTGATTGCGGTACAAGTGTGTGGTTAAGGTGAACTACTTATGTTGTTGGAGATTATTTAACACAGATAAACAAAGCCTGCAACCAGTTAGAAGGGTAGACACGCCCTGAGGAACCAAGCAGACCACTACTGAAACAACTGTAAGGCCAGGCTATGAAAGTGACTCAGTAATGACTGAGTATCTGTGCAGGAAAAACGTGTATCTATGTAATGCTATTATCCTTCCTTTCCAAAGATAAATTGAAGTTTGAAGCGTTAAAAATGCCATCCATGTATGAGGGCAAAAAACCCTGTTACTAAAAAATAAAAACAAAACACTATGTTCCATGTGGATCTTATTACAATCAGCAATGGTCTTAATTTCTTCGGAATAGTATTACTGGCCTACCAGGTCATTTAAGGCAGTGGTTTCCAAAGATTTTTTTGATCTCACACCCTTATCAGTAAAAGATTTGTGAGCACACACCCCCAAAATATGTATATTTATTTATAAATTATACACATATACTACTGTACTAATATTATGTACATTATAAAACATACACAAAAAATAGAAATTAAGAAAGGATGAGATTAAACACTTTTTAAAATTTGTTTTATTTCTTAACAAAAATGCTTTTTGCTCTCATTAAAAAAAATCTTTTAGTGAGAGCTATGTGACTGAATATGCTTCACTATTTTTTTAAAAATCTTGGTTTAACACTTCGATACAGCATTCAAAGCTATGGTTCTAAGTTCAGTTTATTTCAATACTTGGTTTTAATGGCTGTCACAGCTGAAAAAGACACCTCACAAAGATACATAGATCCAAATGGAAGAAGTGCATTGTTGGTTGTGCTTACTAAATCATCATACTTGTTTTCCAGTCCCATACACTAATCATGCAAAGTTTTTCTTGGAATTAATCTATTAAATTTCCATCTTCCCTGATGTCAATCAGTTGTTCTTGCAAACTAATGGGAAAGTGTTGCATTCTTCTATTTTTAACAAATGCATTCAAAACCCCCTGAAACTCTTCTTTTGGAAGATTTTTAAACAGGTTAGGAAATTCTATTTCCAAGTCTTTTAAGTGTACAGATTTGAGAGGTTTTTATAGATGACACATCATTTTCAGCAACAAAATCACCTAACAATGGAAACGTTTCCAAACATCCATTTTCAAAACAATCTCTGTAGAGTGAGTTTCTTTTGAAAAGCAGTTCTTGCTCACTGTTAAAATGTCAGCTTCACCTTGAAGGGACACCTTAAGTGTGTATTTTTATTTTTTTTTTAAATATCTGCTAGGTAGCCACTTGTCATCACAGAAAAGGTCAGCAAGTTTTGAACAGTTGTCTTTGTGGAAAAAAAAGCATAATGCATCTTCAAGTTTGACAACTCTTTTAAGCACTTTGCCATAAGATATCCAGCAAACCTCAGTGTGGGAATATGACTTTCATGGTCACTCCCCATCTCATTACAAGGTGTTGTAAAGATTCTACTGTTTAAAGATCTTGTTTTTATAAAGTTAACCATATCAATGACTTCCTGTAGCACTTTGTGCACTTCTGGCTCCAACTTTGCTGCAATAGCTTGCCTATGAATGATGCAGTGAAAGAACTCCATGTGTGGTTCTATCTGTAACCCTTAGACCAGAATCTTTTTTTTTTTTTCTTTTTTTCCAGTCAAAGCAGCCACTCCATCAGTGATTACACTTGCAGAGTTTTTCCATAAAACCTTGTTTCTATTAAAGAAATAATTTACTGTTGAGAATATGTTGAGTCTTCTCCAGTACATCTTTCTTGTAGTGACTCGCAAAAAAGTAGTTCCCAGTGTATTTCATCATTGAAACAATCTAGCATATACAGTAAGCTGAGACATGTTAGAAACATCTGTACTTTCAGCCAACAGTGTAGCAAACCTCCCACACTGCATAATTTGTTCTAATACTTGTTTCTTCAAATCTTCAGCTGTTTTCTATGCGTCTTCCAGCACTATTTGCTGACAAAGGAATGCCATATTTTTTTCAGTGTATTATTTCAGCCATTTTTTACTGCAGCAGGAAGACCAAGTGCTTCCCCAATGGTATGTGGCTTTGTCTCTTTTGCTATTAAGTAAGAAACATTAAATGAGGCTTCTGAAGATTTCTCATTAAGTTCAGTGATTTTTTTTTTTATTGTTTTTTCTTTTTTTTTTTAGTAAAGTACTATATGGAGTATCATGTGACTTGAAACCAGTGCTGAAGAAATTGTAGAGATTTGTCCTCATGTTCTGGGTGCTTAGTTTTTAAATGTCTTGCTAATCGTGATGGCTTCATACTATCATTAGCTAATATCTCAAGGCACAACGTACACATAGGGTGAGGTTCATCATTAATGACAGCAGATGTAAATCCACATTTCAAATAGTCACCTTCATAATTTCAAATTTTTTTGGCCACCTTTTTGTCAGATCTGATTAGATTGTTGATTTTACCCCATAATGTGTCTGACAAGGAGCTTGTACTGGAGGTAGGGGATCAGTTGATGCACATGGATTTTGAAGCAAAAGCAAAATCTGTCATGGCGTCTGTGTATCTGACATAACGTAACAGTTCAGAGTCTTCAGGGTCAGAAGTGATTTGAGCAAGATTGCAACTGTAGAGGGCCCTGAACCATTTGTGCATTTCCCTGGTTAGAATTCCTTGTCTTCACTTGCCTCACGTTCTTGTAGTTTAAAATATGGTTTTTAGTAACGTGACCCACATGTGTTGTGACAGCATGCAAATTTTTATGAGCATGCCGTTGTGAATTGTGGCCTTAGGTCTTGCCAGTTAAACTTTTAGAAATAAGCATTCCTAAATGATTGAAGTTTTGTTTGTTTGGTTGGGGTTTTTTTCCGTGTGGGACTTCTAAGAAGGGACAGCAATTCTTACTCCATTTAGCAGCCAACACAATGTAGTTCTCATCCTGCCTGAGGCTACAGCGTCTTCCCTTAGAGATAAATTTCAAGTACCTGCTAAACATCTGCTATCAGGCACCAGTACTGTCTTGGTACCCACCCAATAAGTGTATCTCTTCATGTACAGCTCAGCTTTCTGTAGCCGTCACGTGAGTTGTAAGGAATGAAGTACAACTTTAGCCCCTGAAGAAGATGCAGAAGCAAGGTGGGATTGCAGATAACAGTCCTTTGGGTGAAAAGGGAAGATAAAGCACGGAGTTGCTTTCTGAAAGTTGTTTACAAGGCACTTCTTAAAACCAAAGGAAAAAATGTAGAATGAAGACAGAAAATAAAAGAATAAAAAGAAAAATGAGAAAAGCACCTTTTTTTAAAACTGTAGTTACAGCTTTGTAAAGACTGAAGATTTGCAGTAGTGTGGTATTGACTAATTGGGTTTTTTTCTGGACTATATACTAATTTCAAATTTCTTGCTTGAGGTGTACCTTTCATTATTTAAACCAAAATTGCATTCCTACCTGTGAAATAGTCTTTGTACTACCATGTTCAGATACAGAAAGCAACCATCTCTTCATAGAAACAGACTTTCTAGAACAATTGTATTTGGTACCAACACTTATTTCTGATGTGTTTAATAGAATTTTTTTTTCTTCTCGAGTTAAGTTGTTCTGTAAGAAGAGTCTCCAATTTACCTTTCTTTTATTTGGGACATTTTTCTTTACATTTATTCTATGGGACCTAACTCTCCCATGACACATGACAAGTGAATCAGGATGTTGGAGACTTGTGCAAGTCGAATTTATCTTCCTTTTGGGCCTCTAGTGTTTAATAGAAGTCAGTTGTTTTCTTTCTTCCTGGTCAATCTACAGATGTTTGAAATAATTGTGCTTGTTGGGAATTTGCCATTTGAAATTTAAGCAATTCATACTTAAGATATCTCCAAGTAGCTTAGAATTAGAAAAGCTTTCTTCTGACAGCATTCAGGGGATATTCAACTAAGCAATAGGAAAATGCTTCCTTATAAATAATAAGCTAATGAAAACCTAGTATTTGTATAATCAAGCTTGCCTAAGGAGTATGACTGTCTTGTTAGTAGCTAGCGGAATGCAGTCTTTTGACAATCTTCTATTTTGATCAGTGTGAGTGTATCAGGGACTATCAGCTAGTGAAACAACTGCACATATGATAGAGGAGCTGCAACAAGTACGACAGTGGCTAGCCTTTGCTTCTCTTTAATGTTTCTTCTTGTTTAGAGTTGTGGAATGCTTGCACGAAACCAGCTCGTTCTCCAGAATGCAGCTGATGCAAAATGGGGCCAAACGGAAGTATTTGCAGAAAAAATTCAAAATGATAAGGCTTGGTGAAGAATGTAAACAGGTGAATCTGGGTTATTGCTAGGCATACTCTGGTTCTATAATGGATGTCTTGGGAACAATGAAATGAAACTCAAGTGGTATGCAGTATCTTAGTGCAAGTTTGTAACGAGGAATCTGTGTTCAGCACAAAAGCTTTAGTGTCATGTGGAAGACAGAAATCCTGACTAATAGTTAACTAAAGAGTGGATTTAGAGCAGAACTTTGAAGACTGAAAATACGCATTTCCAGCATCCCTTTGTTTCCATTGAAGGCTTGTTTGCTTATTTAAGAAAGTAGGGATCAAAGACACCATCAACAAGCATTGACCTCAGAGTTGAGCCTGGTGTCAGGGAACATGGATGGCTCCAGATGGCACCTTATGTGGCTAGGTAGGTAGAGGTTATAGTGCTTGTTGCTACGTATTCGGATATACCTACTTTGAAATGCTTTTTTGGCACACAGAAGAGAAAAGCTTCCCGTCTCTTTTTGCGGTGGAATACATGAATCAGTATGGTGCTCTAAAGCTAGCTATCAAGATCCTTTGTGTAAAGAGGATACCCTTAGGAGGGTTTTGATAATAATAGCTGCTTTGTCAAAGTCGACTTCTCTATTATGCAAAGCTTTAAATTATCTGTCCAATACACAGTGGACAGTGGCTGCTATCTTCTCTCAAGCGTGATAAAGACCAAGTGTGCTTAAGGTTCTCTAACCTAGATGTTATACTGCAAATGAATGATACAGTGCTGTATCTTCCTAGTGGAATGAATAAACAACCAAAGCACTTGAAACAAGTATTTACTTTTAGAAGAGTCTGATTTTTGAGCTGGAAGAAATAAGCTGATGTGTTAAACTGTTCTGAGATTCTCTGGAAAAGTCTGCAGGGTGCTGCAACTTACGAGTATAATAAACCTTAATTTCAGTTTTATAGTTGTAGCTAGTGGTTTCTAAATGTCTGTTCTTGGCTTGTTTGGGGGCAAGTCTTGCAATAGTTGTCTCCTGCAACTGAACAAAGGAGCAGTGTTTCTTGAGCATTTGAGAGAAAATAATATCTGGGCAAAAGGCAATGCTTACCAGGTAGTGGAAAAAACGAACTTCCCAGTAACTCAGCTTTGAAATCTTTGAATCAGAAAAAAACTGATTTTCCCATGCGTGCTCTGTTGTCCTGCTTTAGTGTCTGCTGTTTAATGATTCCAAATACATAGAAACTTATGTTTAGTTCTACATAAAACAGTGTAGACAGGAAGAGGTTTGCACACTTCTAGATCTATATGAAGTGTGTGTTAATGTTGATACCTTCTCACATTGAACCGGGTGCTTGCCTCTTCTGAGCTACTGTTTCAAGTTCTTGTTCCACTGAGATACCTATGCAACTGCTTTGACTGCACTTACTGTTTTTTAAGGTGTTGTTAACAATCATATAAGCTGGAAATGCGAAATAGAGGTAGTTATTGTTTAGGTCTCCGTAGTGACCATGGGATCCTGAAAATTAAGGAAAATATATTTGACTTCCTAGTGCCCTAGGTTACACCTATGCCCTATGGGTTTAGGCTTACAAGTTAGAAAAGTGCTACTTCAGGCAATGTAGAAAACTGTACATACAATATAAAACACAGTTTTGTAATTATAAGAAAGGGGGACTGTGGTAGTGTTCAAGTAAAGAAAGGTTTTCTGTTGTTTTTTTGAGGAGGTTTATAGAGATGAATTACACTTTATAAATGACTCCAAAAGCATTTTATACATAGTAGTTTGGGCTGCCTCCATAAAGTGTCAAAAGAATAACTTTGCTGTATGACAGTTACTACACTTGAAGACAATGTAAGTTATTAATGAGATGGTGAAGTTGTGCTTTCTGTCACATATGCTTGGTATCTTCTAATCTACTGAACACAAATTTTCAGTTATACACAGAGGCACAAGTCAAAGCCTTTGAAGCACTATGGAAATCTGTGTACATGAGAGTAATGGCTCTGAGGGAATGTGTGTGTAAGATAAGCATGTATATGATGTCTTGAATCTGTCTAAATGGGAACCGATACAGCCTGTGGCCTTGGCAGGTGACTACTTACGATATTTCAACCCACACATCAAAATAAATCCACCTAATTAGTGTTGATCATCAGAAAGAACTATGTATTCATTTATTTTGAAGAATGGAAATAATCTAACTTTAAGATTATTTGTTTGACTACTTAAGGATAAATAGAAAGACTCAGGAGTACATGGTATTGATTTTGAATGCTTTAACACGGTTATTTTAAGTCAGAGACAAGGACCAGTCTTTGTGCTTAAGCTGCCGAAGTGTCTAGACATGAGTTGAAATCTGGAACTATTTTTGCACCATTCTCTTGCATAGAATGATGATGTATCGTACCTTGTATCGATGAATTACTGGCATCCATTTTTGGTTTCTTCATTCTGTCTTAGAGAAGAGTGGGTTTGATAGTTTAAGGCCAAGTTCTCCTGTCATCTGATACTTCATTCTCTTCACACAGCATGTAGCCAATCTGTGGACTGGCACTTTTGGCGATCAGAGCTGGGTAGCCATACGGGCAGGATTGATGTGGTTATGCATGCTACAATAGAAGTCCTCAACTTCAGCCACAAACAGCACAATTTAAGTTGAGAGCCTAGGGGGAACAGTTTTTTTTCTTGCCTTGCATATATAGGGTTGGCTGAGTGATCAGGATTTTACCCTTCTCAGAAGCATTACAGGCATGTAATTACTCTGTCAAAGGTGAAGGCAAAGACATTGATGGGCAAGGGGGAAGTAACTATGTGTGTCATAGCAAATTGAGTTCCTAAGCCCAAATGTCAGGTTTGGATTTGAAAATTTAAATTGAAATACTGACTTCGCAGGCATATTTTGACCTACGGCTTGAGTTCGAAGCTTTATTAAACTTGCAGAGAATAAAACTCTATCCCTTCTTTCACATCCCATTCTCCAGTAATCTTTCATGTACTTACTGAGCATGATGGAAATAACAAATCTGAATTGCTGTATTCTGATGATACTTGAGAAACTCGGAGAGTAGATTTTGCACATCAGTGTTAATAGTGTGAAAAGTCTTTTCTTAATTTGCAAAAGTATGCACTTTTTTAGGAAACCTAATACATTCAAATTGCTGCATTATTTTAAAAAAAAAAAAAAAAAAAAAAAAAAATATTGGCAGCTTCCAGAGGTGGCCCATTGGAGGTCTGGCTGATTGATAGATGCTACTTTAAGTGTAGGCAACAAATGACATGCCTAACCTTATTGTTGTAGGGGTTTTGTTTCCTGTACAGCTGATACTCAGAATCCAGTGGTGTTTATAGTATCACTGAACAAGAATTGCCCACAATTATGGTTAAAATGTAGCAACATTTTTTTTTTTCCTAAAATTATTAGTTAGCAGGATAAAAATAAACAAACAGTATAGGTGAATGAGGCTATTGTATTTAACACTGTGTATTAGGATAAGAACATGTGAAGCATGTCCTTCAATTATAAGCTTGGATATCCAAGGTACTGGCATAATAATCTGAAAATCACTTCTGAAAACACTTGTTTCAGTATTTTTTTGACAATGGTGTACAGTGACAAATTCAGTTATTTTTGATTATGAAAGTGCACCTTTTGTCCTTGATGAGTGAATTGCCATCTCTTAGTGAATATTAAAAATCAAACCTAATGTTTTTGAGCTAGGTTACATACCTAATGATATTTTTTCTTGAGATAGTCAGCAATTCAGGAAAGGTTAAAAGTGTTTGATCCATTTTGCCTGGGGATATATTTCTCTTTTTGTACTCAAAGTGATGTAACTGACCCCATCTTGCAGTGACATGTAACTTATAGTTTATTCCAGCTTCCTGAGCATTAATGCTACTTTGGCTGAAGAACCTGTAAGGAGATTTTTTGCTTCTGGCTTGCTCTCTACTTGTGCCTTGTTTAGGATTTTATATGTTGCAAGTTTGGTTAAAATTAAAATTAAGATGAACTGTTAAGTATGTGCTTTTAAGTTTCTTGCTTGTTTCTAATGGCAAAATAGAGGAAATGGTAAGATCTTGCTAACCTTGACTTGCACCTGGAATCTGAGCAGTCCTTTTTTGGTGCGCTGTAAATATTGTGTATACTTAGGGTAACTGAGAATGGATCCACTTTTACCTTCTGTTACTATTTATCCCAAAACTCAAAAATAAGCTTCTTGGATTTTGGTTGTTGGATTTTGGTTCTTAAATTTGCCCCCCACCCCTCAAGGTTTTTGGGCATTTTTTTCCCCCAAACTGCTGCTGTGGTAAGCACTACTGAAATACTTAGTAGCTGCATATTGGAGTGCAGCCTGTGACAATAAAGGGGCCGTTCATTGGAAGATGAGTGTCTGCCTGCATAGCAAGCACTCATTGTTTTATACATTGCTAGAATTAGTATCCTATGTTTCTATTTTGGAAACAGCCAGTTCTATTTTATTAAAACTAAGACTTGGGAAAAATGTGTCTCTCTAACTAGGTTTGGGTTTCAATACTTCAGATAAATGCCATAAAAATAATTTCCTGTGTCCAGTTACCGAGGATAGACCATTTAGCCTCTGTAAGAAGCAGTTCCTTCTTTGAAGGGTTGACATCACAGGACAGACACTTGCTCTTATTTGGTTCTTCCTTAGCCACTCTTAATAGGGAACATCTATTCCAGTTGCCTGGTGCTGATACTGAAGACAATCCTTGGTTTTGTGTTGGATGTGTTTGGCAACAAATATTTCATTCCAAATCTTTGTAAGAAATGCTCATTACCGAGTTGTTCCAGCATCACAGAGGTGCACCATCCATGCTGAACAATTGTCATTAATACCATTTTCTTCTCAGTTTGCTATATTCTATGTAAAGACAGGGATCTTATTCATGGATTGACGTGTATTGAATGTTGCAGAAATGCTGCTGTCAAATCATCACGTTAAGGGGTGGGATTTAGGCATGCAGTAGTTGTTTGCAAACTAGTGAGGAATCTAACCTTGCTGTGGAGGAAACACATTGAGTGTGGTAGTGCACACAGGAAGTACAGTGAAGCTGGAGGTGCTTATGTTACGTAAATGGCTGTGACTTGTCACCTTTTTCTCAAATACAGTTTTTGAAAGACTTTGAGCATGTTAAGTCCACACAAGAGGATCTTGATTCAACCAGTGTAAATCTTCATAGTCTCTTAATCTGGATTCTACTTTTTGAGCTATAGTTTAGCTGAGTTTTAAAGCGAATCTCATCAACACTTAGTATAATTTCATGCATGTTTTTCTCTGGAAGCCCCTATTTACTCCTCATTTCAATGCCAGGTACTTCTAAGTTCACTGCATTTGGCATTAAAGTAAAAGTTATACACAGAACACTAAATGTTGACTTTGACTCGTTTGTGTTGTAGAAATGGTCAAAGTGTGTCATGCTGGCTTACGAAGCTTTCCAATCACTGCCGTAGAATGTTGTGTTTGAAATACTTGTACCTTTCATTTCTTTTTCCCTCCCCTGCAGAAGTTGCTTTGAGAACTGAGTTTTAAATTGGAAATGACCTTACTTGCCTTCAGTATAAATAGCAGCAAGAAGGAAGGGGATTCCCCTGCTGCCAACACCCATTCATGGCTTTCTATTTTGGTGTAAACCATGTCTTATAGTGCACTTTGACTTCCAGCCCTCATCATGCTGCAGCAAATTTGGTTGTATTCCAAAAACTATGTACTTGAGGTCATGAGCAGGTAAAGTTGCTGTGATACAAGTGCTTTCTCTCTTCTCTTCTTGCTTTCTCTCTTCTCTTCTTGCTTTCTCTCTTCTCTTCTTGCTTTCTCTCTTCTCTTCTTGCTTTCTCTCTTCT
>JAYKAV010002319.1:987827-1048314 GCA_035582835.1 Phoebastria nigripes | reverse complement strand
TTCTTTCTCTGGGAGTTAGTAGAATTAGAGATGCTGCATTATTGAATCAATGCCCTTTTGATATTCACTGCCATGTGCTATTTTGTGTGCTTCATGCATTGATCTGGGCTATGTTGAATCATGTGTTAAGAAGCTGTTAATGGTGAAACACTACTGTGCCTGGAACTTGAAGAAAATAAATCTTGTGTATATGATAGCTTGAAAGGACAACACTTTTTCTTTATTCATATGGCTTTCTCTTATGGGACTACGGTTCTTGTACTGTAGCTGTTACAGAAGCTAAGCACTTGAAATAAATGGTAAAATAACTTAGTAATGTTTTGGTGTGTATTCTTTCTTTAAGACAACATATTTAAACCTGTTTTAAAAAAAAGTTATATGAAGCATTAGTAAAAATATGCCCTTATTAAATAAGGTAATTAAATATTAATAGTGCTAACTGTTCTCAGCCATTTAATTACATATATTGTGTGGCTGACTAGCTGATCAATTGTCTTACTAAACTACATCTTTGGCCAAATGTAGGTTGGTACTGGCATTCAGTGTACGCCTCACCTTCAAGTCATACTGTTTATATCTCAAACTTTGCAGTGCAGTAAGTGTTGGTGTGTTGGGAGGGAGCAGCTGATTACTTAAAATGTGATTATATGATTGATACTTGATCTTGAAAGTAATGCTGCTGGGACTGTGTGATTCCTAATTCAGTGATTTCTAGTGGATTGAGTGAAAAACACCTGACTCCCGTAACACAGCATCAAATGCTGTGTATCTGTTAGGTGCATGATAGAGCAGAATTAGTGGTATACCATTATTTTGTACATCATTGTGATTTAGTTTTGAAGGGAAAATGAAGTTAAGCTTGGCTTCTGACTTAATTGAAGGGCTAGTTAAATTGATTTGATATTAGTATTAGTTTTATGTCATTTCCCAAATCAAGACAGCAAAACTGTGGGAGAAGGTAGAATTAGTATGAAAAACATGAGCTGCAGATAGGCTCATGTCAATCCTCTTCCATCCTTTTGCTCCTGTTGGACAAACTAAAACCAGATTTGTCTGGTTCAGCCTCTCCATGATGGACACAAGTAGGTTATGCGTGGTGATGTTCCCTCCTGCCCATTTGTTCATTGTATTATAATTCTCTTTTAGAGATTGGGCATTTTATAATTTAACAGCTTTGGATTTTTGTGACTTTTGTCATTTAATTCAAAATGCTGGAGCTAAGACTGCTGAAACAGTTAATGATGAACCAGTCTTTCATATGTGTTCCTTGTTTCAAGTCTTCCTTTCCACTGTCTTCAGTACTCATTCAACAACAGCCACTCCTCTCCCAGTTTATACTTGTGCTCGGCAACATTTCTTGCCAGGCACAAGTATAAATTGGGAGAGGAGTGGCTGGAGAGCAGCCCTGCAGAGAGGGATCTGGGGGTGCTGGTTGGCAGCAGGCTCAATATGAGTCAGCAGTGTGCCCTGACAGCCAAGAGGGCAAACGGCATCCTGGGGTGCATCAAACACAGTATAACCAGCTGGTCAAAAGAGGTGATTATCCCACTGTATTCAGTGTTGGTGCAGCCTCACCTGGAGTACCGTGTGCAGTTCTGGGCCCCACAATTTAAGAGGGATGCAAAGGTCCTTGTATGTGTCTGGAGGAGGGCAACAAAGCTGGTGAAAGGGCTGGAAGGCATGTCCTATGAGGAACGGCTAAGGACTTTGGGCTTGTCTAGTTTGGAGAAGAGGAGGCTGAGGGGCAACCTCATTGCTCTCTACAGCTTCCTGAGGAGGTGAAGGGGAGAGGGAGGTGCTGATCTCTTCTCCCTGGTATCCAGTGATAGGACACATGGGAATGGTTCAAAGCTGCATCGGGGGAGGTTGAGACTGGCCATTGGGAAGCATTTCTTTACTGAGAGGGTGGTCAAACACTGGAACAGGCTTTCTAGAGAGGTGGTTGATGCCCCAAGCCTGTCAGTGTTTAAGAGGCATTTGGACAAGGCCCTTAAYAACATGCTTTAACTTCTGGTCAGCCCTGAATTGGTCAGGCAGTTGGACTAGATGATCGTTGTAGGTCCCTTCCAACTGAAATATTCTATTCTATTCTCATTTCTTGACTCTACCTGAAAAAGAGTTTCTAGGTTGTCATGCTGTCAGTGATAACTAGCAAGAATTGTTTTTCCCCAAAGGTATGCTGGGAGTAACTTCTGGTGGTTCTTCTGCTTCTAGGGGACAACTCTTGCTCAAAATTAGTTACCTTTTTATTTCTGTTTCAGGTGAGAAAACTGCCTTCTAGTAGTGAGATGATTCCATCTGTTTATTAAGCTTAAAACTTGCCTTTTTTTTGTCTGTTCTTGTTGTTCCGTTCAATAGTCTAACTCATTTCTCTTGTATTTTGAGAGTAACACTGAGGGAATGCCATTTTTCAGTGGAGCCCTAAGCTGGTGCAGTCAGCTTCAAAAGAACTTCAGCATGTAAAAAGGCGTTAGTGTGGCAAGAGCTAGAATTTTCATTTTTCAGGTCTTGCTAATGAGCATATCTTCAGTTTTGAGCAGATGAGTTCTCATTAATTCTGGCTTTTGGCTTCAGTTCAGTTTGGGTGGGAAAAACTGGGGGTACGTACTGGAAGTGCCTATCTAGCATAATGTATGACCTCCTGATGACTTTCCTAAGGAAAGTTATTTTTAGGGTAGTGAGGCAGGCAGTATCTCTGCAGGTTTTACTGTACATGTATGGTTTGTGAAACATAATTTGTAGTAATAGGGTTCTCAGTGGAGAAACTACAACTAGCAGGAGCCCTGAATCTTTCATGTCACTGTTTCTTGGATTTTACTCCAACTATATGTAGTCTTCATGAATCACTAATGCCTCATGCAGGCAGCTGCTTGACCAGTATTGCTCCTTTGAAAACTGAAAAAAAATTAGAGTTTACACCTAGTTGATTTTTAAGGAATGCATCCTGAAATGCATCCTAGAGAATGTGTGCTGCTTAATTAAAAAACTTCCAAACACTTGCTGAGCATAGATCTAAGAGAAATCGTAGAATCTTTCTGGTTACGACCTGAACAGACCTGCCCAGAAACCATACAACACTTAATAGCTTTAGCTTTTAATATCTCTGTGGGCATTATTTGGTAACTTGCTAGGCAACATGCTGTTAAAATCCTGCTAATGCTTTAGTTAACTTGATATCAGCTCAATTTCAAGTGACTGAAACCCAAAAGAGTGGTTTTGTTGTTGGCTGTTCTCTTCCAGAATAACTTCTGCCAGTTCTGGTGCGTATGTCCACGGTCATGTGTAATGCATCTGCAATATGGTCATTGCAGTTTGGAGAACTTAAGCTTCTTTGTGCATCAGCCATTGGTTTGAAGACTGAATAATTTTCCCTGGATGGGAAACCCTTGCTGCATAATTGAAAGTATAATGGGAAAACCTTAAGTAGTTCAAGTGGCTTGAAAAGTCCATGTCCCTGTTTTTCTCATCCTTAAGGTCAGAGGAGATATGTTTACAATTTTCCCTTACACATGTGTGTGTGTGCACAGCTGGTCTCTCTAATAACCAATTGCTGGCTCCTCTGACTGCTGTTATAATGAAGTTGTAGGCTGTAATTGTAGAAATCCCTGTGAAAGAACTAGGTTAGTTTGACAAACTGGATCTATTTGCTCCTCCTGTTTCTTCTCCAAGCATTACCAGGCTCCCTGGATGTCAGGATGGTCAGTGTAATACTCTAACTCAAGTTTGGCATTTGTTTGGTAGCTATGGAATTGTCTTTGTTCACAGAAGTGTTTCTTGAGTGTGTGAATGAAGGCGGAAAACACTGTGTACTTCAGAGCTATGTAACAGGAGAAGTTTGTGTTGTGGTTTTTTTGTGTCCTAAGACAGAAATGTGAGGAATCAAAAGTCAGTAGTGTTGTGTAATGAAAAGGAAGAAGCTGCTCTTGGCAAAAGTTACCTCAGTGGAGGTTTACATTTTCCTCCTTGCATGCACTTGGATTTCTACCTACCATGGGTGAGGTATGAACCACAGTGCGGAAGGCATCTGTGGTAGGAGTGCAATGAGAAAAGAGATTGCTCAGACTTCCCTGTCTGAGAGAGGAGAGGGGAACAATGTGAGAAAGTGACCTGCAGTGTGAGGTGAATGGGACTGTTAAATGAGAAGTCTAAAGCACTGACAAGGAAGGGACTTCTTGGGGGAGATGATAATGTTATCTAAATGATGAGCAGGGATTATGGTGGCAGATGTCAGACCAACTTTTATACCCACTGGTAAAGCTACAGAATCAGCAGAGTGATCTCTTTGGAAATGTTTGATGTTTTTGGTCAGAGATATTGATGGGCCAGGTCCCAGTATCAAGCAGTGCCAGATAGCAGTCTTGGTAATTAGTCCATGGTTTTGATGCAAAAGTCACTGGTGGAAGATGAGGTCCAATGTCTGTTTCACCTGAGTTGTCACCTCAAGTTTAAACGCTTGGAATGTGAGCAAAATGTAGACAAATGGGACAACTTTGATATAGATTTGTCTTGAGGTTATGAACTTTTTTGGATTTACAAAGGTGGCTTTTGGACTTAAACTTAGATGACTGAAATATTAAACATGGGGCTTTTTTTGGTCAATAGCAGTCTTTATTCTCCAAAAGTATTACAGAAATTTGAATCATCCACATAACCCTCAACAGAAAGATTGTCAGACACTCAAAATCCTCTTTCAAGGTTAAATTCTCCTCGCTTTTTTCTGTTACCATGTGCAGCCCGTGTTTACACGGATGTTTCCCATTAAGTCAGGACTGTTTAACTTGCCACTTCCCAACTCTGTTACTTGCTGAATGAAACTAATCTGTTGTCTTTTCACCCTTCTCCTAAGCCAATTCTTTGCTCTCCCCCATGAGATCTTAGCTCTTCATCTTTCCAAGAAAGGGTTATGGATTTTAAAGGTATTATGTAGATGAAGAGGAGAGTATTTACCCTGTGGTGGCTATGCACAAGAATCCAGGTGTGTTTCTTGGTTGAAGAAGAGCAAGTGTCTTAAAGGTAAAAGATAGTGAGTGGGGAGCCTGGCGATTTTACAGCTGTCTATGTTTTGAGCCATAAAATTACAGCATAAATTAGCTTCTGTAAGTTGGACAGCAGAGCAGCTGTTCCTGCTTCATACAGCTACAATTCCATTGGCTACATTTTCCCACCTTCTAAGTGGTTTTTGAAATCATAAGCTTAAGATAAGCTGTAATTCAAAACAGTGGAATTGGAGAAGTGGTGATGCTGCAGGTGGCATTAGCTCAGCATGATGGGATGGCTTTTTGCAGTGCTGAGTGCAAATATTAATTAAGGAAATAAACTGCTGTGTTGGTCACCTTGTTGCTCTTCTCCCATCTCTGTTGGTGATCTCTGCCCTACTTTCAGCTTATTTCTACTGACATTTTCCTTTAAAGAAAGGAGAATAACAAATGTGAGTGTAAAATGGCTTGATAAAGAAACCCTGAACCCATATATGTTGTGTGAGGAAAATAAGAAAAGGTCAAAAGTCATTATCTCCTCTTTGGTGAAATATGTTCGAATGTGACACTTCTGTAAAAATTGAGGCTGTTGGTTCTCCAGACTGTGTATTTAGGAATTTCACTTGCAACTGTCTAGTACATTGAGCTGGCATTAATGGAACAGATCACTTCTTGTCACTTGCAGTACTGCAGTGAGATGCCTTTCATACTTCAGGAAAGTGTGCTTGATTCAGGTTTGAAGTATAATCTTTTTCAGTTATCCTTTTCGCAAAACAATAAATTTCTTAAGGAAGTATTAGTGGTAATTTTGTTATGGTCAGAGGAAACAAGACTAAAACCTTTAAATCTTACGGTGTAATCGGAATAACATGAAAAAAACAGGAGACTATAAAACCTTTTAGGTATTCATGCTTTTCTGATTCTTTGCAGTGCAGTGGAAGTTGCTGGTTTCAACATGCTTATTAATAACAATTATAGAACCATAGAATGGTTTGGGTTGGAAGGGACCTTTAAAGATCATCTAGTCCAACCCCCCTACCATAGACAGAGACATCTTTCACTAGGTCAGGTTGCTCAAAGCCCCATCCAACTTTCAAAGATGGGGCATCCACAACTTCTCTGGGCAAGCTGTTCCAGTGTCTCACCGCTTTCGTAAAACAAACAAACAAACAAAAAAAACCAAAAAAAAACCCAACAAAATTCTTCCTTATGTCCAATCTAAACTTACCCTCTTCTAGTTTAAAATGGTTGCATGGTTACCCCTTGTCCTGTCACTACAGGCCTTGGTAAAAAGTCTCTGTCCATCTTTCTTAGAAACCCCCTTTAAGTATTGGAAGGCCGCACTAACATCTCCCCAGAGCCGTCTCTTCTCCAGGCTGAATAACCCTCTCAGCCTTTCTTCATAGGAGAGCTGTTCCAGCCCTCTTACATTTTTGTGGCCCTCCTCTGGACCCGCTCTAACAGGTCTGTCTGTCTTGTACCGGGGACCCCAGAGGTGGACTCAGTACTCCAGATGGGGTGTCATGAGAGCAGAGTAGAGGGTGAGAATCGCCTCCTTCGACCTGCTGGCCACGCTTCTTTTTATGCTGCCCAGGACATGATTGGCTTTTTGGGCTGCAAGACAGTCTGATCTGACAGTCAAGTAGACTAAAAGTATCTGTTATATGCTGCTGGTACATCCATTTGTGGTATATCCAGTACATAAGGTGGAGAACTGCTAATTTATTAACTCTACAGCTTTGACAGCTCCTTGACAAACTCGTATCTTGTAAATGTGAAGTCACTAATAGTTGAAGACCTTTATGCTGTTGCATTCCAGATTGCTTGCTTGTCAAGTGTGTGGGGTAGGCCTTCTTTCTGTATTTCAAACTTGTAAACAAAGCCTCTATTTATTGCAAATGAATGGCGGCTAAATAAAGTCGGCTGCAGTATCTGTGACCTTTATTAAGAGTAAAGGCTTAAATGAGAACTGGGAGGAGGACAAAGCCAGCTATCGTTCCAGAGCAATGTAGCTTGCAAAAATTACTGGTTTTGTTATAACCCAGGCTGTTTGTTTCCTTGTGTTTGTGAAGGCCTTTGCTGTTTAACTGTACCATGCACTGCAAACTTATGTTCACATGGAGCTTTGACATGTGTAGCATCTGTGAAACTAGAAGATATGTTCATATGTTTGCAGGGAACTCACATATTCAATGCTCCTTCAGCTATGAGAAAGCATCTTGATAAGACATGATAAATCCAATTTTTAGTCAAACTTGAGCTAGTTGGGAAATTTGAGTTGTTTCAATGCTGGAAACACTTTTCATATTAGATGTTTTAAGGACAGGATGGAGAAACTTATGCTACCCTACATTTTGGATAGCTGCTTTAGCTACTAAGATAGAAGGGTCATCTCTTCTCTGGTTATAGTCCTACAGCTGAGAAATAAAATGTAGTCTCCCTAGCTGTGCAATATTATTCTTGGGCACAAATGTAGAAAGTAGAGGTGACTGTCATATCTAACCTGATGTTAATAAAACACTCCATTCCATTCCACATGTCTTGGAGTCTCCTACAGGCATTGCAATGAAGTATCTGAAATCTTTATATAAATTAATTATTAAATGTTGTCCCTCTCATCCCATTAGCTATATAGTGTAAATGGTTTATGCTGAAATGGGTGAAATGAGTGAATTTTGGGAGTAAATAAGCATGATAATTTGTTTAAAAAAGGTGATAACCTTGTGCCGTCTGCCTTTGACAGAAGTTGCCATAAATGCTGTTCTAAACTTGTAATATAAACTGAATGCTGATTGTGTTGTTGTAAAAGCTGTGATAATGAAACCTGTTTATTAGGCAGATTTGCATAAATCTTTGTCTGAAAAAGCTCGTTCTTGTGCAAAATTACATGCAAGTGAGAGTTTACCTTTTCCAGTACAGTGAAAACAGCAAAAGAGATAGCCTAATGTTGAACAACTTTGTTGTTGATACACTCTAACAATAAATGAATCTGATGGAGAACCTCTTTGAGCTATTTCTTGCTACTTCTGGAGCATCTGTGCTTGGGTATTTTCTCTTCATAAAGGATTTAAAAGGCTAGATCAGCAGTGCAGGCCTTCCTGGTACCTTTGCCCTTAGACTGCAAAATCTATTCTGGTATACTCTTCCTCCCTCATCTAAAGCAAGAGAAGTTTGGCTTTTCTGTTGGCATCCTGTATCTAGGCCATGTTGTCCTGGTGTTGGAACAGGTGCTGTGACTGCTGTGAAGAGAATATCTTTGCCTTTTTCCTTACCATGAGTCCCTCAGGTCTAACTGGTATCCTGATAAGCACTGTGTGTGGATAGAAGCCTATAGTGTATATAATAACTGTTTACTGATGTAGAAATGCTTCTCTAAGGGTGCAATTCCAAGGTGGATTGGTTTAGATTGAACCAAGGTTAGTGCTGTCTTGCTCTTCCTCCCTTCTTCCCTTGTGTCAACCTTAGCATTGGCCTGACTGTGCAGAGAGCTAGACTGGAAATTGCAGTCTAGTTGAAAACTAATATTGTGGAGAAGGGGGGTGGGGAGGGAGACAAAGTTGGATAGTTTAGCTCTCTGCACCTACTTGCTATGGGCAGAGCTGAGTGCCAGTGTAAGGTGGGAATGGGAGAAACTGGACAGTGGGGTGAAGGAAAGGATGGGATTGTGGCAATGCTGTCTGGGACAGGGGACTGCATCCCCAGGGAATCTTCTCTTAGTAGAAGTGGTCTGCTTGCTAGGGGTGAGATTGTTAATGACCCTCCAGCATTATGAGCTTCTAGTTTGGGTTGGTTAAAAAGGTTTCTTCTGGAGTGCAATTACGGATGCTAAGTTTGCTTTAATGCCTTCAAGTGAGCTCAGGTTATGCAGCATTGCTTGACTACAGCTGGCATCATTCAYCTCTTGTTTTCCATGCGGGTTATTGGTCTGGTTGTCTTGTTGCAGTGGACCTCTGGGAAGGAGATCGTTATTTGAGCAGAGTTCAGTTTACATGGTTCAGTTTCTTGTTTAATTGTTTTAAACTAAGTTGTAGTAAGTGCAATTAAACACTACTATGGACAGTTTCCTTTTAATGTGTTTCCTGATATTCATTTGCATCTCTCCTAAAACTTGAGCAAGTAAGAGTTGAAGGGGAGAGTGGATAGATTTGAAGAGGGAAAACTCACATGGGAGCAAATTTACTGGGGGAAGATTTATTTCTTTCTTGGCCATCCTTGTATCTTGTATAAATTTGTGGACTTTTTAAAATAGTAACTTGACTTTCTGAATCAATGTTGTTTCACTTGATTTCTTTAGTATTACTTTTTTTTTCCTCTTCTCCTGACTCTTTCCAGTAAACATGGGAAAGGACAGGGTCCTTTACCTACAAAAAGGTAAATCTATTTTCAGCTGAAGAAAAGCTAGCCCTTTCAAAGATTTGAAGGTTGTATCATATCTGTTTTGTTATTTTGGCCAATTTGAATAAGACAGTAACAAACGACTCTCAAATGTCATCTTTTACCATGAGTAAGCCTCGTTTCACTAGCTTGCTGACCTGTGCTGAGTTGTATGGGCATTGTAACAGTGATGAATGTTCTTGTCACAAGGTACTAAACACAGGTTGTCTGAGAAGTGAACAAAATTATTTTTCTGTAACCCTACATAAAACCATCCAGATGGCAGACTGCTGCTGCTCTGAGTGCAGCTCTGAGAATCTCTGTGCTTTTCACTTTCATCACATCTAGAGGTAGAGGCAGCAAATGGGAGGAGAAGGTGGGAAAAGTGGACTTGAGGCACCTGTTTTGAGTGCTAATGCAAATGGAAAGGACTCAGCAGTCATTGTTACACCACAGTTTCCACATTAATGATTTTGATGGAAGTAATATTTAAATACCAGTGGGTGACTTGTTAATTGAGGCATTGACTGAGCTGTTATCTTGGCTAAGTTCACTTGATGCACATAAGGGAAAATGGATATGAAGCAAGCAAACAACCCTGTGTTTGTTTTAAGGGCTTTCTTCGAGTCATAGCCAAATCAATGTGAAAAGCATGATGCCATTTTGGAAAAGTTGTATTATTATGTGCTGTAGAGGGAAATTATCTGTTGAGAGAAATGAGCAGGGTAATGCCAGTTGGATGTCCAGAACTGCAGAAGGGTATGAAGTGAAGCTGAAAGAACAACTGAGTTAAAACTGAAAGAATGTTTGTTTGAAACCTACTGATCTTTGATGTTAATAGAACACATAGAAGCAATAGCAAGTCTTGCATTTTATTCTGCAGAGTTTGCCCATGGGCGTGTAAAGGATTTGTCTCACAGTAACAGTAGCTTTATTGCTATGTTTGGAGTTTCTGGGTCCTCAAAGTTACACTGTACAGGAAGATCGCTATTAAAGTATCTGCCTCAGGGTGCTCTATATTTGAAGAGTTTGTTCTCTGAATCTTCTTGTGAGGTTCACCCAATGTCTGCTCCTGAAGAGCTGATGCTTCTGAAGAGTAGTATTTCATTGCCTGGACTCATACTGGCCGTTGTCAGGGAAGTTGGCTGAGCGTTTTAAGATCTATCTTGATAGACTACTGTATATGCTGATGGTATTGTTACGGTACCAATTACAATTTAGCCTTCTGATTTAGGCAAGGTTAGGAATGATAGTTTAAGTACCAGTTAAATGACCTGATAGTCTTGCAGTTAGTTAATTGTGTATGACATAGTTGGTAGGATCAAATGATACTGCTGCAGGCTTTTGCAACTGGCATTGCACATCAGAATTTGAGTGGCTACAAATTTGTTGATGCAATTAAAGTTCCAAGCAGTTAGCTTTTTTTTTTTACATTGAGTTTTGTTACCTCAGTTGACATACATTCATGGGCAGAATTTTCTGCCTAATTTAACTTTCATGTAGCATTTTTTTTTAAGTGTCTAATAGGTGTTTAATAACTTGGATAACTATAATTACTGTGCAACATACTTTAATACATCAGGCCATGCAAATATAGATTGACTTCCGTTCTGTTGAAATTATTTGGAAACATCCAGTGCACTAATGAAACTTTGTCAATTAAAAGTTAGTTAAGCATTATTTTCTGCACTTGAGGGCCAGTTTTGTGTAAAGGTAACAGAATGAGTTATTTTTATATCTACTTCACACACATACACTTTTAGTACAAGCCTTGGGTCAACAGAAGAAACAAGTCATCCAGTATTGATCAGTGCTGTGACACATTATTTTAACACACCTAATCCACTAGAGGCTAAGAAGATAATATGCAACTGCTTTACAGGCAACGTCATTAATGCTAGTAGCCATTGTGCTTTGAAGTGCATATTAATAAACCTGAATTCACTGGATAACAGCTTGCCAAGTGCATCTTAAATGTGTATGTGCATGTATCTAGGGTTGTGAAGTCTTGCCTAGTTTTCCTGGTATGCACTTACCAGCCCTGTTGTTATTCTTGGATGCCGTGGAAGAAGGGTTGAAACGATAGCAGGAAATCTAACTAAAGCATCTCTTATAGCTTGCAGGTTTCTTTAAAGTTCCCGTACAGTCCAGAACCTTTTCCAGTCTGTTTTATTGTATTGTGTTCTGGCAATGCTGACCATGCTGGTTGACCATGAGATTGCATTTGACTGTCCTAGAAAATCTTGGACCCACGTGAAAGCCAAATCCATTACACTGATAGAAGGTTGTTGTCTGACATGAAGGGGAGAGAGGAATATTTCTACTTTCGGTTGTTGAGATTAAGAAACAACTACAGTTGTGTTTTTTTCAGTGCTCAGCAGTAGTCTCTAAAATACATGAAGGAAGCTACTCAATTTCATCTCTTCTTTGCATAGCTATTCTGTTGCAGCAAAGGCCATTTCTTTCATTTCATGTACCATGCATAAATTGTGTATTTCAAGGATTAATGCATCCTATATGAAACTGCAGGAGATTGTAGAGTGCTAGGCCCACTAGTAAAGTATAATTATCTTGACAGAGCATCAGCTATCTCTTGAGACAAGGCTAATTTTGGGGTAATTTAGGGTCATCAGATTTAGAAGTAGTAACAACCATGAGCTATTTTTTTTTGTTGTTGAGGAAAACAGCAACAGATCAGAATATTTGTATAAATATCAGTCTGGGAAGATCTGTGAAATATAATTAACTAGCTGAACTGCATGTAAATGGGATCAGTTTTGTGTTATCCATCTGTACTTCACTGAGATTAATCTAATTATTTTTGAGTGACTAGCTTATCGATATTCAGTACCCTGGCAATGTTTTCTTGCTCTGACTATGTAACCGTTTGAAAGCTGGGTCTGAGCAGTAGTTTCTACTCAACACTGCAAGGACTTTGACATGCACAAACTGCTGGAGCATCTTTAAATTCAACCCAGCTGTCATGGAGAAGAATCTGAATATTCTTTCAGTACTATTTACAGCCTGCTGGTAATATCTAAGTGCAGAAAAACTACAAGTCCTTACTGTTCCCTGATCTGTGGTGGGCACTACATATACAGGAGAAGGCAACTCTGAATGTTCATTGTGGAATTTCATAGCATAATACTACATTCTGTATCTTAAAAATACAGAGATCATAGTTTCCCATTTTGGGAACAACCAGTCTTGTAAGAATTCCACAAGAGTGCAGCGAGTTCACCCAACGCTACAGCAGTGCTGGTAGTGTTGCATTCTCCAAAGTTCTCATCCAGTGGATTGCTGGAGTCTTACAGTTGCAGTGCTGAGACCTCAGAATTCAACATGGCATTTGGTGCTCTGAGGTACTATTTCACCAGTATCTCTGATAGGTCAGCAGTATTTACCTGGGCTATAGATAAAGATAGCAACAAACTCAAATAGCGTGGTTTTGGAATGCTGTACTTAACATTTTGAATTCAAACTGGCCAAATTTGCAAGCTGAATGTTACAGAAAATTTTGAGAGGCGTTACTGTGAGTCTCCTCTGTTGATGATGATGGAAATGACAGCTGCTGTTTCTGTAAGCATTTTGGGGGGGGGAAAGATAGACTAACTCCAGGGTTGGACCGGAAGGTCTTTCAAGCATTGAACACTTACAGCAAGTTTTTCAAGTGGGTATGCTGACTGCTATCAGTCTGAGCAAATAACCTGCAAGGCGGCAGATGTTCAAGATTGGCCATTGGCAGTCTAGAAGATTCTGCTGCAGTAGAAAAGCCAGTAATTTGTGCTGTTAGCTGTCAAATACATTAGGGGAAAAAAACCTAATTAGTTCATCACTTAGCATTTTCTTCTTAAGTAAATGTGAAGCCATGAATTCCAGTCGTGGAAGATGACAGAAATATATTTCCTGTGCCTGCAATAATTTTGTTCTTTGTGACATGGAGGCGTAAAGTTTATTTTGCTAAAAGGGATATCTTGGTGTGGCATACCCTATTAAAGTCCCTTAAGAAGTTGCACTGAAAATTTCACCTGACTTGTTATTAGCAGACCAGTCTGAAAGGCAACTTCAAGATCAAGCAGGTGCAGAAATGTCTTTTAGTGTGAACCAGTTATGTATGTGAATAAATGTGTGGGCTGCTGGGGACGTGGGGTGAAGCTATGGTGCAACTCAGTTTGAGTGGTTAGCTTTTATTCCCTGTGGCTGAGCAAAGGAGAAACAACACCAACTGCTGCCGTGACGCTCCTTGGCGACCTTTGTCTGCACCAGTAAAATGCTGTGAATGAAAGCATGGTGAGAGTGGAAGATACTCCTTACAATACTTTTGGCTGTTCAGGGGAAGTTTACTAGTAGTTGAGCTACTCAAAGAAAACAATTTCATTTTAGTAAAATAGGGAGGTAATTGCAGATATAGATAGGGCAAACTCTGGTTAGGTTGGCTTAACTTTTAACATCCTTTAAATGACAAGCTTCCTGTTGAACCACTTCTTTATGTGGGGATCTGGGCATTCTAGTCTGTCTTAGACTTGCCCCATGCCACAGCTCCTCTCATTCCCAGTCATATTAACAGAACAGATGCACTGACAATTTCCCTTTGGGGCACTAGGATGGTACAGATTTGTAGTGCCAAAAATATCTTCAGAACATATCATTAGTTATTCCTCCAGAACAGAAACTAAATAAGTAACAATGCTTCTAGGAGAGAGCTGCTTCTGCTGATCTACACAATCAACCCAGTTGCAGAGAAGGATTTAGAGCACTGGCTCAGTATTTGCATGAGTTGAGTATAGAGGTGAGGGATGATCCGGTCTGTCTTAAACATTTAAATCATCAAAAGATGCAAAAAATAATACTAAATGTCAAATCAATGAGCTGTAAGTTGATCTCTAGTTAGCATTACTCTAGTAGACAAGTTGCATGCAGTTTTCAGTTACAGTTGCAGATATTTATTTGGTATATCAGAGTCAATCTTTTAGGATTAGTTTAGGTTTTCTCTGTGCCACCTCATATTTGTGTTTCTAAACTGTGCAACAGAGGAATTTGTAAAAGAAGAAATAAAGTAAAGTTGCTGTCTGGTGTCAGCAGGCGTATGATGGTTCCAGTAAGGACTAAAGGTAAGATAGTTACCTAAGAATAGATTACAGTGTAGGTTTGTTTTGAATCCCCAATTATTTCTGGCCTGCCTTCAGTTTTCTTAGATAAAATTATCAATGCCCTTATCTGTAAACTCTTGAGATTAAATGGGTTTAAATTCATCTGTCCATGTCTATGAAGTACCTCCCTCTGCTGAGCCTTAAAACTGAAGAAAAGCTATTAATACACTTCAGACTACTTAATCAAAGGCAAAAAGCTAATATTTTACATTACTTTGACAAGTTTTGTAGATTACCCTGAGTAGTTGTAGAATAGTGGACTTTGATACCCTTCTGTATTGGAGGGCAAGCAGGCAGGCGCTCATGCTGTGAATAACTGATGTCTTTTGAAATAGCCAGCTTTACTACATAGATAAGCAACAGTGCTAAAATGAATGGTAATGATGGCTGCTATAGTTTCAAAACCAACAAATTACTTCATTTCCTAGATATTTTTTTTTGTGTGAAAAGCTAACCACTTGTAAAATAATCCTTGGAACCTCAAACAGCATATTGTAGTGGCATGTTCATTACTGAGGTTGGGAGTAATGAAACCAGTCAGGAATAAAAGGTACATTTTGTATCTTGTATACCTGTATGCATATATATGGTTGCATGTGTATTTGCATCACTGGATAACACTGTCAGCAGCTTCCAAGTTCTATTTAAACACTGCGAGTAATTCTTAAAAACTTTGTAAGCATGTTGCAAGTTCCAAAGGCAAGTATTAAAATAAGAAAAGTTTTTTGTTAGACCCACGTAATCTGAATTTCAGCTATTTGAAAGGGAGATGAGGTCCAGGAAGAAGCACTTCAGTTGTAGGCAGGGCATTTCTCCTCAAATTAACATTTCGGCACCAATGTTCTAACATTCATGTAGACTGAAAATCTTTCTTTTGATTGCAATATTTACTCCTTTACTGGCTCTAGTGTAACTTTTTTTGCTTAGTTGGCTATGTGGAGTTTTAGCCCAAAGATGTCAATGTTGAATGGGTGAGTTGCATGAGAATAAAATATGGGATTTTTAAAAGGTATGTAAAATACGGCATTTCTTAAGGTACTCTGTTATGATTTGGCCAAAATATTGTAGTTTTTGACAGTCTCAGACTGTGACCTTCAGATTCATAGATGTCAGTGAGGACAAATGACTTTGGCATTTAAAGATAAACTGGATTCACAAACAACTTCTAGGTGCCTGAAGAGTCACTGATTTGCCATAGTATTTTACCACAGTTATCTTGAAAATAATGATAGTTTGTCTACAAACAAGTGTTGGGTGATAGAAATAGTGACACTGCAAATCTTAAAATTATCTATCAAGAGTTTCCTTTTTCTCTACACATCTCCAATATGCACATTCTTGAGAGCATTGATCAAACACTGTAGGTTTGCCATAGCTCATTTGTTTGGATAGCAGTTGCTGCTGTTAGGTCACTCCAGCTAAATTCTGCAATATGAGCTGCCCTGGTTTGTTATTAACTTCACTCTGGAGGACTGGAGTATGGGTCACTTTGCTGCTGCTTTTTCAAGTTGTTGGGGTTTTTTTGTATTTGGCTTGGTGTGTCTCATTCTGAAGAGCAGCGTCATAACATGCTGTTGCTTTCACTAACCTCTTTGCTTAGGTAGAATATTTAAAATGTTTTTTTCTCCCCACGCCTTTCTTGTTTGTGTTTTTGTTTTGTTTTGTTTTTCCCAACAGTACTCTGCTGTGAGTTAACATCTGGGTCTTGCTTACTGCTGGACTGTCCTGTTGACCTGTTCCAGTATTCTAAGATCCCAGATTGGCAGGAAGGAACTAGTAAGTACAATGGTATGGGGGAATATTTTACTGTCATTTCAAGTTCTACATACCTCAAAGATAGATAGTGCTAGTTAGTGTGATGTATGTGCTTTAAGAAGCCTTGCAAAACAAGTGGCTAGTGGCAGCATTTATTTTATACCACTTAGCCCTTAGTGATTAGTACATACAGCTGATCAATAATCAAAGTTTAGGCACTGCTGTCTTAAAACTGCATTTTACATCTTTATCCCTTAAAGAAAACATTAAATGTAAAAAAAGCAGAAAATTCTGTTAATAAAATGTATGTCTCTKCAATGATTGTTGTTATTTTACAGTCTTACAATCTTGTGGAAAGTATTTGACTGCATAACCTATAAAATTGTATCAATAGGAGGAGGAAGAATATAGGGAAGGATTCAAAGTAACTGAGTATGATAAGATTTAATTTGACAGTCTGGAGTTTGCTATTAGGAACTTTCATCTTTGACAGCACATCATGTAGTATATGTGGTGTTTAACCTCGTGTCAGTGTTCTTGGCATGTGAATTATTTGGACGAATTTTTAGTATACTGGTACATGGTAAATGCATAGAAAGATTTGCTCTGTAGTTTATTTTGTTGCAGTTGCTTAGTTTGGAAACACATCTTGCTGTCCAAGCAGCATTCTTTCTAAATGCCCAGGGAATGCCCCATTAGATGAAGTATTTCTGTCGAGATGTCTGGGCTGGCTTCAGGAACTGAAGCACTGTACCGGTAGCAGCTGACTTGGTTTCCTCGTTGATCTCATGCTCAGCAAGTTCTGTTGCCTTTGTTCTTGCCTGGTTCCCCTCCTGGCCACCTCTGTAGCTGGAGCTTTAGCAAGCATGCTAAAAGGCCTTTCTAGTTCAGGAATATACAAAGTGTGTGATCTCCAATGTGCGTTTTCTTCAATGAACAGCTGAGTGTAATGTTTCAGGTCTCTTACTGCAGAAAACTGAATGTGGGTCCCTAATAAGAGCAGCGTCTGGGGACTAGTTGGGTGCCTTTGCTGCTTTGTGTTGTAGTGTTGTTGCAAAGTAATGGATAGAACTAGGAATATCATATTTGAACAAATACTCTGGAGGAAATGGTATTATCTGTAGAAGAATGGAAAATGAAGATAATGGTTGCTGAAATAAATGTTATAGCAAGAACACCGAAAAAGAAAGAAGTGTTTGTCTGAAGAGCAACTCATCAGGTGCTCCTTACTGGGAATGCCATACTAAACACTACATGGTATTTCAAATACCAGTCATCCAGCAATAATTGGATGAAATTATTTTCAGAAACATCTGAACAGGAAAAACTGGTTTTGTTGCAAGGATTTCATACTGTGACAGTTCAAAAATGGGAAATGCTAGATTATTTTTTACCGTCAACTCAACTTACTGTGACTGGAGGCAGAAACATGAAAACACTGCAGTCAAAATGTGGTTCAAATGTTGTGACTGAGGTTCAAATGTTGTGACTGGAAACTGTGCTTCCCCCTTTGAGAGAATCTATTGATGTCATCATCAGTTATCCTGCTCTGAAAATGAGATTTCTTCATCATGTGACAAGCTTTTTTTTTTTTTTTTTTTTTTTAAAAAAAAAAAAAAAAAAAGAAGAGTGGCATGGTAACTTAGCTTTCCCAGTGTTTTGTTTAAGGCTGTTTCCAGGCACAAGAAAGTTCAGGTATAAATAAAATTCACTTTTTTTTTCTCCCACTGACATTCCTGTCTCCATTGATGTGGCTTTTTTGTGTCAATACAGTTGATTCTTAGTATCAGTTACATTTAATTGTTTGAATACTAACTTGACTTTTGATACTGACTTGATTTTGAAGTATGAACACTCAGACTTGTCTGGAATTTTCACCCCTAAAGATTGCTTCAGCCACTTACTGCCCTGCTGATATTTATCCCTCATGTTCGAGGCTCTTACTGTGTATACATTAATAATCACAGCTATTGCAAGGAAGGTTTGGCTCTTCTGTTGCAGAGAATGTAAACACATGTTTAAAGATGCTTCGTGTAGGATAGTGAAACAGTTAAATAGTGAGTTTTGACTGTGGATTTTGCTTGCTAATGAACTTTATAGTTGCCATGTTATCCTTTTTTTATGAATTACTATATCCCATGCTGTGTGTTTTTGAACTCAAAACTTCGGCTCTTCTTCCTACTGGGCTGTGAAGTCAAGAATGGTTTATTTGATTGAACTGCTCCACTGTTCAGTTTGCAGATGGACACTAAATTATCTTCAGGTGTTGACATTTATTGTGCAAATAGGAAATTACTCTGGCAATTTGAACCTTAATTTAAGTTGAAACCATGGGTTAAAGCTCTTAACTTTAAAATGCTCTGAACACTGAGAGAAAAACTGAAATTTTCCAGATTTGAAGACAATGAAAATACTGCAAAAGAATGAAAATGGTATCTTTTACTTGCTCTGTTTACTTTCTTTTGTTCTCTCACTGTGCATATTTTGTAGATTAATTCTTACAAGCCCCTAGTTTTATTTTATTTAAATAGGCTGTAACAAATCTTAATTATATGCTAACTTTCTATTGCATTGTGGTGTGGGTTTTTTTGAGGAAAATGAAACTACTTCTAGGGAGGAGGAAAGAATTATAAAATGGCCTCTCCTATAGAGGAGGGAATGTTCAGCCTGACATACCTAAAGTTAGTCAACCTGCACCAGTCCAACAATAAAGTTGCTATTCAGGCAGAGCTTCCCAAGTTACTTGGCATTTTGGCTTGTAAATGCTGATCATAAGCGAAGTTTAAGTTGCAGCTGAAACATTCTTCGTTATAGGTAGGGCTTGTGCTATATCACTTAATCCCACAGTGCTGCTAAAGTGTCCTTGACTTCTGTTCAAATTGAATTCTAGGAAGTTTGCCAATATTTTGTTGTTCAACCTCTTCAAAAACTTACTACAGCCTCAGGTTATGTATTTGATGACTACAAAATGTGCAACTTTTGGTTTAATATTTTTGTGCTGACTATCCTAATGAAGTGTGTTAAAAGGGGCCCATAGTTCAAAGATGACTCCAAAGGTTCTTTTTGTGAAGCATACTGAAACTTTGCGAGAACTGCTCAGTGTTGCTGTAATAAATTGCACGCTGAGATGCAGAGCCAGTTTATACAGCTTAATAAAGAAAACTTCAATACTATGACTGAGTTTTAGAAAGTCATGTCAATTCATATTTGAGGAAATGTAAAGCTTGTAAGAAATTGTGCAGACTGTTGTAAAGCTAAATGGGCGTTCCTTTGCCTTTTCTGGCAGCGGGGAAAGACCTCTCGGAATAGACCTTGAAATATTTGTCCTGAAGTTAAAGCTAAGGCATTGTTTTTATTTTATTTAAAAAAAAACAAAAACAAAAACAAAAAACAAAAAAAAAAACCAAAACAAAAAAAACCAACAACGGTTAAATCGGGTATTAAATGGTATGCATTTTAACTAAACTGTATGCACACTGGTTCACATTCTCTGAACCTCTTACTTCTTTGTATACTTTTAAATAGGAGGGCCTGACGCTTCTCTTGCATCTGTCCAAATTTTAACAGAGTTCTTATTCCTATTCCTGTTATTCTGTTATTCCAGAGTTGTCTACCTCTCTGCTTTTTTCCCCTTAGATTTCTCTGTGCAGTGTTCTCAAAGAAAAACAATCCAGTTTATACGGCTTTGAAATTGATAATGGACTTTTGTGAGACTTGGCAATCAGGGCGTCTGGCTTATCAGTCATCTTCATTATCATTATGGCAGTGTCTGGAGAATTTTCTGATGTTTTCTTAGTTTCTGTGTTTTCAGCTGCTTTATCTTTCATTTTGTTTGAATTTCACTTTTTCCTATTGTCTTGACAGGTGCCATCTATGAGTATTGTACATACTATCGCAAACTTTCTTTCTGTATGATCTGTAGCTGGCTACTCATGCTATGTGGAGCTTTAGCTTATGCAAAGCACTTGCGAAGTCTTTTGTTGGAGAAGGAGGAAAATGTCACAGGGTCTGAAGGAATTGGAGTTATTGGGAGGAGAGTAGCGTTGAAGGAATTAGAATTATTGGGGGAGAAAAGTGTTGGGAGACAGGCATTATGTCTGCAGGAAACCACATTTGCTAGTCTTACTCCTCAAAATCTAACCTTCTTTAGAATGTTAAGAGCTTTTACTTCAGTATCACAAAGTTGAGGGCAGTTTGCAAATTGGTGATGTAATTTTTTTTTTTTTTTTGTGTTCCTGTTCTACAACTGTTGGAAGATGTACATATATCCTTATATATCCCAATATAGCCCTAGCGTTCTGCTTCTATCCCAGTCTCTCCCTGCTTTCTCCTCACCAAAATCCCTCTAACACCTGCTCCAGAGCAGATTTTGAGTTCAGTCCCAGAGGGCCCTTACTTCCCAAGGCAGCCACAGAAAACAATATTTGTTGCTTGGTTTGGTGTGGTGTTTATTTTTTTGGGGTGGTGGTGGTGTGGATTTTTTTCCGAGTTGATGGCTTTCTCCATTCCTTTCCCCTTGCTTCTTTTTTTCCCCTGTAGAGTGGGCTTCCAGCACTTTCTGTGGCAGGTCCAGGCTGCTTATTCTGATAGCTTTCTGGGCATATAACTTGTGTTTAAACTGTTGATGGGCTTGCTAATGGTTCATTAAATGGCTCACTGATTTCTGTTTTAAGTGGAGAGCAGTTCAAGTGGTTTAGATTTATATTTTCTCCTAGAAATGTTTATGACTCTGAGATCTGGCTTATGGAAAAAAACTGTTTTCTGAGGAGAGAGCGTGTTTATTTCACTTTCTTAAGTTGTGAGAGAACTTTAATTTAAATATTCTGTTCTACTACATATTTTTTCCTTGTATATGCTTTCCATACTTCAAATAAATAGATAAGCGGTTCTGGCAGGATGTGCCCGAAGCTGTTATCTTCATAAATAAATAGATGAGAAGTTAGTTATCTTTTGAAAATGTATAAAGAAATATTGAGCTCAAAACAGCTGCTTTGACAAAGTTAAATAAATGAACAAGATGGATTTTATGGTTAAGGGGAGACAGAAGGAAACCTTAACCATTTTAGTGGCAATGAAATAATACAATCCAAATGTACAATACATATCCTGATGCTTCCAAGATGGATAACTTCTTAGACTTTATTTTTGTAGTGAAGAAAAATTATCTTAAAGTGCAACTTTAATTGCATTTTAAATTAATCTACCCCTTTAGGAATATAAAAAATTTATGGGAAGTTAGTCTGCTATTTAATTAAGTGCATGAGCCACTGAGCCACCAAGTATGCTGGAACTGTAGTACATAATTATTATACATAGTGCATAATTGCAAATTTGTTTTTATATCATCACCGTATATATTCCCATAACAACATAGTTCTTTTCCTGGAATCTGAGGTGTACAGGAACTAGAAATGCAGCTAACAGGAGGAAACTCAAACAGCTTCCAGTATTCAGAAGGTCATTGGCTGTGATATTTGAAATGGTTGAAAGGAATTACTCACATGCATCTATGATTTGTAGGGCCCTTTCATCAAGGGTCCTTTAAAGAAAGATCTTATTTAGATAAGAGAAGGGAACAGAAGTTGTGCTTTCTTGACTTGGAGTGTTCAACATTATATAAATAAACTTTTTTCTAAAATTATGTAAGATAAAGAAGCTATTAGTGGAGTTTAATACTCAGAACTTCAAAGATTTTCGAGAAATGGGAGTGCCTTATGCATATTCCTTTTTAGCCTTATAGAACAAACTTTACCAGGTGTAAAAGGGCTCTGTAGCAGAAGACATTTTACCCCCTTTCTCAGCTGCAGATTCAATTGCTGTCCAAGGACTAGGCTGCTTCTTATCCTTTTGCAAGATCAATGACTTGTTGCTTTGCATGTGAGGCAGCCAGCTGAAAAGGGCAAAAGCTCTGGAAATTGGCTCTGCAGCTTAGGATTTTTTCCATATTTCTGGAACTGTTCCTTTGATGGGTGGGAACTTCATAAACAGCTGCTGTGATCAGATTCTTACAAGATCTTGGGAAACTCTTTTAGAAAACTTTAAACCTAGAACAGAGTCTGCATTGCAGCCACGGACATTGTTGGTCATCAAAAAATGCATTCCCTGCCTCGGTAAACAAACTAGTATATACTTTTGTAAGGTTCTTGCAAGGAAGCTCAGTGTAAATTGAGGAACAGATTGGTTTTGTATACTTGTGAATCTTAATTTTTTTTTTTTTGCAGTCAAGCATTTAAAGATGCCACCACGTCAAAAATCCAGTATACAATTTAACAAGCAATGATGCAAAACAAAGAAAGCTTCCTATTAAGTAATTATGTGTGTGGGTGTTGTGTGATGAGTTTTTTATTCTAATGATTTTGCTTTGACTAAATGATTAGATATCTCTCATTTTGAACAGGATTATAAAATACCAGACTGAATTTGAATTGCATGTGTGGACTTAAGAGGGGCTAGTTCCAGAAGCTGCTTTCATGACTGGGATGTACATTGGCATCCTGTTTATCTTTTTTCTGCAATACTATTACCATTCACTGTTGCCAGAATATCTGAAACAAAATTCCTCCCCCCTACTTTTGTTTGGGGACTGAGGAGAGCTACTCTAAGTGACAAGAAGAATAGAAAAAGTATTGGTTTACTAGGGAAAGGTAAAAAGATGATACAAAGATGACGATACGACTTTCTTGGAGTGTGGGACCAAAAAATCTGGGGAGGAATAAGCAACAAAGCCTGTTGAATTACAGCTTGGGGAGAAGCATAAGATCACTACTGTGAACTAAGTTTCTCTGGAAAATATCCTCCAGTATAGAACACAGTAAAGAACTTGCTAACTGTAAATGCTTTTCATAGACAGCCTGTTGCCTTCAGTAACTAATTTCTTCATCTTACACACTTAGATGTGTAGTATCTTGTAACTGTTATGAGTGCCAAAATGCGGAAGACCTGGCATACCACTCTAGACTGGTACTGAAGCTAATATAAACTCTACTACAGTCCACAAGGGAACATTACTGGTATTCCAGAGGTACGCCACTTCTGTTGACCTTCTGTAAATTCCTTCAGTTGTAGCGGTAATGTCAATCCTTAGCGTGTTCAGGAAACTGATTACAAAGTGTACAGCAGTAATGTGTTAAAGATGTAGCATGAGGCAGCCTGTATAGAGTAAAAATCCAGGAGGTGCAAGTCTTTGAGTTGAAGAAAAATGTTGGTAAGCAGCAGATGAACACTTATCCAGCAGCGTAACTTCCTCATCTGTTGTTGCTTGTATGTCTTGAGCTTGAACAACTAGGAAGTTTCAGGTGCTTGCTTTGCTTAAACTCACGTTGCTGCTCCTGCTTTTGGGTTGAAATTTCTTCAGAGGTGAATGAGTTGTTGCTTTTAGCTTCTGAAAATTTGTGACTGTGTGGTCATTGCCCAAACAGATAGTGTATTTATGGGAAGCAGATGAAAGGTCTACTGCGTCTCCTGCCCAGTCCTGCTAATCCCTTGGTCTGCCCATTGCGGCTTAAGCTCTCTGGGTTATCTAGCACTGTAACTTCCTTATGGCCATACATCTTTCCTCACTCCATGTGCCATACACTCTCTCTTATGTGTTTTTATTGCATGGCTGTTAGTACATACCACCAGCCATGGGATAGGATGAAGACTACTTAGAGTTCCAGCAAGAGATCAGAGTGAGTGAGTTAACTCAAATGAAAATTGTTTATGGATTCCATAGGAAATGGGAGTACGGGCTAGGGTACTCTCTTGGGCATTTAGGTGATTTTTCTGTGAAGAGAACTACTTCAAATCACGCTGGTGGTGTCTTCAGCTTATATTCAAGTTGGTCAAATGATTAAAAGCTCATTTGAGTGGTGGCAGCAGGGTGACAGTCATTTAGAGGTGGTCAGGGAAGTAAATGGAAAAAAAGCAAAGATATATTAGTGCTGTGGAAAACCAATATATACCATTTCTGACAAGTGAGTTTTGCATTGATTGTGTAAAAATTCTGTAATCAAATTTCACTGACTATAGCACTTCTCCCAATGTTTCTAAAACTTGAGCTTTGATGTTATACTTGTGCTACTGTCAAGACAACTAATGTGGTGATGTATAGCATATGAAGCTAAGACTGTAAAGGTCTGTTGGACTGAAGGTCCAACAGTGACGCATGGCTGTCAGTGGTTAAGCTGAAAGTGGAAAAGTAGGAAGAAATAAGTGTCTGCAGCCTTTCTTCCTTATTAGAAGTACTGAGTGATCTATCTAATCCAGTCTTCACCAGATAGAAAAGTTAGTAGGTTTTACATTCACTCAGTTTACATTCAGTGAGAGGCTGTCCCCTTAATTTTTAATTGTTCATTTTGACTCTCTCCAAACTGGGGATCTTATTCAGACTATCTCTTCCTCCAGAGAAGGTGGTTAAAAGGAGGGTGTCTGGAAACTAGTCCATATGGATTTGTCACTGTCAGGCTGCATCTGAGGCTTGATTTCATTATTGTGTGCTTCTGTTTATTTTAACAGGAAGTTCAGCCAGGCCTCCATTTATGCAGAGAAAAAAACCCCAGCATTTTCATTGCCATTGTTGCTCTAATGTCAAATTCTTTAACTGTCAAAGTCCATACTTGGATCATATTTGAACAAGAATTTTGTCTGAGGTGTATGAGGTTAACTGGAATGAGAGATGCTGAGGTGTCTCAAATTTGATTTGATGCTTTCGTTCTGTTAATGCTACAGACGCCTATGCAACCTTTTGCTTTACAAACCACTGCAACTATTGTGATCCTGGCTGTTGTCATCAGCATCCACTATTGCTTCCACATGTGGCACACTTAGTTTGTTCATTACCTGTGTGCTGTCAGCTTTTTCTTTTTTGCAGCCTGAATGGCCTGACTTGGCTTTTTGCCTGCTTGGAAGGCTTCTGAGGGAACAACTTCATAAATGTCAAGTTTCCTCACTATGACAACTCTGTAATTTTTTGTTACTTTAAGTATTTTTTTTCCTCCTTTCCATTTTCAAATCTTGTAAGCTGTTCTCTATGCTCAGAGTACTTTTCCTGTTGTTACTTAGAATTGGTAGTGATTAAAGGTATCACGCATGTGGTTTTGGTCAGGTTTTATATTGGGAACTAAACATAGCTAGGATTCACTTAATACTGCTAACATTTATTTAGCTACAAGTGAGGGCCTGTATTTCTTCCCATTGCATGAAAATGAAGTTGGTTCAACCAAGAATCTGAGCTCTGAGCAAATGGGTGACTTCTCTGTAGTATTAAAGAACTGGACAGGGGCTCTGGTGATAAGGCAGCAAAAGCTGTAGCTCTGTGGTGGATTGACTTGCTTAAGGCAATTGTTTTGATAGCCACAAATTGTGGTTTGCTAGTTGTTCTGCCTCCTGTGGTTGAGCTACTGTTCTCAAGCTTCTTATCACCAAATGTGGATGCCACAGACAGTCTTTTCAAAAGCACTATACAGAAGGAGAAATTGCTGCCAAACTCTTTCTATTATCTTTCCCCTTCAGCCTGCTGTTTTCTAGCCTTTGGCCTTCAGGTTACACGTTCATTACACTGGTCTTTTTAAAGGCTGTATGTTCGCTTTGGAAAGGGCACTGTTATGCCTCTCCGCATCCAGAGAATGGAGGCAGCTGAACCAATCTCAAAGTCTTGAGCGGCTGTGTTAGGCTGTGAAAGATTTCTTAGCTTGGGCACACAAAAGGAATACTCAGTTCTGATCCTCTTCCTTTTGTGGTTTGTGTGGATTGTTGCCCTTTCAAGGGTAAAGGGCTTGGAAACCACAGGGCTAAGCTGTGATCTGGGAGTTGTTGAGAATATGGTGTCCCTATTTCTATGTCAGCCTGGTTTGGAAAGGCTCTTCTCCACTAATAGGGAGAGCAATTAATGTCTTCCCATCTTAAAGTGAAGAATTAGTACAGGTACCTTTGAGAGCTAAAAAGTGTGACGAACAGGATGTCCAAGTCCTCCCATGTAATGCCTAAATTTTGTATCTCTATATGGCTTAACCTAGTCCACAGGAACTTTCCATTAGGATTTACATGTTTAGTCTTATGTTCTCATGAATGCATGCACTGCTTTTTAGACTTAAATAGTAGTGTAATCTGAGATGAGAGCTGCAGTGCAGCAGCTAAATATATCTTTACAGCATAGCCCAGAAGTCCAGCATTCAGAAATTAATTTTTGCAAATAAGGAGGACTTTGATATTTTTATACCTACACCAAGCAAACAGTTATTTTTCATGTGGTGGTGTAATTTAATTTTAATTTATTCATATGCTCTCCTGAGATACTGTTAGGTGCATAGGTATTGGTATAATAAAGTTAATGTGAAGCAAATCAATTTAGGCTAAATGGTAATGTTTAGTTTGTGGGGGATATGCAAATGCTGAAGTAATAAGGTGTCAGAGTTGAAGTAGTTGTAGGTGGCTGACACATTTGTCATGTAATGCCACTAGACACACGAGATGAAAAAAAAAAACCTATTCCATTTGATGGCAGAAATGGTTGAAATTGTATTGAAGCTTCCATAGTGGAATGTGTTAATTGAATGTTAATGGGGAAATGCATGGTCAGTGTGCATTTCTGTATAATTATTGCATGAAGTGTTACATGCTAATTAAGCAGTTCAATTTTGTGTAGTCATAAGAAATGTGGAATGGGGGAAAAGCAATCTCTTAGGAAAGCCTGACTGGTCGCAATTGAATTTCATGCATTTTATAATACATAAATGTGGAAATGAAAGAAACACTGGTGTTTGGCCTCTGCTTTTTGTTGAAGTTTTAACTATTATCTTTCTGCAGCTGAACTGGTGTTGTATTCCAGAGGTAAGAAAATTACCTTAGACAGGTGGATTGTGCTTGGATTTTAAACTGTATCAGTTTTCATGTAGGATTCTCCTGACTCTGAGCATATTACATGTTGTACTGAGGAGAGATACAGATGAGGCCCATATGAGCATGTCACTAGCATAAGTAAATTTAGATGGTTGGACAGCAAACTTTACACTTCATTGGATTTTTCTGCATTGCAGATGCGCTCATATATGTCGGCTGCAAACCAGCATCCCAAAAATGGACGTGGATGTCAAGCCTTTTTCTAGACAGTTCTAGCAAAGTTACAGGTGTTTATAAGAAATAGTGGGCCAGTATGAGAAAGGACGTAATCTCTGTGAGGCAGCAAACAGGAAGGGAATAGGATGCCAGTTGCTTCTTATGACATGTGTAAGTTGTTTTTGGTTTTCCACTCAAAGAAATAATTTTGAATAAAGCTATTTGCAATCAAACTTATTTATCAGGTAGGCTAGAAATGATGCAGATAAACAGTTGAATGTTGCTAAGAACATTTTAAAAACTAGATTTCACTGACTGAGGACAACTAGAAGTAGTAAATAGGTGTCAGATTTGGAAATCTCACCATAGGGAGAGCATGATATAAAGCCATATTGGCTGAGTCTTTTGCTTACTGGTTGTTCATGTGGTTTGAAAGTACTGTCTTTTCTCGTTGAGAATGCTAGGAAAGAATTGGTGAGTTTTGATTCATTTAACTGTAAGCTCCTTTGTTTTCCAAGAGCTTATGCCTTTCCAGAAACCCTGTGCATGTAAATGAGATGGTATTTCTTGGTCTAGGTTTTAGTGTTTTTCTGCCTTTTTGTCATACTAACAACTGTCAGTGCTGTCCTGGTTTTGATTCTGTTCTACCTTTCCCTCCACTTGGCTAGGCAGTCATTTAGACAATAAGAAAGTATGATCAAAAAGTGGTCTCTTGGATAATAGCGCTAAAAATGTAGATATTCACCTTTTTCCTGTTCACTTTGGGAATTCTGTTTCTGTAGGGTCTTCCTAAGCTGGATTAAGCAAGCTGATGGGAAGCCTTGTGAGAAACTTACCCTGGGCACATGGGACTGAAAGATGTGGCAAGGTAAAACAGTGGGTGCCAGAGTATACGTGGAGGAATCTGTGGCAATTGTTGGAAAGGTTTCAAAATGGGTTGTGATGCTGAGAATAATTAGCAGTCCAAAGCAGTTGTATATTTTCAGAGGTGACTTGTCTTGATGGTCAGTGTTGACGGTCAACAAAAGCAGGTTCATAATTGCCTGTGCGGTTTTGTGTGCAGTCAAAGGAAATAATTGCAAGATATGACCCAAAAGGATTTTGTTCAAAAAGGCAGTAGATAAGTCTAGCATGCTACCTGTCCAGAATTACCCTCTTCCATTTCTACTTTTTTTGTAGAAAGGCCACAAGAGTCTGTTGTTGAGGCCTGAGATGACTTGTTATATAACACAGCAGTTTCTGCAATGCACAATTGAATCTTAAAAGGTGTAAAACAACGGTGCCTTTTGATCCCGGACTTTATGACTGAGTACAAAAGCTTCCTAGAGTGTGGAGGGTTGTTTTTCTTTTTAAGACTGCAGGGAGGGTTTATGTAGAAACTGGTTTTCAGGCACTTTTTAAAAGACTAGTTGAAATAGTGGCTCAGTGTAGTGGTAAGAGACAAGCACAAACATGAGCCTTATTAAATGTACTGAGAGTTCGTTAGGAGTGACTGACTTTACCTGACCTCAAACACATGATGCTCAGTCTGCAACTGGGCAAATCAAACCATGCTGGAGTCAGAAGTGATTAAACTGTGGCTTTAAACAATATAGCTGTCAAATTACCTGCTTAGTGAATCTGAAAATATGCTAACAAAGCATGCATAGCATGTTAAAAGGTACAAAAGGTATTAATCTTTGATAGAGCGTGCCAGTTTTTGGGTTTTTTTCCCCCCCGCTGCATGAAAACATTGTTTGACCAGAAACATTTACACTTAAGTAGAAAATGCAGCTAACAATGCAGAGCTGCTGTATAGTCAGGGGCTGGAGTTCTGATGCCACTTTCTTGCATACTGTGGGCCAAGCTAAATCAGATTATTTACCAGTTAACTCTCTGAGCATGCACACAAACTACCACACCTTGCATGGTGCATCCAGACTTAAGCTGTTAAGTGAAGAACACTGTGTTTTCTGATTCAAAATACCCTGTTTTTTCAGAAGTATTTTTGTAAGAAAGAAATAACTCTCACCACAGTTTTATTTAAGAAAAAGAAACAAAACGAACCCCAAAAAAACTAACAGCAAAAAAACCCTCGCAAACAGTTTTTCAATGGGAGACTTCTTAGGTCAGCCTTTATTGTAATCTAACATCATAGATTCCTAAGAAATAAATTTGAGAGATGCCTGGTGGTTTAGTAAAAGGAATTAAGTTTGCAGTTATCTTTAACAGGTATCAAATAGTAATGATCTTGCAATTGCTACTTTTGTTTTTAAAACTTAGTTTTGTTTGTAAATTTGACTACTTGTTGAAGAACATTCTGACTTAAGTATTATCTATGAATCTTAGTTTTAGTTGCAGAAATTCTAGAAGAATAACTATTTTGAATAACACTCAAACTTGCAGCTTGTGTGGGAGGAGGAATTCCTTAGGAAACTGGATCATGTAGTCCACTGAACTGTTCTGCAAACTGTCTTGCTATTGGAGGTTCCTTGTTGCTGCAATATTTAATTTGGAGCAAGGGACCTTTGAAAAATTTCTATTTTTAGAGTTAATAGCCACAGAAACATGGATTTTATTCTCTGGGCTAAATTCAAGTTTTGTGTTACTTCTATCACCCCACTGCAGTGTACTGGATTAAGGTCACAGCTGGAATTTGACCATGTGGCTGAAGTGTGCTTTGGTTGTTGACAATGTGTTTTCTCCTCATTCTCAAGCTCGTATTGCTGTGCACATTGCCTTCTATGAAATAAAGCTCCGGAATTATAGTGCAAGTTTGTTCTGGAGAACTGGATTAAAGCAGGGCTTTTATAACCACAAGGGAACACATGGAGGTAGAATGTAACTTCAGTAATTTTTTTTGCTGGTGTCACTTATTGTCAGTGCTCAGCCTTATTCTACAGTAGGTAGTATTGCTTGGTTGCAAATACGCTGTCTTCTTCAAAGGATAGTTTAGGGCCAGGGCATCTCTGCCAAGTAATTGTCGGCACTTCTAAAGGCTGACAGGTTACTAATTGTAGTCCTCAGAGGGGTGACTGCATTCAGGAAGCAGTAAAAATGGACCACACAACAGAAACAACTGCTTATTTCTTGGACCAGTGGCAAAGCTGGGAGTGCTTGTAAATCCCTGTGGGGAGTGAGAGAGAGGCCTTGGAAAATGTCCTGAGACTTGGTTGTTTAAAAGGAGGGCCTGGTGGGTGGAATTGGAAAGCTATTGTGGAGCAGTTGCTGCTGGAAATGGAAGTTAAAGGGGAAAAAAAACTCCTTTGCAACTTGAAGAGGAAAACTTCAGGGAAACTGGGTTTCAAGGAGAGAGTCAGCATAGAAGTCTCTGGGAGAATGATAAGCCACCTCGTGACCTTGAAGAAAGCCACTGCATTTTTGTGAGGGTACCTTTGGCTCCCTTGTAGTGAAAAACCCTAAAATTGCCAAGATCCTGTTTTTTTACACTGGCCCTCTTCGCAGCTCAGTGTATTGCAGGCGTCATTTCCCTCCATCTCTGAAGTTCTTAAGATCTCTTTTATTGTCCCAGAATTGTAACGGCTGGGCAGGTGAGCATGGCTAGGTCCCTTTGTTCCCTGAAGCCTGATTTGTGTGAAGGATTCTAGCAGCAAGTGACCTGTCAGTTCAACTGAACCACAGTTGTCAAGGCAGAAAGTTCTTCAGACACATTTCCCTGCAGATATACCTATTAATGTTATGTATTTTATGTTACCTTGATTTTGTTGTAAATGGCATCCTATTTGTTTCAAAAATCTACTTGGTAATAGTTGTACGGGAACCTTATACACACTTCCTTTAAGCTCTTATTTTTAGTGTGTCAGTATTACTTGTCAGATGACTTTTTTTTTTTTTTCATTTGTTGAATGTCCTCTCTGCTGCCTGTGTCACAAACAGGTTAGGATTGTAAAGATTATACACATTATACTTATATGGCTAGGGAAAATTATTGAAGAAAAAAGTGAAACCTTCACTTCTGTTGTTTTTCTTCCATCTTTCTTTACTGCTTTCCCTGTGACTAGAATTTCAGTATCATAGTTTAATTAAAGTAATTCAGTCACTTCAGGCACGTGTGTCCTTTGGGTAGAAGACGTAAAAGCTCAGAGACACAGACTGTCCATCATAGGGCTTTTTACTTGCTTCCCGAACTATCTGGTTGCTGTGAAGAATCATTTCTGCTGCTTGGATTTCTTAAGCCTTCATTTCTGGATCCATGTCCCTAGGGACTTTTGCAATCAGAGGAAACTACTCTCCATCTTTCCAGATTTTTGTGCAGCTACAAAGATAGAGGAGGTAGAACACAGTGCCAGAATAGGTCAGCCTCTTAGTCACAGCAGGGAAGTTCTAGGCAATTTTGGAGTTTTCTTCAGACCTAAGATGCTGTATCCTTCATCTTTTCCCTGAGGCAGACAGACAGATACCCCCCCCCCCCCCCCGCCCCCACTCCCAGCAATTCAGAAACGTTTCAGAAGAAATATCCTAGAAGTGATTATTTTCCATTGATAAAACTTTGTTCCTCTGCCTATTGTGTGTATTTCTTTACACTACACTAAGGTCATACTGCATTTAGTCTTCTGTTTAATCCTAGAGTGGTACTTCCAAGTATAAGACTTGATCTGTCATCTTCCATGCCCTCAGACTGATGTGTCCCCTGTCACTTTCTCACCAAGAAAAATGTTGCCCCTCCTAAATGCTTGCCAGTTGCAAGTTCAGGGCAATGTGCCAAGTGGTTAATATGTCAACCAAAAGTGTGGTTCTTCCCCCATGCCCTTCCCCATGCAAGTCCAGAAAGAGGGTTTGGCTTGGATGTTTTTGGCTAGAATTGCCTCCAAAAGCTTGTTGTCCATCTGTTCGTACAGCTAAGTGCCATCCAAGGAGCCAGTAACACATAGTTGTAGGAGACTTGAGTGTTAATCATTCACGAGAGCAGCTGGAGTGAAAGTCAATCCAGAAAACAGGTCTGAATTATCTCAAACTAAAATTTGATGTTAAAGGATATTTTGCAGTTGTCTTTCCTCTTGGATTAAATTGATAAAAAGGTAGTTAACTTATAGAAACACTTATGTCTCTGAAGTGCCTGCTTTCAAGGTAGTAGATCAAAAAAGCTTGCATACTATTTAAATGTGGCCTTGTTAATTGTGGTTTACCTGGGGGATAACTATTATCTAATACCAGGCTCAGTAATAGCTCAGAATTGTTGCTACCTTCTCAAGTTGTATGCACTGTATCCCTGAATTTTCAGACAAGTTGGGAGCTTTGCTTCCAAAGTATACTATGACAGAAGTGGATTCTATCACTTAAAAGCATAATGAGGAGCACTTAAAGGTTTTCATGATAAAATCCATGTAATAACTGAAACGCAGATTTAGAAACATGGCAATAAAGATGGAAGTTGAATTATGACAGGGTTACTTGGCCTATTGACCAGCTAAATGCTACCTACCAAAATACAATTGCATTATATCACCAGTTTTCATGGACATGCTCACTTCCTCTGTTCATCCAAATGGCTTATGCTTTGTGGTAATCATTTACTTAATTCTTACATTCCTGTGGTCTATGAACAAAATTAATGTTCCTAAGCAGGTATTTTAGTTATTGCATTCAACAATCAGGTGTATTCTTAGTAGACTCTTGTATTTTAATTTTAAGGTCTGTGACTTCTGAGAGCAAAAGCTGGGCAAAATTTTCAGACTTTTTGCACCTATGACTAGTGTCCRTTCTCTGATCACTAGGGTCAAGCTGGTAGCTGGGCTGTTGCATTGGTAGACTTTCAGATATGAATGTTATACAGCAACTGCATTTATCATTAACTCGAGTAGACCTGTGTTAGCTGTTGCTCTTTCACATATCTGGGACAGTGAGGTCAGTTGTCACCTATGTGCTAGCTTGATCCAATAAAACCATTAAGTGCAGAATTGGACATAGGTCATGATTATCAAATTTTGCTTTTAGTGCAAATTCTGATTGTAGTGCTTCAGATTTTTGGCAGAGAATGGCAAAAAGGTTAGGGAGTATTATATGTAGCAACTCAAGTTCCCAAATACTTTGTATGTGTTTCAAGCAGCCTGCAATACGAGTTTTGTTTTGTGTTCATCTCCCTTGTTAAATGGATTGTTCTGCCTAAAACTTGAATATGAGCTTTGTATACTTGGAGAATTAGTACACAGGAAATGTGTTTATTCTGAAGTGAGACTCTGGGATGAAAACCAGAGAGGCTTTAGCAGAGCTGTTAAGACAACCCAGCTGAGTTATAACAGTAATTTCTCCTTTCAAAATCTGGAAGCAATAAACACTTCGGATGTGCTTTCTGAATGCTTTCTGAATCAGTCCCTTGGGCAGACAGTCTATGAAAAAACCTTTAGAATTAACTTTGGATATCAACTCTATGATATTCTGAAAATACTGAAATGCTATATGCATACTGGAGCTAAGAATGCAATGTTTTATCTCTTCCTTTCTAAAGCCTTAGTTCTGTGCAGGCTGGTGTCACAGTGACCTGTTTCAAACAGACCAGAAAGGGAAATTGCTTGATTTACTTGGGTTTTTTGGCTTCAACTTGACAATGAATGGAAAATCAGTGAAAATATATCTTTCCGGGGTCTCTGTTGTTGAAAGTGTTTAGGAGTCAGTCCACTCTTCCATACAAACAGCTTGACTTGTTGCTGAAATGTGGGTTTTTTTCGTGTTGGTTTTTTGGTTTTTAARCCATGCCACCCTGCAGCTGTACAGTGGCAACCATACTAACTGCACTTCTCAGTGGCAGGTAAAGAGCATTCTCTGTATCTGCAGCAGCAGTGTTGCAGGTCTACAATCATGTTAAACAGCTGAAACCAGCTCTGAGTGACTGTTGAGTACTTCAAGTTTTTTCAATATTTAAGTAGCTTATTTGAGAGCAAAGGCAGACAATGCTTTCTGTCTAGCAGAATGCCTCAGGGTGACCTGATTCAAGTTTCTTCACAGAAAGATTATGGAAGTCTGGGCTGGTATATGGAGGAAACTTATGGGAGCTAATTTCAAAGGTGAACCATAGTGAGGTAGGGAGATCTGAAATTGAAGCAGCTCCAGTATGGGGAGTGGTTGAAAAGGATAGTATTTGAGGTTAGACAACCAGTGAACACAATTGGAGAGCTGATGTGGTTCAAGACCGTTTCAGTGCAGAAGTGTGATGGAGTTTTACTTGCTCTTTACCCTATTGAATAAATATAAATTATGTATATAAAAAAAACTTGGTCTGAGACCACATAGCTAGAAGTAGTGAAAGCATCTTGAAAAGGGTTATTTCATGTTCTCCAACATAGCTCGGACACTGCCTCAGTCCAGAAACACGTGCTTGGAAAGCTTAGTCCTGTCAAGAGAAGACATTTCTCTTCCTTTTACTGGGAGGGGGGAGTGAGGAGGAGGTTGAGCTTCTCATATGTTTGATTTCAATAAAGAGTATAAACAGCATGTATTTCTTACGTATGTGTTTTTCAGCATTGTCTCTCCTTCTTCCCCCATTTAAATAGCCATTCCAGACAGTGTTCTTCCCTGGGACACAGAGTGCTGTTCAACCTGTCTGTGAACACTGCAAAGCATCATTTTTGTTCTTTGGGGGACTTGAGGTGAAGCAATTAAAATGACAGGAAGTGCTTGGGACTGAAAGATTTATGTCTGTGGGAAGACCTTATGAAATTCAAAGTATATTTTAGTCAGAAAGAATTGATTTGGCAGCTGCGTAGTTAAAGATGTGCTGTTTTTTCTGAAATGTTAATGTCCTTCAAGACATACCAGGCAGAAAGAGAACTGCTTTATGTGTATCTGGTATAGTGTACAACAGTTATGTGTACACTCTGTAAAACTACTGAATTCTCAATCACCGAGGAACTCTAATAAGTAGTAGTGATTAAAGCTGCCTTTTAAATTCCACGCCCCGCCCCCAGTCATATCAAGAGACTTATACCTCCTACAGGAAAACAAATCCTTAATGCAGGAGATAGCCACTCAGCTTCTTAATCTGTTTGATGCGGCTTCACTCACTTGCATAAATGGCTGTTATTTGGACAGGGAAGTGCATTGGAAGTAATCTAAAAATCATAGATTGCTAAGGTTGAAATACTGTATAGGAAGCTTGATACCAAGTCATTGTGCTGGGAAGATGAGCTTCAAGCATACAAGAAAATGAAAAAGTACTGTCTTGGAAATTCTTGCAAAACTTTATTACTGGTAATCTGCTCTGAGGAGCACATTTCTTCCTCTGGAGAGATCTAGAACAGTTGCTGATGACAGTGGGCTCACTTTGAGCTAGGAGAGTAGTGTCTGTGGGTCAGGAAGTGCTTCACTTCAGTTCTAGTCAACCACATTCACTCTGGGTAATTTTTAATGCCAGTTGTTTTTGATCTCAACTTCTACAATCTTAAGAGCTTGACTGGAGTGACAGCCTCCATTGATGGAAGATGTCCATGGGCCTCAGGTGGCTGCTTATGATCACATTTTGGACTCCTGACAGTTGTTTAAAGCATGCACACTAGTTGAATTAGTAGTTGCTGTTTATAGAAAACAGTTTTGGGTTTACTTTTTTCATTACTGATTACTGAGATGGTAGCAGACTAAAACAAATTAATTTTCAAGTACATAATGTTTCTTTTTTTCATCTGAATAGAATAAACTTAAGGAAATTATTTCCTGGGGGTGAAAGTCTGTCCTTTGTTTCTGTATGTGGTTAGACAAATGTATAGAGGGAGAAGACATATAATACTGAGATAGGGAAACCTGCATAGTTTGTGTAGCAGAAATAAGTGTGGAGACTTCCTGAAATTTTAGCTCTTCCAATTCTGAAGTGATGTGAAACTCAGACATTAAATGATATCATAGTTTGCCCCCTAATTATTTGAGGTAGTTTGATCTCCAGAAGTAGATAACTTTATCTACAAAGGCTGCTTTTATAGGGAGAAACTGTGAGACAGAACTGTACTTACCACTGAATTTTGAAAATCAAGCTTTTTTTATGAGGGAAGTAATTTCAATTCTAAGACTTTTAAGTAGTCACAACAATTACAAACAACTAGTGTTAAGATATCATACTATAAGTTATAGAGCTATAATGGTAAACATACAGAGGAAGTTGTAACTTGCTTTCCAGAACTGCGTTTTGGTACCTGATTGCCCTGGACAGCCTTCTGCTTGTGTGGTCTGTCAGAAGACAGTTTTCATTTGCGTAGTTTGAGAGCAAATTGTAAGAATACTTTCAAGATGTCTTAATAAATTAATGGCCTTTCACTGGGATAAATTTTTTTTTTTTTTTTAGGAGAAAACTGTATCTCAAGCTGTGAAGTCTAAAGATCAGGCGTGGTATGTCAATTTTTATTTTCTTTAAAGGAATTGAGATTTTAAGAGCACAAGAATGGAATAGAGGAATGAATCAATTTCGTAGTCATTACTTGAATTTGGGCACCTCTGTGGAGTTTGTTAGCAGATTGGTGTATCTTGACATAAATTTTCTCCAGTACTACAAAATTCAATACTGTGTTTGACCCCACATTCCTCCCTCCTTCAGCACCCTGAATTTGGTAGCATAGGTCTGTATACTGCCAGCTCTTCAGAATTACATGCGGTTTTAACAGCTGAATGATAGCTAGAATTATGTTCATGGAATTTTAGCTGCTGAATTTCCTAGGCACAAAATATTTGCATGAATGCAGTATTCTAGTAAGAAGGAGCTAAAGTTGTGACTGACTTTTGTTCTGGAAATACCTAAATCATATGAATAGAGATTGGAGTATTCTTATAGTGCCTATAATGCAAAATACAGTGAGATTTTTTAATTCCTTGCTTTATAATGTGAGTTTTTCAAGGTAAGAAGTTACAACCATTGGCAAAACCAACTTAAAGCTTTTGTTTTGAAATAGGAGAAACAGTAGGTACACCTTCTGGTGAGTACTGTAAAGACTTAACTCCCCCAGGAATGGTTCACTGGATATTCTCCACGTTCTCTTTGGGCCTTAAGGAAGGTGTTCCAGAGTTGTGTCTTTTCCTAACTGCTGATTGGGTTTTCAAGCTGGGGTTTTCCTCAAATGCAATAGACTTCCTCCTGTTGGAAACTTCTAGCCTTGACTGTGTTGAAAATGCTGGGTGTGCTGTCCCTATGTGATGGAGTGTAGTGTGAAGACCTCCTTGCTAAAGCCATTATAAGCTCTGTAAGAAGACCGTGTGTGTTTGCATGTCTAAAGTAATAATAACATATATGCACATACGTGTATGTGTGTATGTATATAGAGTTGGCCCAGAATCATTTATCTCCACATCTCAGTGTAGCTGCATTTTCTTTGATAACCAGTTTTCATTCTGAGGAGGTCTAGGACCTGTTCTGTTTGTTTGGAGATTCTCTGTAATGCACACAGACCTGGACAAGATGATACATCAAAGGTTTGTTGGCATACTAACAAAAAGATTGGGTGGAATTTAAGTTTGTTTTGTTTTGGTGAGTTTGGATCATTCTGTGTTGAGTTCAAAATAATTTCTCTTTCCAAACATAAATTTATATGCTAACATGAACTTTGGATATTTAGTATATTTGTGATTCAATATGTTTCCTACTGTCAGGATAGTTAATGTATTGCCTAAGTTAAGTATTTAATAACTTGGTGTGAAGATAAGGAAATTTTACAAACCACTGCTCTTTAAAAAGAATCTCTTCAATCTAGTAAAACAGTAAGGATAATATAAAAATGAAAAATCTGAGTTTTATTTCTATTGAAGTTGGATTTCCAACACTTTGGACTATCTGGAGTCTCTGAACCATTACTATACTAACCCTTTGGATGCAAATATAGAGCAGCCCAGCTTTCGAGGAATATGTTTGGAAAGTTGGCAAACTTCCTGTTAGTCATGCCAAAGAGGTAAGTTGTATGCTTTGTCTGCTACAGTGTAAATGGACCGTAGTTCTGTTGTGAACAGATTTAGCTGGCAAATTTTATGCTAAATATAGATAGCTTGAGAATTCCATCATTAGAATGGCAGGTGTCTTGGTAACATACTGTGAAGAAATTGTACCAACAACAAAAACCTTGTGGTGTTTTGGGTTTTTTTTTCTCTTTTACCTGTCCATTGAAGATTACTTCTATTATTTTATTGCATACTCAGCTCATGCACTGACCCTGGACATGAAATCTCAACTCCTAAAACTAATACTCATATTGCTAATGACTTTATTTGCAGGTATTTAGCCAAAATTGTATATGAATTTAATGTCATCGTTCAAGATGGAAGTGTTCACATTACAGACAACCTCATAATTTGATAATAACCTTATAGTATCTCTTGAAAGTGACATATTTAAATTAATATTGGCAATGCAATAGATTTTTTTGTTGCAGTTCACTTAACTGTCAGTACCTGGAACCAGCCACCTTTTTTACCCTTCCTGCAGGGATTTTAATGTATAACCCGGATCTGGTGATAGTTTTATTTTATATGGGGTTAAAATCTACCATGCACAGTCAAGCTATTTAAAATGTTCTTGTTAATGTGTTTTCTTTAACTTTTTGAGAAGACATATAGAAATGGTAGCCATTGTAATGGGCAGTCATTTTAATTGCCTAAGACTGAATTTTTTCTAGATTGCCTTATGCTGTAAATTCCTCTTTGATCCAACTGTAAGCCTAGGCTAATTGTTTTTTTGGTGAAAATGAAGGTTAAATATGTTTTCCTGAAGAGGAAAGCTTGACTGGGGATTGGGAGCAGGGCCAGTGTTATATCATGCATTGTTATGCCTTTCTTGGATGAGTAGCTTGAAAGGAAATGCGAACCTGCTGTAAAAGATGCTTATTTAGGAGAAGTGTTTGAGGCCTGTGTGATTCATGACTTAACAGTAAAGAAAAAGTGGAAGTTCCCATATTTTTTTTTATAGTAGTTACTTATGATAGCTGAATTCACACTTTTTCATAAAGATGATGCAAATATACTGTTATTTATATTGCCATAGAACTGCTGAGGTTCAATAACTTTCACTGAACCAGTGAATCTTTGCAATGGATTGCTGAATAATGGATGCTGTAGTGTATGTCAGCATAAATGGATGAGAAATCTGATTAATTTTGACCTGAGTGCAAGTACATATTTGGATATTCTGAGTGTATAGCATCACAGCATGGGAAGAAAATAGACCCTATGCTGAGGAATTTCTTTCTGATATTATGGAGTTGTGTTCACTGCTCAGGTGTTAATATCCAGCAGAGAACTGCAAATGTTCTAAGGCAAGCTACACTTTCTGTTCTCATGAAAAATAGGCTTAACATCTTGTCTACAGTTGTTAAACTGCTTACAGATTGTCTGGTTGGAAATAAATGATAACGTTAGCATAGATTGCAAATCATAAAAGGTCAGAAATTACAGTTAGTGTGAGAGGTGCCCTGATGAGGAAAGTGCCATGTACTCATTTTTGAAGACCTGTTACTTCACATCATTACCTGTGATTTTCAATTACTACGTATTGTATCACATGATTGAAAATTATATATTTAGCTCTGTTTTTAAAAGACTATAGTCTATGCTCAAGTCTAGAGCCAGAGATTTTATAATAAATGAAGAACCATTGATGATGGCTGTAGTTAACTCCTTGTAGACATTGCAAGTCTGGCATACTTAATAGTGGTTGATACTTGTCATTCTCTGGACACTTCTTGTAGTAGCACTTGGAGGGTGAGTGTCATTCACATCATGACAGAAGAATAGGTGGGTTTGACATGTGGCACCTTTCTAGTGCATGATTTCTTAGGAGGGCAGTAAAGCATGACTGCCTTGTACTTCAGATCACTCCTGTGAATCAGTCAAACTTACTTTCTGTCATCAAAGGAAAGGCATTGCAATTTGATGCCAGGATGACATACTGTTCCGGGCAAGCATGTTTCAAAGAACTTACCGAGTGTGACTGAATGTGAATATTTGCTGTAGCTTTTTCTGTAGTAGTAGTAATAACAATAATAATAAAAATTGAAATAAATTACCATTTAACTTTTGGTAAATCTTCTTTGCCTACCTTAAAAGGAATAACAATTCACATTAAACAAGATTGTCTTTCTACTAGACAACAAAATTAGAACCTTTTTTCTAACTTACCTAGAGAGGAAGCTGGAGTTCAGAGTAAAGTTTGAGTAATAACTGCTCCTTTGTGGAAAACTATCTACTGCTCTTGAAGAGCGCTGAACAGGAAGAGAGTAGTATTTGCCTGACAAAAACTTCAAATTAATGAAAACACAGGAAGATACTTATCTCTTATATTAATCACAGAAAGTTGACTCAGCCTTGTTACGTAAGAGAGCTGAGATTTACGTAATTTTGAAAATATAGCAGAGTATAATTGACTTTATCACAACAGGCACTTTTTTCTGCTGTATACAAACATGCAGCCTTGAGAAGAAATTAATGACATACTTTCCTCTTGTGTTGCAGAATTTACTTGTGCCTTTTCAGACGTCGTCAAAACTATCATCCCATATTTGCACGATGCTGTAAAGATTGACAAATAGAAGCTGCAAAACAGTAGTTAAGATCTGATAGAGTGAAGCAGTAATAGATCCTTAGAGGTTGAAAGCTGAGTTTTGGCAGACCAGTGCAGGGCTGAGCTACCACCATCTGTGAGGTACAAAGGAAGAAAGTCTAGCTTGAATGCTTCAGCTCACACTGAAGCACCATTTTCATAAACTTCACAATTTTTAAGGAATAATGTTTAGTTCCAAGTGTAAGGGAAGAATTGCATTTGAGAGTATAGTTTCACCTGGGGGATAGTCAAATTTGCCTAGATGCTGAATACCTTGTTGCAGTAGGTGAATTCTGATCATTTATGAAGTATTTGACACAGCGGTAGACTATGTGGTATATGTTGCTGATTATAATCAATAAAGAACAGGTTTGGTTATTTTGAACAGTTAATCTGGTTGGAGTCACGGATGTCAGGCAACAATACCCAGAAGTGTTGGATGGTTTGGACGTTGGATGGTTTGGAACAGAGACAACCTGAGTGGCCTGTTATCTAGGGAGAGTGAGGCAATCTGTATTATGATCTGATAAATGGTGGTTTCTCACTTCTCTAAAGTGTACATGATAGATCATATGTGTCTGGTGGGGAGGAAGGGCAAGAAATGATGTTGCATATAATTTTGTTCTGCTTTCTGAAATGGATTTCCCACTATAATGAACATCTCCTGTAATACTTTGCTGGGGAAAAAAAAAGTTAATTAAAATTGAATTTTGTATTCAAAGGTAAATGTTGTGTTTCAATTCATACTATTAAAAACTGATTTCCCTGCAGCAGCCATTTTGGTGTATAGGGTGCTTATTGGTCAATTTTTCCCCTTTGTAGCCTGTTTTTATCCTTCACAAATAGTAAGCATACTAGCAAAGCATGTGGGTGTTCTGTGTGGTTGAGCAAGTTACATCTGATAAAACTAAAGGCAGAATTTCTAGGTTTATGTGCGGTGTTCTTCTGTTTACCTTCTGCAGCTAGAAAAGCTTGCTGGTTTCAAGGTAGTGCGATGCCTAAAATTTGAAAAATCAGTAGTTGAAACTTGGCTGCAGGCATAAATGAGGCTTTAGTCTCATAATTTAATAACTTTTCCTCATTAACCAAGAGGAGTGTAGTAATGGTTGTGGTGTGATCGTTCAATGTTTCATGGTTAGTGTAGTTACGGTATCTTAGAGGAACGTTTATATAAAATATTTAAAGCTTTATCATAATGGCTTTTGGTAATGAACTGTTACACAGATTAAAACCTAATACAAACCACTTTGAAAATTTTTAAGATGAGAGCTTCTTCAAGTAGTGTGAGGCTAAGATATCTATTAGCTCTTTATTAGACTCTGTGAATAACGGTTCACAGTATATAGAAGGGCATGACTGTCTTTCTCTGGTTGTGTTTCTGTGATGGGCTCTTGTCCTGGTTTCAGCTGGGATAGAGTTAATTTTCTTCCTAGTGCTGTGTTTTGGATTTAGTATGAAAAGAATGTTGATAACACACTGATGTTTTTAGTTGTTGCTAAGTAGTCTACTAGTCAAGGACTTTTCAGCTTCCCATGCTCTGCCAGGTGCACAAGAAGCTGGGAGGGAGCATAGCCGGGACAGTTAGCCCAACTGGCCAATGGGGTATTCCATACCATGTGACGTCATGCTCAGTATATAAATGGGAGGCGCGGTCCAGGAAGTAGCGATTGCTGCTTGGATATCACTCAGCGGGTGGTGAGCAATTGCATTGTGCATCACTCATTTTGTATATTCTATCATTATTATTATTATTATTATCATCATCATCATCATCATCATCATTATTATTTTCCCTTCCTTTTCTGTTCTATTAAACTGTCTTTATCTCAGTGCATGAATTTTACTTTTTTTTTTTTTCCGATTCTCTCCCCCATCCCACTGAGGGGAGCGGGGAATGAATGAGCGAGCGGCTGTGTGGTGTTTGGCTGCCTGCCGGGTTAAACCACAACAGCTCTTCATGCACTTGTCCTGGCATGGAGTGCCATGCTTTAGGAGGAGGTAGCACATCTGTTCTCAGAAATCACCTGCAAAAATATGGTAGTTGATTACAAGAATATTTAATGTGGTAAATGCTAGAGATTGCTTTGATTGTGAAAAATCCTGTATTGATCTGCTACACAAAAACATTACTGTTAGTTTTTAATGTCAGTTTGATAAGTAAAGTTGTATGTCAGCTGAGTTTTACTCAGGCTTATGGCTGTTTCCAGTAGATGTTCAGACAACCTTAAAGTTACTGTAGCTTTCAAGTGTGTTTTCAGTGGTGTCTTATCGCACCATTTCTTCACTTGATTAAGATGCCTCCCAGTGCTATTGAGCTGAATACCACCTTAGTCTTGAAACAGAACCTGAAATACATATTACTTGGCACTTCCAAATAGTCAGTTAAAATCTTAACTGACTTAAGTTTGTAATATTTTTTCTTAACATTTTATAATCTTGTTACCAGTAGGCCTGATGTTGTTGCATGAATGCTACGTTTGCCAGCAGGTAACTCAACATTTTTACATGAATAAGAATGCGAAATCAAGGTCTAGAAGCCTGGTTGCCACCTTCGTTGCAAGGCAAACTTTTGAATGATTCTTCTTTAATGTTCATATGTGTGTGGTTTTTATATAAGGTGGTGAAGATCCTTGTCCGTAGAGGTAGAAATCATATCAAGCATTACATCAAAAAGGAGCTTTGTATTATAACAGAATTAGGTTTTACCAATTATTCCTCTGATATATTCACGTGTCCTCCTACTTAAATTGTGTTTGTACTAGCGCACTCTGAAGCCATCTTTTCTGTACTGTAACTGAGTTCTTATATTAGAATATAGGAACTGATCTGTACTGGTCAGTAGGTTGTCTTTGCCCAATGAAGATGCTTCCTGCTTCACCTTCCAGGCTACCTGTTTGTGGTACAGGGTTGACTAAAAGCAATTCCATTGCAAATTCTGCAATATTATTAAACACTCATTGAGTGCAGTGTGTCCTACCTAAGCACGTTGCAGACCCTCCCATGTGAGCATATGTGGCGATGTGAGCATGTTCTCAGAATGTTGTTTTACAGAACGCATCTTGTTTGTTGAGCTGATTAGGGATTAGAGAGATGTCAGAAGACGAGAATGGAGGAAACACTTAAAAGGAGGATAGGAGCTGTATTCCTGTGGGTATTTTTAGTATGTGGAGCTGAAATCCAGATTCAGGATGCAAAGGAATCAAAGTAGTAAATTATTGAGAAGAGTTTTGAAGGAAGATGGAAATCTGCTTTTGGATATAGTTTGGGGACTATATTGGGTTTTGTTGAATATGTTCTTTGCAGTGTACTGTGAGTGGCTGCATAGACCATATTTCTCCATCCTCTCCTTAAACCTGTTTGGTGGAATTCAGCCCTGTTTCATAGGGATGGAACTGGTAGCAGGAATTCAGCCTCTGAAGGCGATGCTTAAAATATCTGTGCCTCATGATATTGCGTATTTCATATCCTTGCAGTAATTTACTCTCTTGTCTTTAAGAGAATAATAGAAGACAGATAAGTGGAGGAACTAAGAATTGAAAGAAGTCACACACTACAAAACATCTAAATTAGTACCAGCTTAAAATGGCCATTCAATGCCTTTATTGTGTGCAACAAACATGAAGTTTTGAAGCACAGAACATACATCGTAGAACTAAACTTCCCAACATCTTGGGGGGGGGGGGGGGGGGGGNCTAAACTTCCCAACATCTTGGGGGGGGGGGGGGGCAGGGAAGGAACTGTTCCCCTGTTTATAGCTCTAAATATTAAGCTGTTAGCAGATACATTTAGCAGGGGTGATAACAGTAATGTGGTGATGAATGCCAACAGGATTAAAACATAGGAATCCATGCTTTGTGTAATGGACCATGTATTTTGATTTGCTTTTGGTTTGTACAGCAATGCTTGGCTAACAACAATAAGAAAATTTAAAAAACCCACCACAAAACAACTCCGGAAAAAAAACAAACAAAAAACTCCCCACAAAACACAGTATAGGAGAACGCACATAAACCCAAAGGAAATACATGGGCAGAAATATTTTCCACATTCAAAAAATGTAGTATAAGAGAATGCTGGAATTTATTTTTGTAGTCTCAGTGAGCCTGTAATCCAAATGCTGTTGAATTAAACTATGTTATGACCAAGAATTTTGAGAATGCAGAATATCTAGGAAGTATCTATAAAGGGCAAAACTATAGTTTACCTCTAATTCACAGTGTAGGATTCTGCAATGGAATAGGGAAAGTACATTCTACTTCAGCGCTTGTCTTTATTCAATCTTCTTGTTCTATAAATAACATAGCTAGCACTTAAACCAAAAACACTTCATAGAACTGTAGCTGCAGCTAAGGAAAAAAAAAGGGGGGGAACACACGGTGGGCTTATGCTAAAAAATACTCCAAATATTCAGAAAGCCCTGTTGAATTTTGTGTAAACTTCCAGAATTAGGTGCTTTATGCACTCATTGCTCCCGCCCTACAATAGGTTAAGAATGTAAGTAGGCTCATGCTGTGAACAAAGCCAGGGTTCAGGGCAGCTGATTTGCTGACTGGGCTTTTGGGCAGTCGAGTTCCATCTGTGACTACATTCCAGGAAGTGAGGAGACAATAGAATAAACAAACAGTGATTAGTAGTTTTTAGGCTCTCTTTAGCTCCAATTGGTAAGTAAAAAAATACATGGCTACTTCAGCAGTAATTAACCCACTTGAAAAATGAACATTCTTTCCACAGTCACATTTGTTCAAGCTAGTCTTAAAATGTAATATAGTATAAGCAGTTTTTGTTTTTCTCAGACTCCACAAGATACATTCATTTTTCTACTGTTAAATATTCAGATAACTGAAAATCTACAATTTTAAATGAAGTTGTAATTTTGAAACATGGTATTCTACTCATTAGGTTGCTCTGGTAGCATGTGCAAATGCATTGTTTTGTTCCTTCTCTTGATGTAAAATGTTAAGAGAGCAGTTCCTTCACTTCCTTCCTTCCCAGTCAAATTTCTGATTAGCACTTACATGAGTAGATAGACCCTCCTGATAAACTACAGAAAAATAAATTTCTAGTTCACCATATTTGGTTTATAGCTTGAAAACAAGAACTGATTTCTTCTTTTTAAGCAACAATTCTATTACAGAACTGCATCTGAAAAGAGCAGATTTCAATGCAGTTTCCCAACCATTTAAATCACAATGATGGTAAATGAACAGCGTGTATTGAACTGGAAAATTTATTTGGGGACCTATGTCAGGTGTAACTAGAAAGAAACAATACTGGGATGGTCACTTCATTCTCTGCTACATCAGGTTTTGTTGTCCCCTAGACGTGGTACGTTATTCAGACATTCATTTTTTGATAAAGTCTGGTAAGTGTCAGCCTTAATTGATGAAGGCTCTGAGTAGAGGTGAAGATGCTTCCAGGTAGTACTTGGTGCTCTCAGAGCTTGGGGATTTGAAAGGGCTTCTGATGCCTTTGTCAACAAAGGATTGAAAATGAAGAAAGGTATCAATGTTGCAAGTGACTGAAATACTTCACAATCACATTTGAAACAAATTTTAGAAATTTAAAACATGTGCAAGTACGTAGAAGTAAATAGTGGCTTCCAGGAAGTAGGGTGGCTGGCAAATTCATGGGCTGTACTGAACAGGACTTTGGCATGTTACTGTAATACGAATACTTGTGTTACAGATAAATCCCTTATACAGTGATATAGCCACCTAAGGGAATGCATTAAATATGCAGACATTCTGTGCACTGAACTTGCTTTTATCCTGACCTTAAATTTTAGCAGAAAATCCGTGAGGTGCAGGCTAGTGGCACACCTTTTAATTAAACTTAATTGTACATTCTTTGTGCATTACTGGAGACTTGGTAGGCGTTGAAAAGTTGAATGAGTGTGGATTAGGGGTCTAAATTTCAAAGTAGCGAACTACTACAATGCCAATTTTAATGCAGGTGCAGGTGATCCATTGGATGCTGAAATAATTGTCCTAATGCAGACTGCATTTACTCTGACCTGCAGTAAATCTGTTAACCTGCAGTTAATAGTTGTGTTGGCACACAGCTGATGTTGTTTAAAAGTCCACTGAAGGAAAAAAATCACTTTTCTAACCAACCTAGACAAAAACAACATCCTATGATTAATTTATTCTATCAGAAATATTTTTGCCAGCTTTGGTTGGTTAAAATTTGCAAAAATTCTTTTGTTGCTGTAGGCTTTTCTCAGCTAAGAGGCATTCCTTGTTATGTAGCTGTATACGTGTGTAACTTTATTCTTTAACTTCCTGGTCTTTCTAAATTGCTACATAAACTAGTTTCAAATTTGGATAGCTGTTGTGGATCAGATCTTCATCTGAATTTTTTGGTTGCAGTAAGAGAGTGCTCCAAGAGATCTAAAAGTGGGATAAAAGCCTTCCATAACTACAGTCTGCACACACGGAACATACACAGGCCTTTGCTAGCAGCAAGATCTAGGCCATCTTCTATTTGTCCATACATATTACTGTGCCTGGAAAAGTGATCAATCTTGTAAACTTTGAGATATTTGAAGAGAAGGTGGTGTTTATTTCATAGCACTGTGGCGGTCGGGGCAGGGGTGGAAATTGATAAACTGCAATTTATTTTGGTGTTCAAACTGATTTACCCATCCTCATGAGATGAGTATTAAACCTGTATGCTATATTAGCTTTTGTTTAGAGTAAAAACTAACAAATGATCCTAAGAATGCTAGGGGAAAAAAAAGAAAACAAATTCTAAAAAACAAAGCCGAAAAACACCCAAACAGCAAAACCCACCTCCTCAAAACAACCAAAAACCTTGAAATAGGATTTCTGTCATCTTTTAAAAACAAAACAGAACTATTAATTCTATTTTTATTTTTCTGCAATTATACTCTCAGAAGGGTGTTCACCATGAAGGGAAATTGCCTGGAGAGGCTTGTGCTGCGCTGTTTTCTACTAAGTTACTCCACATTTCTACTAAGTTAAACCATAGAAAAGCATAGTTAATGCAAAATAGACATCTTTGAGGGGTCAGTGTGATTGTTTAATTTATGTTAACACCCAGACTTGTGCTGCAAGTTTTTTGTTAAGTGACTACATAGTTTCAAAGTATTTACCTGTATAAACTCAGAGTTCATTTATTGTGAGCTTTTAAGTGTGAGTAATTTGGAAGCCTGGATTGTATTTTATTTTCTTGAACTTAAAGCTATTCTTTTTGGCAATGCAAATTCCAACTCCCAAAGAGAAAAGGAAACTTATAACTTCCTGAGTTGCTTCCTTTCCAGTTTGTTGGCAGAAGGTACTTTAAAACTAGAAATTAATGGACTGGGGATAAGAAAGTAACTTGTTTGTATCCTGTGTTACAGACCTGGTTGCTGGAAGCATTCCACATGGTCAAGCAGTACTTTCAGTCAAGCTTATTTTCTATTAAATGAAGTTTAATTTTGAGGTAAGGTTCTGTTTAATTTTCTTTGTTATGCATATAATGACATTAAAACTCCTACAGTACTTAAAAACTTTTATCTGCTGCCTGTATATATTAGTGTAATATTTTCTTCAGAGAATGTGTGAAATGTGTACAGCTGTGGCTGTATTTGTGAAGGGAGAAATCAAGCTGAAAAATAAATATGATGCATGAATATTGAAGCTTCAAGTAAACATTACAATTAACAGCCAGGAGACTAACTTGACCATTACAGCTATTGACTATTTTTAAACTGTTTCTAGGGAGACTGGAGAATATGATCATATAATAAATGAGTTCTCTAAGCCTTAGGAAAAAGTGCCATGCCTTTCATTGGTATGAGAACAAATAGCTGAGAAGATCACTTAACTTTGTTTCGTCTTAATACATGTAAGAGAGGTGGCAAAAAGAACAAAAAATGATTATTAGAATAAATTCACAGATACATTACCATTTCTATACTGTAGTGCTTTGAGAAGAGAATGTCACAAAGTGGTAAGACTGGCTTTGGGCAAAATGTTGGTAAATCTTGCTCCCAGATCCTTAATCTGTTGGAGTTATTTTGACCTTGTACACATTACTGTTCTAAATGTGTCTCTGGCTTTGACTGCTCATCTGGAAATGGTACTTGTAATACTAAAAGGTCGCTAATGGAATTTTGTCCTGCTATTCTCCATGTTTGAAAAATGTCTTTAGTGAACTTTCAAAGCAGCCTATAATTAAAACAGCATGTCAGTTTACATCAGATATGTATAAGGACAAGGTTAAATGAAGTAAAATCACTAAAGAGTAAATAGTTATTTAGGATACACGTTTCATCATAGGTGCAGATCTTAAGAGAAGGCTAGATGGTTAGCAACATTGTTTTGTTCTTGTTATTATACAGTTAGAGCGAAATATTTATAGAGCATTCTTATCAAGGCTGTCAGCAAGAACCTTGTAACTATTGTATTTTTAAGAATTAAAACTGCATTAAGTCCTCTTTTGCAATGTCTCTGTTTTCCTCATTTCACTAATGCTGCTGTCAGATCACTGTTATCAATTGTTGTATCAAATAACTTGGCTAAAGATCTTAATTAGCTTTTGATTTTAGAAATTTAAAAAAAAAAGTATTATCTCTTCATGTAGTAAGACTAATTATGTCTGGCTGTACAACTGCTTGAACTCGATTAGTAACTACTTACTAATCAGACAAAACAGGTGCTTTTGGGAATATTCTTGGTTTCTTAACTGTGAAAGGAGATTTCCCCCAGGAAATGTTTTCAATTCATTCATGCTGGCCTGATTCAGGAATGAATCTCTCAAAGTCCACAGTGATTTCCCTCCTTTCTGTCAGTGCTGCTGGCTGTTGTGTATATATAAGTGAATAGTAGGAGAATAAACTTGTACTCGAGAAATTCAGTAGTCTCTTCACACGGGATCTTGGTTAACTGATGGAACAATATCCCAGTAGTAGCAGAAAGTAACCATAGTCACTAGTGGAATCACTGCCAGTGAAGAATATGAATAGTAAGGAACGCTTCAAGCCCTTTTCTTCATGCATATACTGGAAGGAAAACAAAAGCTAAAATTTCTGAAAATTCTTTCAGTTGGCTTTAAATATTATGTGATTGTCTTTGTGGAAATCCCATTCATTAGAAGACTTCTTGAGAGTTAATGGCATGTGTTTACTTGGAATTTACTAACACAAAAATGGCCAAGGAAGCTGATTTTTGCCTGTCTGCCACAATTCAGTGTTTTTTCTGCATCAGGTAGCTTAGATATTAAGACACGAGAAACCTGATGTTAAAGAAAACTTGCCCTTATGCGGCTTTGATAGGGTGGCTCACTTGTCAATATTGAATGAATTTGAAAAGCTGCTTGTGTTGTTGCTCTTGAGTAGATTAGCTAGCAGTTCTCTAAGAAGAAAACCTTAACCTTTCTTAATTTAGTTAAAAGCCGTATCAGTTTGTAAAACAGCAGAGCCAAACAACATGTTTGCACTGGATGGTAAGCAAAGTAAAACCTATTAATAAAAACAAAAACAAAACCAACCAAACAAACAAAAACAACCAAAAAAACCCACACAAACCAGAAACATGTTTTACTTGGAGATTAGCTCATCACAATATTCTGTTTCCTTCTATGAAATTGAAGAAAATGAAGTCACATTCATTTTAGTATGTTTTACCATTTATGTTATTTTAATGGTGACGATAGTTGAATAACTTTTTTTTTAAGGCAATACTGCTACCATGGTGCACAAAATGCTTATAGGCTTCTTCCAAAGATAAATATTGTGTGTCAGCATATAACTTCTGCTGCAGCCATTACAGTCATATAGGTCAAGCAGATCAGAATTAGGTCTTGTGCTGCAAGAATTCTTGAGTGTTGCTCCCTTCATTCTGAGTTTTTGTTCGGTTTGGATTTTTCTGTGGTGGTGCATGGAGGGTGGTTTAAGTTAGTCACCCTTTTCTGTTGTGCAGTAACTGTAGTCTTTGTAAACCACTTTATCACCAATGGTGAGCTGGTTTTAAGTCCCCGTCCTCAATCACTGGATCAAGGGGATTTCCATGTACTGTGTGTGTTGAATATTCAAAATCATCACCCCAAGATGGAAAGCTTTTTAAGCTACTTTGCTTCTGTTCTGTGGACTAAAACTCTCAAAAAAGGCTTTGTGGAGTTTGTAAGTACAAGAACGTGCTGATGTGTACAATTTTAGTTCTGGGAACACATGGACAAAAGATGAAAATGGTCAAAAGGCTATTGAATGACTGCTTTCTGAATTGCTGTATCAGCACTGGAAGAACTTGCTCAAGTGAGAATACAGTAGATTGATTTATTGTTAAAATGATTTATTCTGAGACATCTTTGTCTTTTTCATGTGTGATCCAAACAAGAAATTACAACTTCTTATTGATGCCATTATTTAGGGGGAATAAATCATCAGGTGAAAAGTTTTCTAGCTCTCTTCAGGGTGAATGAAAAATCATATTTAATCTTGTTACTTTCATTAAAATAGCAGTGCATAACTTAACTTCTCCTTGAAATTTCCCATTCAACTCTCCTAAGTTTCCAGTGTTAAGATTATTGAGACTCAGCCAAACATAACTGTCTTCTTGAATGTGAGAAACTTGTAAGTAATTTAAACTTAGTTTCATGTACTTCAAGAAAAGCGTTGGGTAACTGCATAGTGGAAGAAGGCATTGTTGAAGGCCTGTGCTGGTTCTGACAAAGAATGGGTGGGGAAGCAGAGCCTCCCGGGGGGGGAGATGATCTAGGCAAATCAATGGCAGCATCCTAGTCTCTTTCCCTGAACAGTGTCCTAAACCGGGTGTTACTTTCAGGTTTTGTTAGTAGTGTCACTTAAACATTGAAGTTGCACTTAAAGCAACTGCTGTAGCATGCTTTCTACAAGAAACGGGCACTCCAGTGAAGAACAGTTGTGACACAGCATGTAATAAACAAGTAGGAAACTGCAATAAAACTGAGATTCCTGCCAAAGCTGGATAGATTCCTGTTTTTAATACCTGGCTTGCTTGGTGATTTTTCAATATTTATTGAATGTCAGTATTTTGGTGCTTTTTTCCCCATTTTGAATGAAGTGTATGTTTTATACCAAGAGAATAGGATGTAAATAGAACTTGGAACTGTGAAGAAATCTATTTGATGTTTTAATGCAAAATATGGAGTGGATGGGGAAATAGTGGTGTGGGGTTAGGTTGTAGTAGGCAAGAGAAGTGTTACACAAGAAAACATTTCACTTCTGTCTTGCCTAGTTGTTACAGTAAGGTACATCTTAGAGGGAAAGGATTGGAGTTGTACAAGCAAATAAAATACAACAACATAAAAGGACTTTTCCCTACAATGGAACATTTCTGTAAGAGTAAGAGGGATGTGGAAGGCTTGAAAAAGTAGGTCAATTAATCTCATGTTTATGCATAAGAATTCTAGTGTAGGTTTAAATTGTGTAATGCTGGGTGAATGCTGTACATCATTCAGGTACATAACATAAGATTTAGCACAATGCTTAATTCTAAGTATGTTGAGATGAATATCTTATAAAAATCAGTGATTTGTGGCATTTCTTTTATTAACTGTGGTAGTAGCCCCCTGCCTCTCCGAAAAAACAGTGGGGTAATGCCACTAGTATCAGCAATTATACTGAAGTTTTATTTCAAATTTTTCCATTGAATATTTTTTCCATATTCTTCTGCTGCTAGTCCATGGGTGAGATTACTTCAAATTTTTGAAGTATTGCATTATTAATCAGACTGTAAATATATAATTCAATATGAGCAATCTAATGAGCATTCCGTTGCAACTGGAGTTGATTAATGATGCTGAGCCTGCAGTAACTATAAGGAGGTTATATTTTAAATGCTTGATGTGTGTTGTTGAGGTCTTAAAATTTACAGCTAAAGTAGTCAGCCATTCAGTCAGTGATGATAGTGGAGAGAGGAAGAGTAGGAGGAGGGCTTTGACCTGAGTGTACTCGTTGCACTGAACAGTGTATTAGGGAATTGTGTATTCTCTTCGGTTCCTTTTCAATTGAAAACTTTCTCAATGATATGCAATGCTTAAGAGCCATGATGATTTTCAGGCATGTATGTGTGCATGTGCTTGTATCATACATGCACACACAAATATGCTGTATTTATGTAACATTAGTGTGTTTGTATGCACACACCTAAAAATATAAAGTATATTAAAGCCAAGTAGTACTTCTAAAATTGAGACTTGGTGTATCATTAAACATGTTATTTAGCACGTCAGTCACTTAATACCTTTTTACTAACTCACGTGGTTTTAAAAATAAAGCTGAGTTCTCTAATAGTTTGATTGTAAACATGCTATGTGTTTCTACCATTGTGGTTTATTTGTTCCTTTTCAGGTGGTAATAGATACCAAAATAGTTAACAGATCTTTATTAAGTATTGGCATAACCTCTTGCCGATATACATTGTGCTTTTTTGTTTGCTACAGAAACAGTGTGTTTGAAAACATCCAATGCTTTGCACTGTGTGCAGAAGAAGATAACCTTGATGAGATCAGATAAGGATGGATAGGGATTTCTATTTAGAAAAACACCCCTCCTTGTGTTTTTATAGTATGAAGTTAGGGGGATGATGTTATACTCTAGTTTTAAATACAGGTTTATAACTCCGTTGAATTTTCACAACATTAATAGCAGCTTAGGTTTAGGGATTCTGTTGGACTTACTGTTCCTTTAAGCCAGGAATTGTTTTCAAAACTCATTTAAACACTTAAAAGAAAATAAACAGAAAATTTAATGCATAATATCAGGACCTTGTGAACAGTTTTCTATTTCTCAGAAAAGTGCTGGTTCCAGATAAGGCCCGTTTGCTGGGTGGCAAGTTGAGCCTACATCTCATGACAAACAGAATTCCATGATTCTGTAGCTACTTGGAGCTGGAGAGGTTTTACACAGTGATGGAAAGAATGAATCTCCCTGCACACCCATCCCCTATGTTACTGTTTATCCAAATGTCGTCTTATTTTCTGTCTTATCTTTCATGGATTTATTTTCGGAAGTGCCTGAAACTCACTGTGGAAGTCAGCAGTAAAAATGAAAGTTTTGGCACAGGAGTAAGACCTGGGGACACCCTAGAAAGTATGTAAGAATGAAAACTAGATCAGACTGGATGTGTGATGTTGTCTGCAGAAATTAACACTAAACTCTCCACTGAAGCTGGGAAATGAGAAACATGAATTATAATATATTGGAGTGAAGAAGAGATGTCCAGCTGTTGCTTTTAGGTCTTTTAAATCAGTTGCCATAAAGTAATTTTGTTGTGATTTTTCCCTTTAAGGATGTGGTCTGAGAGGGGAGATATTTTCAGACTGTGTATTTAGAATCATTGGTGAATCTTTGAAATTACCAACTGGGAAATCTTTTTGCCCTACTTATTGTAGTCTTCCTTAGCATAAGACCTTTTTTAATGGAAAATCTGTTTGCAGGTAGAAACCCTACAGGGAGAATAAGTCAGTGTCTGTCCCGGATTTGCAGCTCAGCTGCTTGAATTGCAGGACCACTTCAAACACTTCTGACTATCTGTGTTTTAAGACATTCCTCTGATTCCCACCTAAATAGCCATTAAGTAAAAAATCTTTAGTCTTGGAGAGGGCTACTTGGTGAGTATCTCCTAGGTAGCCAAAATGATAACTGTCAAAGGTTGATCCCAGCTGAAACAAGTGGAAGCCCTAGCTGGAATCTCATGTCTTTAGGTAGGAAATGATATCTGTAGTTGTAAATTGGATCTCAGGTTGATTTCCCATTTGCTGCTGGCTATAATCAACAGAAGCAGTGACAATGACAGATTATTTTTCCCACCTGCACTTGGAAATCATGCCCCTCTCCTTTTTATGCAGTAACTTTTTTATAGCCTTCTGGTCTTTTTGTGTACATTGCAAAGGGTGGTGGCTTAAATCTTTTTTAGGAGGCTGGATGTAGTGCAGAATATTGGAATGAAATAGGAGTGATGTGTAATGGTCCAAGATGGTGTTGATTCTTTTGTGGTCCTGTTTGATCTATGAATTTCCTGGCTAAACTCCATTCTCCATCGATGCTGTTGACCATCAGCTGAGGTGGAGGAGGTCCTGGTAGGTCATTTTATTCTGACTTAAGAAGATTAGTTTTCTGGAAGAATGGTTTCTGTGGAGAATGCACTCGGTAATCTTCTGGATAGCGCATTTTAAATGACAGTGGTAGCTGGAGTTCAATGCATTTTGTTCTTCTTGTTAAGAATTTGTATCTATGTCACAAATACTAGCCTATCTAACATCCTATCTTTTCAGTTGTGTATGTGCAAGTGTGTGTGTTTATATACATCTGTTCATATATATGTCTATGTATGTAGGTGTAGAATGAGTGTGTTCTTCCATATATAGCACATATCTAGTTTATTCCTGCTCTGCATGAGTAACACTTTTTAAGACACTTATGAGAGCTAATAGTTACGAGATACAAGAATCATCCAGTGTTTTAGGTACATCTTGAAATAGGCTTTGCTAAGAAAAATAATGGAATATCTGAATTCAGGCTCAACCATTTGAAGTCTGCCAAGTTGACTTTGAGCTTTTCAGTAAGATCACTGCCAGAAGCTCTTTCTGAGCACATTTGATGTAGGAGGAGGTTTGACCTTAGATTAACACACAGTTGGCAGTRTGCTAGGCTAAGTATAATCTAATTGACATGTAATGTTTGTGCACACTGTTGCACCCTGATAAAAGTTCAGCAGTGTTTTATGATCTCTTCCTTTCTGTCTCTGTTGTAGGAGCAGCAGCTGCTCTGGGGTTCGATCCTGGTCTCTTCAGAGTTTTAGGTTGTTCTCAAGCTTAAACATGTTCAGAAATTTTCATAAGGATTACACCAACCTGTAATTTCCTCCCTTCCTTATCCAGTAGTTGTGAGCTTTTTACCTTGGGGGTATGGAGTACTCTTAAAGCTGGAGTGAAGTGAATGGTGTGGTGCTTGCTTCAAACATTCACTCTAATGTACATTAGCTTTCTCATGTGTCTCAATCTCTGTGTTCTCCTCTTTTGTGGCTGTGTCAGAGATGTTGATTTGACAGGTGCAAGCGCACTGTCCTTGCTCAGCTTTTCTGTTTTCATTAGCATCGGTGATTCTGGTAGTAACTGCACCTTCTGCAGTCTATTGCTATAGGTCTTGTTCCTTTCCTTGGCTACTCTTTTTTTCTCTTTACCCCTCTACATGTTTTATTATAAATTCTTTTGACTGGCTATTCCCTGTTTCTTTCTTCTGTTGAAAAAGTGTTCTTATTTAAAAAAAAAAATTATTTAGTAATCAAAGCACAGAGAAGCCCAATGTCTCTACTAGAAACCTGATGTTTAAAAAAAATCATTACGACTAACATTCACTGTTTGAGACAGCATGAAACGATTAAGTATTGAGACACCTGTTTTTCCTTCCCTTCTTCCTCCTCTGTTCAGTTGCTAGCATCAGTAAATGAAAGGAGCATGCACTAAGCTCATTCAAGCTTGCTGCAATACCATCTGCAAATCCATTGGTATTCTAGATGTTGTAAACTATGATTGGTAACTGCATTCATAGTAAATCTCAAGTAGGTGATGAAGGTTGGAAGAGCAGGAAAAGCTTTTTTTTAGTAGCTGTTTAAAAGTGCTGGAAGGAGATTGCATGATCTGCTGTTTTTCAATTTGACATGTTTTATGAACACATCATTTGAGTTGTAGACTGTGTGTAAACTGTTGCATATACTTCCCCAGCATGTGCCAGGATACGATGAAATGATCACAGTTGTATGTGACCACCTTTCTAGTGAGGGATGTATGTTGGATTAGTATTGCTGTCATGCAAATTTTTTGTTGATTTTACTATTTTTCTGTAAACCTTCTTATCTCCATGACATGAAAATTGATAAAGAATGATGATTTATACAGAAACTGTGTTAATCTCATATTGATTCCAAATTGTGATTGCTTGTGAGCAAAAATTGTCTGGATAATACTACAGTAGATGGGATCGAGACCAGAGTATTCAAGAGGTAGAAACATAACTGAATTAATTATAATTTAGATTCAAATAGTGATTGGCTTTGTTTTGAATTCTCAATTTTTTTTTTTTTTTATTTTTTTTTTTTTTTTATTTTTTTTTTTTTTTTTTTTTTTTATTTTTTTTTTTTTTTTTTAAATTCTAATTGATCTTAAGCAAAGTGTCCAGTGTCTTGGCTTCTAACATCCCACACTTTGTTTCAAGAATCAGCTCAGCCACCTGTGGGGTAGTTCCAAGGGATATAACTATGTAAAGCAAATGTTGAAGAAATGGCATTAGTGAATTGCTCTGGTGGACTTGATTGACCATTTGATCCTGGACAACCTGCCTCTTCATGGAACTTCCAACAAGCAGTATTGAAAGATGCAGAGAGGAATCGCATATAATAGTTTACATTGTTCACTTGATGTCTTTTCAAGGTTGTTTTTGCAAGTGTCTCTTTGGCCAGTCCCTTTCAATGAATTGTCATGTACCTTTTTTGCTAAAAACTGCATACTATGTCTCCTGTCTGAGGCCTCTTCAATAACATTTTGTGCAGAAAAAAGTTGCATTGGGTTGAATCAGTAGGATTACCATTCTTGTCCAATTGTTTTTGCAGGGAGAAATTCATGTTAAATTTCAACACTGGTAACAATCTGCTTAAGTGACACCAAAAATGTATCTCCGAGTCTGAAAAGTATCTGTGGGAAGCACTTAGTGCGTTTTTTCCATTTTGACTGCAGGCCCATAACCATATGTTCTGTGGTTCATTTTAGGAATCCAACAGGGAATTATTTTGCTTGCAACAAATTCTGTTAAAGTACTAACGCCAGCTTGGTTGTTAGGTTGATGTTGACTCTTTTGCAGTTTTAACCTTTGGGCTTTTTTTGGCTTACCCTAATTTGGGCAATTTTACTCATGTTTCCTTTGTTCTGTGCTTCATTCTGTTTCAAGGAGAGATGTCCATGATGGCAGCAGAGTTCTGTTTACACAACAAGTTTAAATCTAAAATGTCTGATAGTTGTTGGAAAAACAACAATAATACTTGTTGTTAGTCACAGTAAGAGGTGACTAAATATTAAAGCAAAAAATGACTATAAAATGTTATATGTACAGGTCAGAGCATCAAATACCTAAAGTATTAGAAACATTAGTAATGCAATCCTTTTATAGTTGACCGTATGGCTTCTTATATGCTTTCTAATACTGTCTGATTCTTAATTATGATTTTATTTAATCCTGTATTAGCATGTAGTAGCTTCTTGAATGACCATATCATATTTACCTCAGAGTAAACCCTAAGATTTTGTCTTTACTGCACATACTTACCTATTCTTTAGTTTCCATTAATTGTCACCAAGAGGCTACCAAGCCTCATACAGTCCACTGACTATTATCCGCGGCTGCTGTTTCATGTGGGCACCAGTGATACAGCTAGGAGCAGTCTGAGGAGTATCAAGAAGGATTACAGAGCCCTGGGAGCAGCTGTAAGGGACTCTGGAGCGCAGGTAGTTTTTTCATCAATCCTGCTGGTCAAAGGGAAGGGGTTTGAAAGGGCCAGTCAAATCTGGTGAGTCAACAAATGGTTACAGGACTGGTGCCACAGCCAGGGGTTTGGCTACTTAGACCATGAGACTACTGGGGGCTGGCGGGGTCCATCTGTCAGAGAAGGGGAAGAGCATCTTTGGTCATAGGCTTGCCAAGCTGGTGAAGAGGGCTTTAAACTGAAGTTGCCAGGGGAGGGGAACCTCAATCCATCCCACTCCTACCAGTTTGATGCCAGGGCCAGCAAAAGATGCCCAGAGCCTGGAGAAGGATCACAGGTCAGCAGGAGAGCGCCTGAAGAGCAGCACAAAGGAACCCCAGCCAGTAAGACAGCTTCATCGGGGGCCCAATTTAAATGCTTCTATGCAAATGCACGTAGCATGGGGAATAAACAAGAGGAGTTAGAGACATGAGCAAGCCTGCAGGCCTACGATCTTATGGGCATCACGGAGACGTGGGGGGATGGCTCCTATGATTAGAGTGTTGGGATGGAGGGATACAGGCTCTTTAGGAAGGACAGGCAGGGGAGACCAGGAGGGGGTGTTGCCCTCTGTGTCAATGACCAGCTGGAGTGCATGGAGCTCCACCTGGGGATGGATGAGGAGCCAACCAAGAGCTTATGGGTCAGGATTAAAGGGAGGACAAGGACAGGTGACATTACAGTGGGGGTCTGCTACAGGCCACCAGACCAGGAAGACCGAGCGGATGAGGCCCTCTATAGGCAGATAGGAGCAGCCTCACGTTCACAAGCCCTGATCCTCATGGGGGACTTCAACCACCCCGATATCTGTTGGAGGGACAAAAAGGCAGGGCATAAGCAATCTGGGAGGTTCCTGGAATGTGTCGATGGTAACTTCCTTCTCCAAGTGGGAGAGGAGCCAACAAGGAGAGGTGCTATGCTGGACCTTGTTCTCACCAATGAGGAGAGACTGGTGGGGAATGTGAAGCTCATGGGCAGCCTGGGCTGCAGTGACCATGGAATGGTGGAATTCAAGATCCTTAGGGCACCGAGGAAGGCGCACAGCAAGCTCACTACCCTGGACTTCAGGAGAGCAGACTTTGGCCTCTTCAGGGATCTGCTTGGTAGAGTGCCATGGGACAAAGCCCTGGAGGGAAGAGGGCCCCAAGAAAGCTGGTTAATATTCAAGGATCACCTCCTCCAAGCTCAGGAGTGATGCATCCCAACAAAGAGGAAGTCAGGCAAAAACACCAGGAGGCCTGCATGGATGAACAAGGAGCTCCTGGACACACTCAAACACAAAAAGAAAGCCTACAGAGGGTGGAAGCAAGGACAGGTAGCCTGGGAGGAATACAGAGAAATTGTCCGAGCAGCCAGGGATCAGGTTAGGAAAGCTAAAGCCCTGATAGAATTAAATCTGGCCAGGGACGTCAAGAGCCACAAGAAAAGCTTCTACAGATATGTCGGGGATAAAAGGAAGACGAGGGAAAATGTGGGCCCTCTCCAGAATGAAACGGGAGACCTGGTTACCCGGGATAAGGAGAAGGCTGAGGTACTCAGTGACTTTTTTTGCCTCGGTCTTCACCGGCAAGTGCTCGAGCCTCACTGCCCAAGCTGCAGAAGGCAAAGGCGGGGACTGGGAGAATGAAGAGCCGCCCACTGTAGGAGAAGATCAGGTTCAAGACCATCTAAGGAGCCTGAAGGTGCACAAGTCCATGGGACCCGATGAGATCCATCCGCGGGTCCTGAGGGAACTGGCAGATGAAGTTGCTAAGCCACTATCCATCGTATTTGAGAAGTCATGGCAGTCTGGTGAAGTTCCCACTGAYTGGAAAAGGGGAAACATAACCCCCATTTTTAAAAAGGGAAGAAAGGAAGACCTGGGAACTACAGGCCAGTCAGTCTTACCTCTGTGCCTGGGAAGATCTTGGAACAGATCCTCCTGGAAGCTATGCTAAGGCACATGGAAGACAGGGAGGTGATTCGAGACAGCCAGCATGGCTTCACCAAGGGCAAGTCCTGCCTGACCAACCTAGTGGCCTTCTACAACGGAGTGACTACATCAGTGGACATGGGAAGGGCTACAGATGTCGCCTATCTGGACCTCTGTAAGGCCTTTGACATGGTCCCCCACAACATCCTTCTCTCTAAACTGGAGAGGTATGGATTTCACAGATGGACTGTCTGGTGGGTGAGGAATTGGTTGGACGGTCACATCCAGAGGGT
>JAYKAV010002319.1:966376-987147 GCA_035582835.1 Phoebastria nigripes | reverse complement strand
GCAACCTGATCTAGTTGGAGATGCCCCTGCCCATGGCAGGGGGGTTGGACTAGATGACCTTTAAAGGTCCCTTCCAACCCAAACTATTCTATGATTCTATGACTTTTCACAGTGGGCTATCAGCAGAATACACTTTTCTTTACTTTTGGACCAATGTTTTATTATTGTAACTGTAATAAGTATCTGACCTGTACAAAAGGCACATAATGGCAGGGTTTAACAAGAAGACAGGAAGCATCAGTATCTGATGCTGTTTTATATTTATACAGACGTAGTATATTATGGAAGTCAGTGTTATGTTGCATGCTAAGCACTTGGGATGGGAGGGGTTTGTACTGATGTGACAAGTTCTGGATTTATCTTCTGGTGGGAAAGACAGACAGATAGCATTCATTGTCCCCTTAGCTGCCTTTTTATTTGATTTTTTTTTTTTTTTTTTTTTTTAAATCACCGTCTTAGGACAAAAGACACTGTGGAAATGAATGTTTCCTATGACAGTGATTTTGCTATCATTTGTATTCCTGACAAGCTCAGTGGATACTGAAGGTTTAAATAAAAATGGTAGCTCAAGCACTTGGATTTATATTGAAGCGTAGAGTTTTAAAGTGCACTTCATCTTTCTGTATATGGCTGTTTTAACGTAGAATGAATTTTAGCGCACTCTGTGTACTTGAACAGAGAAAATTTGAGTTAGCTTGCCTGGAGAGTAGCTATAACTTTCTCACTGGGACCTGCTTTGCCATACTCTGCTTAATACAAATGACAATCAGTCTCTAAGCTGTCAACCTAAATTTTCATTAAATGACTGAGCTCTTTACCAAGCATCCTGCTTTCCAAATGGGCCTGCAGGAAATAATGGTTTTCCAAGTCAGGAATCCCTTCACCTTCATCCTCAATTTGTGAAGATTCTGGATGAGCAGATGAAGTTCGTTGTGGAGATGATGGTTTGGTTGTCAGCATGACTACCAGTTCTGTGTAGTCCTCCTTCAAGTTCTTCTGAGCTTACTTAAATAGGTGGAATGCTAACTTGCTAGACTACAGTTGCATTCATTCAAATAACATTTTATAAACTTTTACTTTTTTTTTTTCCTGCCTCACTTCGTATTTTAGTRAACTGTTTTAAATGATTGTTGGGATAAATGGATCAAAACCTACTGAAAGCAATTTCAGTGCCTGTTAAGTCCATCATTTCAGATCAAATCAATGAGAGCAGAGAACTATTCCACATAAACCCTATCACAGAACTGGCAAAAAATAATTTTACTTGAACCTCACTAATTTTCTTGTTCCGTGTAGCAAAGCTGTTTCTAAAGACTTGTCTGCCTCATCTAATTCCTCATGATGATGCTGATCAAAATGATCAATATGGATTTATTTCAGTAGTTAAGTGGATTTTATTTTATCCAGTAGTTCAGCTTCCATAATGAACAAACAAGGTTGTTTATAAAGCTTGTAAGAAACGAGCAGACCATTAGTTGCCTTCATGTTCCCTAAGGTAGGTAATCAAGTGGAGTATGTATGAAGTAGCTGTTGACCGCCTCACTCCTTAAAGAAAATGATCAAGAAGTTCCAGGGTGGCATTAGGTAAAGTTCAGGAGGGTGGGAGGAAAGCAACAGAAGAATCTTTATATGATTTACCATGACACTTTTATCTGGAACTTAGCAATACTGTTTCTGAACCTGAAGAAAAAGATTCCTTGATTTTCTTTTGAATTGGCAGAGTATATTACTATACAAAACTCATAACGTATACTAAACTCTGCCTATGCATGTCACTTAAAAAAAAAAATGAGGAAATGAGGAGTAATATTTAGACCACAGTAGGTGAACCCAAGAGGTCATATCCGAGCTGTGTCATTTAATGACTAAATTAACAACTCTGAGTGGTTTATTACATCCTACTTCGGGGCAGTTGCCAAGAATGGCAGGCATAGTTCAGAACTTTAAGTGGCAGCTTTGAATTAATTCAGTGAAAAAAGCATTTAAGTGAGTGTGTTCAAAGGTTCTAAACCTAGACATAAAAGCTTAAAAATTGTCCTTCAAAACATTATAGCATTTCAGCAGTTGAAAATATTGTGAATATACAGAACTGTGCAAGCCTGGATTTAACAGCCCATCTTGGTAGTTCAACCTATTACTATTGTTAGTGTGATTTAGGATCTGTGGGTGAAATGCTTCAAATACTCAAATCTGCTGCTTTGGAAAATCAGTTTCGTATCAGCTTAACTCTTTCACAGAAAAGAAAGTATTTGTAGTCTTTGTTTATTCTTCTTATCCTATAATTTACCTATGTGCTCTTAAATTACCAGAAATCAGAAAATATATTTGAAGCTGTATAAGTATATATCCCACTGTAAGCAAGTTGCAGCTCTTGTGATGGACCTAGATTAACCTTACAAGCAGCTCTCTTCAGTTTAAAAAAAATAAAGCAACCTCCCCCAACAACAAACCCCTCAAAAACAAAACAAAAAAACCCAACCAAAACAAAACCCTGCCAAACAAAAATGTCTTCTGTATCTCAGATACTGTTTTAATTATACTCCTAGCATCTGTGAATATCTTTATTACCATCTTCCCAAGGACTCTTTTAAAAGGGCTCATCTCTACAACAGAAACCTTTCATTTGGAGAGGAACCTAGCAAAAGGATGTTGATTCACTTCTGATTTCTACAGAAACTCATGTTCCCTGTTTTTAGCTTTCTCCTGCAGTATTCTTGCAAAATAAGAATAAAAGCCTAGAAGGCCTCTTCAAAGAGTTTAGACATTGACTGCCATGTTGGAGGCTCCTACTCCTGAGGCTAGTGACTTCTATGTTACAACTAGTTCCAGTCAAGCTCTTTGCTTCTGTTACCTAAAAGCTGTTTCAGCTCTGTTTGGAACATTGACATTCCTCCTGTAGTTCCTTGTAACTTATACTTCCTTTTGAAGATACATTCAAGCAAGTTAGTTTGCAAATATGCCTTTTGACTTAAAAAAGCAAACTGTAGTTGAATTGCTAATAAGCTGACTGTCCTATAACCAAGTCTAAATTAGACTCAAATATTTTGGTCTCTTACATAATTCTGCTTGAGGGTACTTCCTTGCTGGGTTCTTAGCAAAATAGTTGCTGTTCCTGTGCAACTATAATGTGTGAACTGAGAGTGGCATGATTAATGCTTACTGATGATTAAAGCCTACTTTTACAGTAGCCTTCCAAAGCTTGCCCTAGTTCACCTTCATTTTACTGTTTTTCAAGTGGTTTGTTTTTAACATTCAGTATCGCATGCTACAGATAAATGCTGTGAATTTTTCCTGAGATTCTTGAAGGTTTTAACTGTAAACTTGCTTATCAGGATGTGTGGTTGAGTAGGGCTTTTCTTGGGGCAGGGGGGCATGTAAGAGGTCTTACATTTTAATTTTCTGTGCACATTTACAAACAGAGAATAAACAATGTTTTGTGCTGTACAGTGTTAAATTCCTTGTATTGTAACTGATGAAAGGAAGGATTATACTTTTTTTTGCTTGCTTGTTCAAGCTTCAAGAGTTCTGACTAGCCACCCCAGAGAGCATGTGGTGCCTGAGGTTGTCAGGCTACTTTTGGACTCCCCTAAGCTGATATCTTTGTACTCATTCCCCATTTAGAACATCAACTTTTAATCTATTGGTTTACTGCTTTTGCCTTCATCTTTGAGCTAATTAGAGGGAAATTGAGATTTCCTACCCCACCCACTGCCCCCCACCCCCTTTCTGATCACCAGAAGAGTGCATACTGCTCCCTTCTAAACTTACTGACAAGACACAACTTCCAGTCCAGTGTTTACAAGTGTGATATTTGCACATCAGTGATGGTTGTCCCTGAAGCACTTCTCTACACTGTTCTCAGTGGAGTGGCAAAGCAGCTGACCACTGATGATGTCTTCAGTGTCTTGTCCATCAAGGAGTTGATGATGAAGGCCTTGCTATGACATACGGACGTATGTTTCAGGCATACAACCCACAGATGATCATTCAGCTCCTATACAGTGTTCTGGTGGAGAATCAGCCTAGTGGTTCTAGGAAAGCATATTAATAGCACCTCTTAAGCACCTTTGAGAGCATCACGGTATAAATGAGTTACAAATTGACAGCAATGGAGCACTAAAGAGAGGGTGATCTTCCTTGGAAAGAAGCAGTGTGACCTTTTATATGATAAGCACATAAGATGCCAACAGCAGCAAAGACCAACTAGTTTAAGTGCCATTGTGAGTTTGTAGTAAAATGTGTGTTGTTACCCTCCGTGCCTGTGCAATCATCTGCCCACTTGCCTGCCTTGTGGTTCCATCATCCTTGATTTTGAAGGATGACACTTTCATTTGCATTCATAATTTTGGAAATATCAAATGTAGCCATCAGTACAACTGGGTTTGTATTTTTGAGTGCCTATTGCTTAAGGAGGTCTTACCAGGCACCAGTCCACTAAACAAGTATTTGGTATGTTGCAATAGAATTAGATGTTCAACCATCATGAACAACAGAAAATATAATGTGTCCTGTTTTGCTGGTGGTCTGGTGCCAGCAGGTAGGTGGTGGGAGCACTGAAAAGAATAGAGAAGTTTTGTTCCACTGGATTTTCTTACAAAGTTAATCTAGTATAAAAACATGTAGCTTTGCCTATACTAGCATGTACACATGCAGGCTTTTAGACTGTGACAGTCTTGTGACCTAGATTTCTGTTTGCTCAAGCCTGAATGAACCAGTTAAGAAATATCTCCAGGGAGACAGACCTCTACTAAATCACAGCAGGGCTTTGCTTTTAACCATAGCACTGGCTGTGGCAACTTTCCTTCAAGGGGGTGGGCATAGTCCATGTTTGACAGTGTCAGTGTTAGCTGTTCCACATTTGCCTAGTTTAGAAATGCAGATATTTTTAGATTATGTTTTATTTCAAACACTCTCTTGGCAAGGGTGTGAAATGTAAGGCAAAGAAGTGTTCATATCCTCATAGCATTAAGCAGAGATAATACTAAGCTGAGATTTTGCATTCTCTGTTTGCTTAGCAGTGTAGTTCAAAATATACAGATAACGTCATGGCCCCATCAGCTGTCAGACACCACAGACGTTAGGGTAGGAATGGTAGAAATTAAGCGAGGTGGGTATGTGAATGATCAGGGAGGTCAGTGTTCACTAACTGGTCTCCTCTCTAAATCTCATTTGTCCCATGCATCTGCTAAGCCATTCTTCTGCTGTTTTATTGTATGCTTTTAGCTTGATGATAGTTGATTCCTGTTGGAATTATCTGATGCAAACTTCTGTCCTCGTCAATATTCAGAGACACAGCCTTTCACCTTGGGTTACATGTCTCTTGAGAGTCCTTGTAAAATGCTTCTCCAGATAACTGTGCTCCCCCTTGCCTTAGTCTATCTCTTTGTACAGCAGCTGATGAGGTAGTTGTAACATCAGTGCCACCTTCCCAGTCTAGCAGAGCTGGGCTCTCAGGTATGACTTAATTTCTTGGGGAATATTTTGTGGAACTTCTGTAATTGTTGTTTTATTATGCTGGTTAATCTGAGCAAGATATTGCGGGACAGAGACAGGTTCTGTACGTTACCTGAGACTTGCATCCATAGTATTGATTTGACCTGTAAACTTTTAAAGTAGCACAGAATTGGATCCCTCGCTGATTCAGCACTCACTTAATAAGCCTGACAAAAATCATATGAATTTTCTAACTAGGGCAAGTCTGAACTTGATCAGTACCAGTGTCATCCATCTTAATGCTTTTAACATAGACAGATTCACAAACAGCAGACAACTCATTATTATGTACTGTTATAGAAGGCTTATTAAGGAGCTGGTTGGGAAAGACATTTGTTGGAGCAGCAGAGAAGTTTACCAACAATCAAAGGATCCTCAAATTCCTTAGTGGTGCCGTTTGGTTTCCTATAGATTCTTCTCATGGTCAGAAAGACTGAGAAGTTTCCCACTAGAGCAGAAGCTTGCAGCTTGGGTCACTAGTACCCTTCCTTGCAATGCCTGGTGAGGTACCTCCTGGACAAAACCTCCTGAACRAAACCCAGTGAGGTACCTCTCCAAAGCATGGGACAAACAGAGCAGGCTGACCTTGACTTCTGGAGTCACGGGAATAAAACTTTGTCCAAGCAAATTTTGATATGTTAAAACTTTGTTTGCTCTAGAAATATTTTCCCTAGGAGAGAAATCATGTAGAGTTTTTCCTTAAATTTGCTTGAGAATGACTGGACAGGCTGCTGCTTAGGGCCCTGAATGTTTCCCTGAGCTCTTTTTGTGCACAAGCTAAGAAGAAAGTGTGCATACTGTACAAAGAAGAAATTATGGAGAAAAGGAACTATAGATACCTGTTTCACTTTTTGTTAACAGAAAATACTTTGGCCATGGAGTAGCATGAACAAATAAGTAAAGATACATCAGCAGTGCACATCTATTATTGTGATGAAAGTGATTTGGGAAACCTTTGCTGTGTCATCGTGAGTTTAAAAAAAAAAAAAATCCACCAACTTCATTACTGTTAAAAGCCAACTATTTAGAATATTTTAGTGCTAGCTCATACTGCAAGTAACTGTAGTTGACATTTCTAGGAAATCTGTATTTTTTCATTGCATTTTGGTGCTGTGATGCTCAATTAATTGGTAGGCAGACTGAGCCAGCAGCTGCAGTAAGTGTTGTAAAACACCTGGTCATCCAGATTTGTTAGCAACGTATGGACGTAATATCATAGCTAGAATTAGATGGTGCATTTTCTGTAAACTGCTTTTTAGTAGTTTTCATACAAACTGTTCCAGTAAGTACAAAGGACCTAAGCGTTTGTCAGGATATGCCAATCCTTGATGTGGTGCTTTTTCTACTTTCAGGAAGAATTTTAGGAGGAGGAAGGTACTGTTGGTGCTAGTCATCTGTTGGGAGGGGAGATATAGAGGACCTGGGGGGAACCTGGAAGAAATACGTTTCTTGTCCCACTGGTTTGGTTTCCTGTAGTTTATAGTTGCGGTAGGGGGTTTGCACTAGGGGCCTGAGTAAAGAGTACCTGTAACCATGCAGCATTTATACATGCTTACAATGGGGCATCTCTTAATCCTGTTACACCACTGGTTTGGCATTACTGAACTGTGGGGTTAATTTTCACCAATTTAGTTAAAGTTCCAGATGCTGTTTTCTGGTTTTATCATTTACTGATTTTACACTATAGTATAGTTATTCCAACAGCTGTAGCATATTGGTATTGCCTCAATTCAAATGCTAGCTAGGTTGGCTGTGCCATGTGGTACAGAATGCTGTGCTTCAGCTGAACAGAGCATGGGGCCATGATTCACTCTTGAGTGTTTATCTGAAAAGTAGATTTCCTGCTGACTGTGTAGTTATATTGATGTCCCTCAACAGGAGACAGCCAAGCTATATGGAAGAAGGAAGTTGGAGAGTAAATCCATGCAAAAGCTATTCACTTCTTACTGTGGTAGCACAGACAGTGTGTAGAAATTATTGTTAGGACTGACGAAGGAAGAGGTGCAGTAGGATATGAGGAAATGAGTGTGTTAACTCTGGCAGTCCTGCTAGGTGTTGGATAGTTCTGTTTTGCTCCTCTCGAATGACACCAGGAGGAAGAAGCAATTTTACATGAATTTCCAGTGGAAATTAAGGGTGGGTGTGTTTTGACATCAATTTTCTTCCTGTTACTCTGGGGACATTTCTCAAACAAATATATTTAAGTTTTTGTTTGATTTATTATTTTGTGACTTGCTGTCCATAGTTACCTTTGTTTTCTGGCTTATTTTGTATCAAAAAATTAAATTAGTAGAAAAGCATTTCACAAATTTATTTCATTTCAGGGAAAATAGAATGTTCAGATCTATAAATATTTACAACTATTTCAGCAAAGAATGTTTTTTTGTTTTTTATGTTCAAACTGTTTCACTGAAAATACCTACTTTACAAGAGATGAAGAGATGTTTAGTTTTGTAAATATTGGTCGCTAGAATTTCAGAAAACTTCTTCTAATGAATAGAAGTTGTTAAAGAAAAATAGTTTAACTCTTCATTGAGTATGTATCGGCTTGTAAGCCCACACCTTTTGTAATTTAACAGTAACAGCATCCTAGCTCTAGCTGTTGTGAGAGTGTGTCTATGCAGGGAGCTTTTGGGAAGGATATAGTAACTTAGCTGAGAATTGAAGTAAGGCTGTGCAAATGGAAGTGCAGGTGCCTGCTGCAAGCTTTATCCTCCTGAGGTACAGTGACCAGAGGCTATGGTGACCCAGCTGGGACAGTGACCATTCCTTACCACACGTTGGTCCTGCTCCTCTGCTGGAGAGTACTACTGCCTTGGATGTTCTGGCAAATCATGTGTATAATCACTTCATAACCCAGTTCTGTCAAAAAGTAAGGGAAAGATTCTTCAAAAATGCAATGGCCAACACAAAAAATAAGTGTCAGAATTAGTTGAGAAAGTGATTATGCAAACAGAAACATTGGCAGCTGTGAGAGGGACTGTTAACTTCTGGAACTGAAGGGGAGCTGGTTGCTGCCGTGGTTACACCGTTGCTGAACTGCAGGCAGAATGGCAGGCATTCCTCCAGCTTGAAGTTACTTTACTCTGAAGAACCTTAATATTGCCTCATTCTTATGTCTTACTTTTCAGCACTTGATAATATCTTGGGTTTTATATGTTTGAAATATTTTTGCTTGTTTGCTTTGTTTGCAAGGTATCTCTATGGGCACACAGAGGCCTGCTCGTTTTAATTCAACCACTGATTATAGTCTTGTTTTGTTGGGATTTCCCAGAGCCTGGGCACTGTGATGGTTCAACTTGAGGCCTTGACGTACACACTCCAGATACGTACCTGCAGGCACTGGGTTCTCTCACTGATGATCTGTGGGGTTTTTTTTAAGAGCTCGGAGCTGCTGTTACCTCTCCCAAACCTGTCAGATCCATAACTTATTACTTCAGTCTCCAGCCTTGCAAGCACAGATCAGTCACAGTCTGATTTAGAAATTACCTACTTAGTTACTCACAGAGCATTAGACTTAATACCAGGCAAACCATTCCTTCCAAAATCCTCTTAATTTCCAGGAACCCTTTGACTTTTGGTCAGCCATTCCAGAGGCTGAATGGTATTGGGGAGCAGAAAGAGTCCATTACCTGCACAGAGAAATATTTAAATGTGGTGTGAATCAATGTATAGAAGATAAAGGCAACACAGAAAATATTTTTCCCTTGTTTTTCTCTGAGATCTGAGCCCCTTTTCATGACCAAGTTCATAGTTCCTTTGAGAAAAAACAGCTGTCCTATTTTGGCTGTTACCCAGGACATGGAAACTGCCTGTCCCAGATATTACTGAAATCCAAGTGGGGAGGTTTAGAGCCTGAGGGTAATTTGGAAGAGGCAGATGAAAACCTTTCTCTGAAGTTTGAGAGCACAGTGTTGGAGGAAGCTGATAACTCACAGGCTCTTTTCATAAGCTCTTTTTCGAATGAAGCATCCTTTGGTGTCTCTGAAACCAAGAGCACTGAGTTGAAGGAGACCAGACCGCTGATGTATTTAGGTCCTTCCTTCTTTAAGGAGTTGAATTTGACCCTGAAAAAAAGGAGGGGCATTGGGAGGACACAGTAATAGATTCCCAACTTGTAGAATTCTGTTAAAGATGACGGGGATCAATTTGCCATGTCTGTTTATGTAGGGCAGGGAAAAGAGGTTCTTTTGCAGAGTAGAAGACCTAGGTCAAAAACCTGGGTGGGTAGGGGGGAACCACCCAAAATGTAGAAGTAATAAAAAGAAAAATAAAAATGGAGCAGCTTCCCTGTGGATGTTGTGGACTCCGTTTCAATGGAGCTTTGTCAGAACGGATTAGATGAGCATCTGGCAGGGACAGCATAGGGATGCATCATTTTGCAATGCAAGAGACTAGGCTAGGCTGCCTCTTGAGGTTCTGTCCGGCACACATTTTTATGGTTTCTGTGGTACATGATCACAAAGTGAAAATATTAACAAGCTGAGAAACTACTTAATATATTTTAAAAAAACTTTTTTTGTCTAAATTTTAAGAAATGGGGCCTCTGCTTGTTTTTAAATTTATCAAGTGTGTGACACAATGCTGTACTGGCTGAACTGCTTTCAGTTCTGACTTTGTTCTGGATCTCACAGGTGAGATCAAGTTTATCTGAATGCTCTGGTTTGCTAAATTTATGCTAACCTAGTTAAAGCAGCAGTACAAGCTGCAAAATCACAATAATTTTACCAGAATATTTTAATTTATTTTTTATTTTTCCAATTAAAGTTTCATGGTCAGTCTTCACCATTTGGTTTATCTTTGCCCCTTTTTCTCCATTCATAAAGGGAGATTAGACACTGGACTGAATTTGGATGTTCCTTGATGTGAGTTAGTGCCCTTTTTTAAAATCCATTTTTGAGTGTTACATATAAAAGGGTTAACTAAAAGATTTTTCTGTTTGCAAGTAACTGTATCTATTTTCAGGCCATAACCTTGTGACCTGTCACCTTAAAAGAAAATGTTATTTTCTGAAATATTAGAAGATTCAGCTATACATAGGAAGCATAATATTACACCACCACAACTTACATGAGACCTACTACTGTCAGTGCTGGTACTACAGGATTTGTATGGCATGAAATTTTCAAGTCAGGTGCTAATTTATGACTATTCAGTCACTTGTCTAGTATTCCGTACCAGAAAGTAGTCAATCATTTCATTTCACCCAAAGATTTTTCAGGTAGATCCTATTTTCTACCTTAAAAGAAGACGTTTAGTTTGATCTTTCAGAAGGTGCTGCAATGTGCCTGTGCAACTGTATTATATTCACTTCGCTTTAATGTCAGAGAATACAGATTCAGTCATCTGTATTACTCCTTTATATTTTAGCAGAAGAGAGGAGACCTCTTTTAATGTCTCTACTCAGGTTATTTTTTTAAAAGATGATTGTTGAATGTGCTTACATTTTTTTCTGAATAACTGTTTCCCTTTAACCAAAGTCATTCATACCAAAAGTTAAGACTGCAGTTTGTTCGTGGGAAAGTTGACAGGAAAAGGTCAGTATCCGTTTAGCCTTTTAATAGACAAGATAATCAGATGAAGTCTGAAGATGTGATGTGTGTAGCTTGCAAGTCTTACCTTCAGGTGCAATAGAAAGCAAAGAGGAGAGGAAAACTTTTTCTACAAGTTACCTGTGTCGCTTTATATCGTTTCCTCTTTTTAAGAGGAGTAGGAAATAGGGGGAGAATAGAGTTCAGAGGGTTGCATTATAATGGCCCTGCTCTAACACATTCTCCAGACAGAGGAGGGAGCAGGAATTGTGGCTCACCTTAGCATGCTGGAAGCTGACAGCCAGGTTTCAGAGGTCACCTGTGAGCTAGAACTGCCTTCTGAGCAACTTGGTCAGACTGTTTTCCAAGCTCATCTGTCTCTTTTCCAGTTGTTTAGTGCGCCATCTTTTTTTTAACAGTGCACATAAACACACATGAACATAATTATTCTTCCTGGGACCATTCTGGATGGTGAAAAACTGTTCCAATCTGTGGTTTCTTGGGATATTTTTGTTTTTGTAATGCTCTGAGGTTTGCTTATGTATAAATGATAAAGTACTAAACTGAACTTGGTTATGGTGAATCTCTATGGAAATACTGCAGAGATTTATTTTTTGTCTTGCATTTATTTTGTGCTGCTGCGATACTGAACAATTACTTCTAAAATGTAAAGACCTTTTCAGTGGGTTTTAGGAACTGGTAGTAGGGAGAGATCTTCGTTTATTTGTCAGACCTCTGCCTAGAATGATTGGTTCAAAATACAGATTGTTTTGTTATCAGACACTGATAGATTAGGAAAGCATTGAGGTGTGTACATTAATGTTTCTTGTATGTTTTTTCACTCATTCACCCCTTTTCCTTTGTCAGAAAGTCTTATCGTATCTAGCATTTCATACTGGTAGTGAGTGGTCTTAGAAGCACTAAAAAATCTGAAGTAGGATGATTTGCTTTTGAGAGGCAGATGGATGGGCTGCCACAAAAATACGGGGAAGGATGACATCTTGGAGCCAAAGCTGTGCCTAAATATTATCGGTAGAGAAATGATTTGTCTGCTGTTTGTGCCTTGGAGAAGGGATGCAATCACTGAGCTCAGTGCATCGGTGCATTGATGAAATGTAAATGGTGGTTCCTTCCTATTCCTTAAAGTGATTTTGCCAAACAGTACTGAGTGTCTGGGCTGTAAAAAGATGCACAACGGGGGTTTAAGTTTTTGTTTAACTACTGGAATCTGTCCTGCTCAAATTATCATCAGTGGCAGTAGTCCATAGAATCTCGTGTCCTCCTATTTAAAATACACATACATGAATTTATGCAGAAAGGATTTGGGGATTCTACTAGATTCTGTATTTATGCAGAAAGGACTTCAGTTCTGAAGAGTTCTTGGACATCACTGTGGAAAGTCTAATGATGGAAGAGTGGTTTGGAGTTTTATGACGGCAAGGGAAGACACCTGAGAAAAAACCCAGACTATCCACAAAATGAAACAAAAAAAAAAGCACCTGTAGCTTCTTGTTTCTGTAGACAAATGCTGTCAAATTCAGTAAAGTTTCTGAAACAGAACCGAAATGAAAAATGGCTCGTTCTTGAAGCTCTGGGTAGCTGTGCAACAGGATAAAAACATGTAGCACATCTATGTGGAGACTTGGAAAAAACCACAACACAGTACTGCACATTTTAGAATCTTCAGAAAGGAGAAGTTATGTACTAAGAAAATCCTGCTTTCATTTAAGTAGTTACTCTAAGCTGTTACTAGCTAATCTAACTGGCCTAATAAAAAGGTGTGGTGAGAGAAAAATCATTTTCTGACAGTAGTAAGTATGTTGGCAATATACCCAGTAAGTGTATTGTTTTCCTATGCACCATTTTGACATACCTCAGACAAAGTATCAACCTTTAAGTATGTGTACACTAGTTTTTGGAAAATGAATTTCCAACATACCAAGAAAAATACATGTTTTGGATAGTTTCTAGCTTGATGATGCTAATGAGACTTTATATAGAACTGCATTTGAATACATTTAATTCTACTGAACTAATTTCTTTTTTTTTTTAATGGAAAGTTGAGTGTATTAAAGCATTAAATGAAAAATCTAAGCAATAATGCCATTACTGCTTTTTCAGATACTTTAGTAGGAACTTGCAAGTGACTTGACACCATGGTAGCTCTTTCCTTGAAGATCTGTGTCCGCCAATGCAATGTAGTGAAGACGATGCAGTTTGAACCATCCACTGCAGTGTATGATGCCTGTAGAGTTATTCGTGAACGAGTACCAGAGGCTCAAACAGGGCAAGGTGAGTTCCTGTATTTGTTCTTAGTCAATTCATTGGCTGAATTGAAAATAAACATAGACCCATTGTTTTTTTACACTGTTCTGTTCTTCCATTTATCTTTCAGGTTGAAGGGTTTGGTTTTTTTATTTAAATCGTAAGGCTCTGGAGTGAAAGGCACAAAGTGCAAACAGATTTTTTAAGTGACAGAAGGTAGCGGCATTCTTTTTTTTCCTTCCATCCTGACAGAGGTTTTTCTACAAAGGATACATTTTCTGGAACTTTGACTTCTTAAATAAATTGCTTGTTTGTCTGAAAGATGATTTTTACCTGCTTGGAGAGCAATTTTTGTGGTACCGTCTTTTTAAAGCAATGTTTGTGGCAATGCTTTCTAGGAAAATCTGGGCAGACTTACTTTCATGCCTCAGCAAAGGAAGGGACAACATGAATTGCAAAAGAATGGCTGGACATCTCCAAAATGTGCAAAGGGAAATGTTTGAAACTGGTTAACAAGTAAAAGCATCACCATGCTGTGCATACCATATTCAGAACACTGCTACGTCAAATTTAACTGTCTCTGTACCTATTGAGCAAATTAGATGAATGCAGACTGTGAAATATGTCTTCACTTGGACAAAAGCTCTGGTTTAAATGTAGTCAAAGTGGTCAAAAAGTTCAGATTCTTCAGAATCCTTTGGTGCTGTACTGTATATAATGCCACTGGAATGTAATTCTTAAAGCAGATTGTTTATAGAGTTTTACGCACAGCTCTCAACCTTTAGAGCTGTTTCGAAAATCTTGTCTGAACTGTTCGAAAAACTTACCAGTAATGGACAATATTACTAAGAAATGCTTCACCTTTGCAGGAGTCCTTAGGAAGTCTAGTTATGCAGCTTCAATTTTTCAGGTACAAGCTGTGCAGTTTTACCATACTGATCTCTCAAGGCAGTTATTTTGAACAGCTGTTGAATTCAGAGAAGTTGAGTAACAAATATCCCTGAACATTGTGAACTTCACAAAAAAGCCTAGAAACTCTCTTGAGATTGTACAGTAGGGCTTTTCCTTTATGTGTGATTACAGTGCAATTACGAACTTCAAACAACTTTATGAAGTTGAGTGATGAACAGAAATAAAGTTACTAACATATCATTTCCCCTTCTTTGTGGCTGTTAAAATGTATGTGTTTGCCTGTTAGTTCAGAAGACTCACAGAGGTGCAGTACAGACTGATCAAACTACTTCCTGCACAACAGAAAATGTAATTGTCCTGCATTATGACTGTCAGCCATGCACATTTCACTTCAATAAGTTTGCGTGCTGGCACAAAGGTGGCCGTGATGTTAACGTGCAAGTTGCACAGCTACTGCTATTTCATTACTAAGGTGCATCCACCAGCAATGAGTATCAGAGCAGTCTGTGCTTCCTTGTTGATTCTGTGCTCTGTGCAAGGTACTTTGTGTGTTTCTAAAGGTCACAACCTATTTATAGGCACAAATTCTAAAATTTACATAACTGATTCTGTACTGAATTTGTACCATGAACATCTCTGTACGTACAGATCACTTGGCTTTTCAGTGGAATTTTTAATTAAGGTTGGCAGGAAAAGTTTTTCTTCTTAGTTGTTTTTGGAAGAATTCTTCCTTCGAAATTGTGTATCTGTAAGTCAGTTACACTTCTATTAATTAAGTGTAAGCTCTTTTATGTACTTGCATGAGTAACAATGTTTTTAATGTAAATGCTCTTAAATGGAAATTGTTGCTATGCATGACACTTAAATATGAAACGTTGTCCAAAAATTGTAGCTATTTTTACCTGACTTCCTGATCAGAGGGTCCAAACACATGGCTGAAGGTAAAGAAGGTACCGTCCCTGCACCGAGCTGTAACAACAGGCTGTGTGCACACAGCTGGCCAGCTTGTATGAAAAAAGCTGTTACCTTAAACTGTAGAACTGCAATTAGAGCAGGCTCAGCTGATGAACAGTAGTTTACACTGTTTGTGATAGTGAAGTGTACTCTGTGTCAATTCTTCATGCAAATGTTTATCAAGAACAGATGTTTTGGATGGGCCTTAAGTTGACAGTCATGATCCTTCATTTTGTGTACCTGGAGTTTAGTCTTTGAAGCCTAAACCTGGGTTTGTTCTTCTGTGACAATGATGTTACCGTAAGTCGGTGAAATAAGAACTCTCTAAGACTAAGTTTGGAGTTTCAGAAAGCAGGCATTCTTTATTGCGGTGCTGGGTGCACAGGGGATCGCTCCACCTAGTGTGCGCGCCAAATTACTCAACTGTGGGGGTTATATACAATCAAGRTATACWTATTCATTAGATTTCCAACATATTCATGCTATTTCCTGGGACTCATTAACATATGTAAAAGTCTTTGACACATGCGCTTTTATATCCATAGGTGGCCTTCAAGGGTCCTCTGGTGGTCGTCRATAGTCTTCCTCACAGTGTCCTTCAGTTGAGCTCAGTCTTTACGCATGCTCTGTTTAACCCTTGGTTTGCATGATCTCACTTGCACTAACGGGCTTACTCCGGTATAACTTCCTTATCTATTCTACTCAAGATACAAAGTTTCAAGGCCTTTTCATCTACTGAATGTCCAGCTTGTCTATTCATAAAGCATTCCTAACTCCTCTGCATTACTTCAACCAAAGAACCATATATCTCTTCAATATTCCTTTGTAGTTGGTATCAATCCCTCCTTTTCTTTTGAGGGTTTGTAGCTAGCAAGCTTACAATCCTCATTCTAGTATACATCTAACTAACTGAGCTATCCTTTGCATTATATACCAAACCTTGATACACAATATAATTATAAGCAGTAGACACATTAATGTTAGAGTTAGTAGAATTACAACTGGGTGAAGCATATGATTAAACATTCCCGTTGCTGTTGGTGACCATCCAAGAAGAGTTTCCCACCAATGATCTTCTCCATCCTTCTTCACTCTTTCCAAGACACGATGAATCTCTTCTGTATCATGATGAACGGTGATCAGAGTTTTGTGTCCGTTATCTCGGACACGTTCTAGCAGTTGGCACAGGTCATTGTGTTGTAGTAGTTTCTTCACCAATGTAAGGTTCATTCCGATGGGGCTAGGCAGTAAGTCTTGATTCAATGTATAATTAGACTGTAACAGTTGATAAGACGTAACAGGAGCTGAATAATTAAAATCACACCCCATAATGTTAGCAAAATTACACAAATATTTGAGTGATTGCTTGTGTTTACAGTAACGTCATCTATAAATATCAAGTCACAAAGGGTTCTCATGCAAACACATCCTTTTCCAATATATACGAGTACAGTCTCAGGTGTCTCATCAGGATGTATTTCAAAGTGACAAACGTTTTGCTCAGTGTCAAGACATATGTCCTGGGCTTTGATGGTGTTACTTTCACAAATGAATCCTTGCTGTTCTTGTATGACACATGCATTAACATCGACAGTTTGCCATTTATCTCCATTTTGCTGGGCCCACACCCTATGTTCTAATGGATAGAGTATAGTTCCATTGTGATTTAATCCTAAYGCAATGATTGGSTATATGGTGTATRCCRAAGCATCRYGTATTGTCAGAACAAAAGCTGTGACTTTGCTGTCAGTATGGTCATAAGTAAAATTGACTAGACGCCACCAAGATTGGAATTCCCTTTCAAATTYAGTTGCATTATCCCAGATTACTTTTCGAACTTCAGTGGGCAAGGTACCTTCATCACCTTCTCTTATAATTGCTGCCACAGTAGATKGTATCCACAATTRAGCTTGGATGCAGCTAAGAGCTAGAGAGACGTTATTTTGAACTGTATCAAGTGCATCTACAATCAACCGGTGATCCCTTTCATTAATTCTTTCCCACTGAGGTAATATATCGGATGAAAGCCATTGATTAGTTCCTMATGCTAATAGGGAAGATCRCAGTGGGTGTTCTAATTTGTTTAAATCACTTGTTGCTGTACTCAGTTTATTTATGAGCACTTCGGCATCTATACTGTTTAAAACTCCCAATCCCGTTCCTATGACACCAGTCACATCTCTCCTTGTTCGTCTTGGAGAGGTAAGGGTTCGCCCATGTAACCAGGCCAGCCATGCTGCATAGGTTGTACTTAGAAATGGCGAGCAGGTTGGTTCAGCTGCAGAGATATTGACCTGCATTAATAGCTCTACTCTTTTGAGGGACCACGATGGATTAAGTAACACTTGTTGTTGGGCCTGTATTTTTAATCACATATGGTCCAATTTCAGAAATTTGCGGGGATAGAGTTTTCTTATCCTTTTTCTTATCCTTTACAGTCGGGGCAGATGCTACAATCGGACTAAGAATGTCTATTTTAAACTTAAATGTTAGTCCTACGTCATGGCGAGCCCAGAGGCAGATTACAAAAACAGGCTGTATCAAGGTAAAATTATACCAATTAGTCCAATTCTTTAGGGGTGCAAAGCTTCTTTGGCTGTTGGGTTTGATGTAATGTTGTACACAGAAATCTGAGATGCCTTCTCATGGGTAGACCTATTGATCATCCGGCATCCTATTTTAATTTCTTTCCCTGCCATTCCCAAAGTCAGGGAACTTTATTATTAGCTTCATCTTCATCCCAGCCCCATTCGTTTTCTAAGTATATTTCAGTTCCATGCATGCTACTTATTTCATTAATTACCCTGGCCACAAAATGTGGACCTCTGTCCAATGACATCCCTAAAGGTATTCCAAATCTTGGAATTATTTCTTTCAGCAGTATTTTCACCACATCCCTTGCCTTATTGGTGCGACAGGGAAAAGCTTCAGGCCAACCTGTATATGYGTCCACAAGAACTAATACATACTTTAGCCCTCCTTTTCTTGGCAACTCAGTAAAGTCTATTTGCCAATATTCTCCAGGTGCTTGTCCCTCAGCAGTTTTTCCAAACTGGATTTTATTCTGTGTTTTTGAATTGTTCTTACAACATATTTCACATCTTTGTGTAACTGATTTAATAATTTCCACCATATTCCTGCTGATGACTGATTTCGGCAAACGCTTTAGTAAATTTTCAGTGCCCCAGGGCACAGCGTTGTGTTCTTCCCTTACTAAATTATTCATGAGGGAATGAGGTATCACTGCTAAGCCTGTAGGTGTAACTGCCCATTCATCTTCCTGTTTTTCTGAGTGTAAAGTCTTGATTAAATGTAAATCCTGCTTATCGTAAATAGGTTTTTTTCCAAAGGGAATTTCTTTTTCCTGGCACTATAGCTAGCACTTCCCTCTCTATGCCTTTTTCTGTGGCCCGCTTTGCAGCCAAGTCAGCCAGTTTATTTCCTCGCTCCCAAGCGGTTCTTCCCAATTGATGAGCCTTACAATGCAYGATCGCTACAGCAGCAGGAGCTTTTATACTTTCCAACAGACTCATAATTTCTTCTTTATGTTTTACCTCTGTCCCTAGCACTGACAATAGCCCCCTCTCTTTCCAGATTGCTCCATGCGTGTGGACTACTCCAAAAGCATATTTCGATACCCTTCTGTCTTTACTTAACTGCAAAGCTCAAGTGAGGGCAATTAACTCAGCTTTTTGGGCCGATGTTCTGGCGGGCAATGCATACGATTTGATCACCGTTTCAACCGTGGTAACTGCGTATCCTGATACTCGCTTTCCTTCTTTCATAAAACTGCTGCCATCTGTGTATAGTTCCCAATCTGGATTCTGCAAGGGAACATCTTTTAAGTCGGGCCTGCTTGAATATACTTCTTCAATAGTCTGTAGGCAGTCATGTTCAGGTTTGCCCTCTTCTTGTCAGGCTGTGAGAAACATGGCAGGGTTAACCAAGGCAGTAGTCTTTAAAATCACGTCATCTGGCTCTATTAGCACTACTTGATATTTTAACATCCTGCTCAGAGACAGCCAATGTCACCCCTTCTGGTTCAATGCTGTAGTTACCATATGTGGGGCATAAACAGTTATTTTCTGTCCCATGGTGAGCTTTCGAGCCTCTTGTATTAGCACCACTGTTGCAGCTACTGCTCTTAGACATCCAGGCCATCCTTGGCTTACGGGATCCAATTGTTTGGAAAAATATGCCACTGCTCGTTTATATTCTCCCAAGCATTGGGTTAAAACACCAAGGGCTATAGCTTTCCTTTCATAGGTAAACAGTTCAAAAGGCTTTTCCAGATTAGGCAGCCCTAGAGCTGGGGCTTTCATCAAGGTTCTCTTGAGTTGAATATATGCGTTCCAATTTTCGCTTGTCCACTAGAGGGGGTCTTTCGATAATTTCAGTAGCTCATATAAAGGTTTCACCAATAGTCCGTAATTAGCAATCCATAAGCGACACCATCCTACCATTCCTAAAAAGGCCCTCAGCTCGTGGACATTTCGAGGCTCTGGAAGTTGGCAAATAGCTTCTTTCCTTTCATTACTTAACTGTCTCTGTCCTTTCAAGATTTCAAACCCCAAATAGGTTACGGTTTCTTGTGCAATTTGGGCTTTCTCTYTCRACACTYGGTAACCACYMAGTCCAAGAAAATTTAATAGACTAATTGTCAGTTCCAAGCATTCTCGTCAAGAGTTCCCAGCTAACAGTATATCATCAACATACTGCAACATTACCCCATATCTATTGTCTTGTCTCCACAATTCTAGTTCTCTTGCTAGTTGATTTCCAAAAATCATTGGACTATTCCTAAATCCTTGTGGTAATACTGTCCAAGTGTATTGAGTCTTTCTTTCTGTCTCAGGGTTTTCCCACTCAAAAGCAAACAATTCCTGACTTACAGGATCAAGTGGGATGCAGAAAAAGGCATCTTTTAAATCTAAAGCTGTAAACCATCCCTGTTCCTTGGTAAGAGCAGTTAACAGCGTATATGGTTTTGCTACCACTGGATGAATATCCTGAACAATTTGATTTACTGCCCTCAGGTCCTGAACTAATCTGTAAGATTTCCCATCAGCTTTCTTAACAGGTAAAATTGGAGTATTGTACTTAGATTCACACTCCCTTAATAACCCATATTCCAAAAATTTCTGTATAATAGGTACTAACCCAAATTTGGCTTCTAACTTTAAGGGATACTGTTTTAATCTTACTGGCGCTGATCCTGGTATAAGGTCTATTCTTACTCGTTCAGCCCTTTTTGATTTTCCAGGTATTTCTCTTTCCCAAACAACAGGAATCACTGCATCCTCAGCTTCGGACGGGATCTCTCTTTCCACCTGGCCAATTTCCTGTAATACAATATTGAAGCTTGGACAAATTTAGATTCATTCAGGTATTATTACTTCTACTTCTCCATTCTTGAATTTTATTTCAGCTTCCAATTTTTCTAATAAATCTCGRCCTATCAAAKGTTTTGGCGYAYCTGGCAAATACAGAAACYGATGTGTCACCCATTGCTTTCCAATTTTAAATTGTAAGGGTTTAAAGAAAGGTCGCACCTCTGGTTTTCCTGTTGCACCAATAATTCCCACAGTGTCATATCCTAATTCGTGATTCTTCATA